>JAHRHZ010000070.1:13118812-13207528 GCA_024137785.1 Ginglymostoma cirratum
TCTAGGCCCGAAACGTCAGCCTTCCTGCTCCTCTGATGCTGCTTGGCCTGCTGTGTTCATCCAGCTCTACACCTTGTTATCTCTTATCTACAATTACCTGGTTTTCAGTCTCCCTCCTTTTTTTGAATAAGGCTGTTACATTAGCAGTTTTCCAGTCCCCTGGGACATTTCCTCATCTAAGGATTCTTGGAAAATTATTAACAATACATCCAATATCTTTGCAGTTACTGCCTTTAAAATCCTAGGATGCAACCCATCAGGTCCAAGGTATATCGGCCTTTAGACCCTTTAATTTCCCTGGTATCTTTTCCCAAATGACTTTTGTGCTTATTTCCTTTCCACTTTTGCCACTTCGTTACTTAGCATTTTGGGCAGGACTGAGACAAAGTATTTTTCAACTCCTTTACCACTTCATGGTTCCTCATCATTATTTCCCATCCTCATTCTCTAAGAGGTCCATGTTCACTTTGATCCCTCTTTATTTTTGTATATTTAAAGAAGCTGTTACTGTCTAAATTCTATATTACTTGCTAGTTTACCCTCATAGTTTAGGTTCCCTTTCTTTGTTATTTTTTGATCATCATCTGCTGGTTTTTAAAACTTTCCCAAATCCCTGGCTTATCACTAATCTTCGCCATATTATACATATTTTTCTTTCAATTTAATACTATTCTTAACTTCTCCAACTGGTTTATATCCTCCCTAGCTTCCTTCTTTCTCAAATATACATCTCCGTTGTGGCTCATGAATTATTTTGTTAAAAATGTCTCCATCGATGGGATGGAGAGCAAAACAGAGGTAAATGTTCAGACCGTAGGGTATACACATCGAAAAAGGTTCAGCTCAAGTAAACCAGGCCTGGTGCAATAATCAAGATATGTCTCAAGCATTCTTGGACCAAATTCTCTGCGCAACTGGAAGAGTTGGTAAGAATGCTGTGACATTCACTGCACTTACAGGAGTCACTCAGTGCTTATTGATGAACTTAAAGTCATTGGTGGAGATACGTTCTTGTTTACTTACTCACAGACTGCAGGAAATGACAAGCCTATGAAGGCACTGGACAAATATTCTGTGTACATCTCATTTGCTACCCCTTCGAGATAGTATTTCTGCCAGGTGTCCTCCTCAATCTAGAATGAAAAGAGAAACAGAATGCTGACCCATCTCATGAAAGGAAAACCAAACTTTGACCTGTAAAGAGATGATTGAGTAAAATCAAATGTTGTATTTTGAATGGTGGAACCCAGGTCTGAGGTTCGCTTGAATCAAAAAAGTGAAAGTCTACTCATGAAATTAGATTAACCAGCCAAAGTTAAAAATATCAATCATGGTGAAGTAATGGAATGCCAGAGAAATTAGATTAGCAACGTTACATTGGTCCAATTGGAAGCATTCATTCTGCCTTCATAACAAGCACTACCCACTGATCAATAAATCAAGGTATCATTGTTTGTCATTGTGGCGATGCAATAGCACATTGGGAAAATGCACATTGACCTTTTCTCCCCCCTCAGCATAAAGTCACAAACACATTGATTTATAAAATCATGAGTGGCATGGATAGAGTAAATAGCCAAGGTCTTTTCCCAAGGGGAGAGTAGTCCAAAACTAAAGGGCATAGGTTTAAGGTGAGAGGGAAAAGATTTAAAAAGGACCCAAGGGGTAACTTTTTCCATGCAGAGAGTAATGCATATGTGGAATGATCCGCCAGAGGTGGTGGTGGAGGCGGGTATAATTACGACATTTAAAAGACATCTGGATGGGTACATGAATAGGAAGGGTTTAGAGGGAGATGGGCCAAATGCTGGCAAAAGGGGCCAGATCGGTTTAGGATAATTGGCCAACATGGATGTGTTGGACCGAAGGGTCTGTTTCTGTGATGTATGACTCCATGATAGGCAATGCACTTTCACCTTATCCTATTAAGACAAATCCATCTTGATGCTGATGTGGGGAGAAATTCAATTCTCCGTCTCAAGCATTTTTATTTTGTCAAGCATGAAATGCTACACAAAACACCAAGAAGAATGAACATCAGAATAAATGTACTAAGTAGGCTGAAGGCGTTCCACTGCCTGTATATCCGGTTGCTATTCATCAACACTTTTTGACAATTCTATTTCAAATAGTAACATAAATGTTCATGTGGCTCTGATGCAAGTTTTCTTCCTGAATCATACTATTTTCACCTTCATGACACTATGTACTGTGGGTTACTCTACCAGATAGTGAAGGCTAAACCGAAGATCTGGTTAAACGTTGGAACTGACAACAAACCTACTGCTCATACGTTTTTGTCTGAGACATACCAATAGCTAAGCTTGGTACTCAACAAAGGTTCTTTGTCCGAATTGACAATATTCAACCTAACCTTTATAAACATGCACTTCTACATTAGAAACATTCTCATTTTTCACCATGCTTCTGAGGTCTCTCTCAGCTACATCTGGCTAACGAGTAATTTTAAACTGCGAGCTTGTGATTAGGTCATTGAAAATGCATTGTTTCTCATTATTTTATGACAGTAGAAATGGATGAGGGAGAGAAATTACATATTTTATTTTTGAAAGAGATTCAATATTAGAAAATGAAACCTGAACGACTGTAACCTTGGCTGCCCTCCAAGCCTGCTCAACAGAGACATTTCTGTAAGAAACTACAGGCGCAAATTTGTGGCACAGTGTTAGTACAGCAGATCTCTCTGTTACTCAATCTCTTGGAAGTTCTTACCTCCAAATTTAGTGATCTTTGGGTAGGCCACAAAACAGCTGAGAAAGGAGATAGCATCAAATCTGAGGAGTTAAATAATTCTTGTACACTGTAACATTTTACTCAGAAAATGAAGTGAACAAACCAAACATTGATAAATTTGGCCAGCTATTTGTAAGCTTGCCACATCTTTGGGTGCCTTTATGACAAAAAAAATCACCCCATCAGATGACCTGCTCCCAGCTTTCTGCCAACACCTGACATGACATGAATGTTAGGAAGTGTGTGACATAGCTTTTATGCCAAAGAAAAGTGCCTCTGTTTTATCTGACACCTCTCCATTCCACAAGACTGAAATCAGACTTTATTACGTGATACTCATGGGGAAGGTGTCTGAAGTAGCACATAAGTGAGCCAACACAATGCATTGCCAACCAAACGCATTTATCTCAAAAAGAATACTGAGAAAGAAAAATAAGCACGTCTTCTACTCCTAGTTAATTATAGTCATTTGGAATGTTCCAGAATATTTTACTGCACTAAATAGAAATGGAATGCCAGCAAGCTCAAAGTACTGCTGGCTTCTGTACACCATTGAAGGTGGGATGTGGAAAAGAGGTGAACACTTTGGACACAGTTAATCCCACTCATCAAGTGGGTGAATGAAGAGGAAAATTGCTGTTCCATCGGTGCACTATTGGAAAATGATCTCTGATAAACTGACACAATACTGGGATTTAAACAACGAGTGGGTGATAAATTATTCCAACATTATTGGATCACAATGTCAGTATGGTTAGAAATTTGGGTAAAACTTTCTAGCTTTTTTTTCTTTCAAGAAAGCACCTTTTTGTCAACTTGATTGTCCTCTGGTGCTTTTAGATGACATTATCAGAACTCATTGTGATTGATGTCACCCCATGCCATGTCCTACTTCATAAACTAGTTTAAAACTGTTGCACAGCACTGTACAGTAAAGCAAAGATATCACAAATGCCAGCACCAAGTCTGCTCTGCCTTCATAGCACTGTCCAACACAACATTGCTCTATACACAATCAGACAAAACATTCAACTACTAGGTGTATTTAAACTCACTGTTTTTCAGTTATCTGCAATCATGCATTTTTCATGCTTCCAAACAATCCCTTCCAACCGTTCTTACTCCTGTCTTAATTTTCTATTACCATTAATGCTCTCATAAACTTGTAACTTATCAGTTCCGAAGATACCATTTTGCAAGTGCTTCCCTTCGTTCTGCATTCTTACTGTGTTTAAACTATGACTCATTACTTGGTCTCTTACTTCATTTATTTATTGATAGAACCTCATATTGGTGTATGCCTGATCTTCATCAGTCTTCCTCCTTCCCACAACATACCAATTTTCACTCGCTCATTTGCAACTGATCAGAGGTTCTCATACTTTTTTCTCTCATTTACTCCTCTCAGTTTTGGATGGTCTTCTATATTATGGCTCTTACCCTTAGTTTCTTAATTTAAAATAAAATTAGAAGCTGATTGATCAGGAACCATTCCTCAAACTGTTTTAGGACTATTTTCAAGCCTTTAACTTAAGAAATAACACATTTCTATAGCATCTTTCATTGAATCCCTACAGTGTGGAAACAGGCCTTTCGGCCCAACAAGTCCACACTGAACCTCAGAGCATCCCACCCAGACCCATCCCCATGACCCACCTATTATACACCCTCTACCTCCCTGAACACTATGGGAAATTTAGCATGGCCAATCCACCTAACCTGCACATCTTTGGACTGTGGGAGGAAACTGGAGCACCTGGAGGAAACCCACGCAGACACGAAGAGAATGTGCAAACTCTACACAGACAATTGCCCGAGACTGGAATTGAACCTGGGTCCCTGGCGCTGTGAGGCAGCAGTGCTAACCACTGTGCCACCGTGCTGCCCCAAGACAGCTTGACTTCCTTGACCGGGAATCGAACCCAGGCCATGGTGGTGAGTGCGCCAAATCCTAACCACTAGACTACCAGGGAAGTCCCCAGATTCTCATAGCCAGTCAAATATTTTTCAATTGGAGTCACAATTGTTCTGGAGAGGAGAAAAAGGCAAAAAATTTGGGTACAGCAAGGTGATAGAAAAACAAATGTGAGAGGTGACCAATTGTTTTGTAATGGTGCTAAACGTTCAGTTCTTAATATTGGGTAGGGCACTGGAACTACTACACTTCAATGAGAAGCATCAGTCAACCCATAAAGCCCACATGGAAAGGGTAGATTTATATATTTTAAGAACAAGTGAGTTCAAAAAAAACAACTTTAGTGTAGTGGTAATGTGACAGGACTAGTAATCCAGAGCCAAGGCATATGTTCTGGGGAAGATGAATAGGAGGCTGGAAGAATACAGCAAGTTGGGCTGCATCTGGAGGAAAGGAGAGGGGCGGCACAGTGGCTCAGTGGTTAGCACTGCTGCCTCACAGTGCCAGGGACCCAGGTTCGATTCCACCCTCGGGTAACTGTCTGTGTGGAGTTTGAACGTTCTCCCTGTGTCTGCATGGGTTTCCTCCAGGTGCTCCAGTTTCCTCCCACAGTCCAAAGATGTGCAGGTTAGGTGGATTGGCCACACTAAAATGCCCATAGCATTCAGGGATGCGTGGATTAGGGGGATGGGTCTGGGTGGGATGCTCTTTGTGTCGGTATGGACTTGTTGGGCCAAAGGGCCTGTTTCCACACTGTAGGGGATTCTATGATTCTATGAACATTTTGAGTATTACCCGTCTTCAGGACTGGATATGGGAATAGGGGGAGCTGCAGTTAAAGGCAGGGGGATGATAGATGGAGACTCGTAGAAGGTATGTGCTGGCTAGTCGATGGGAGGGAATGAATTTGGTTGGTGGCTGGAAGGGAGAGTCAGAAGGTGGAATGGAGGGAGGAGGTGGGGCTGGAAAGGGAGCCGGGGTATGGGTGGGAAAGTTATTTGACATTGGAGAACTCAATACTAAATTCTCTGGGCTGTAGAGTGCCCAGGCAAAGATAAGGTGTTATTCTTCAAATTTGCATTGAGTCACTGTGATACTGGAAGAGCCTAGGACTGACATGTTGGAGGGGGAGTGCAGGAAGGAGTTGAAATGGACAGTGACTGTGAGGTTAAGTTGGCCGTTACGGGCCAGGCGAAGATGCTTGGTGAAACGGTCACCTAGTCTACATTTGGTCTCACTGACATAAAGGAGACCATATCGGGAGCACTGGATGCAACAGACTAGGTTAGAGGAGATGTAATGAAGCTTTTGGTTAGGGCTCTGGATGGACGTGAGGGAGGTGGTGTACGGACAGGTATTGCAGCTTTTGCGGTTAGAGGGGAAGGTACCAGGCAGGTGAGACTGGTTGGTGGGGAGTGTGGCATGAACTAAGGAGTGGCGGAAGGGAATGATCCTGGCAGAAGGCAGTGAGGAGTGGGGAGTGGAAGATGGTCTGGGTGGTGGGGTCTAATTGGAGTTGGCGGAAGTTTTTGAGGATGTTTTGTTGGATGCAGAGTCTGGTGGGGTGGGAAAAGTGGGGGTCCCCATCTTTATTATGTTTGGGCAGCTGGTCAAGATGGGGAACATGGGATGGGGAATGGAGGAAGTGCGGTGGAGGGTTGTCTGGATGACAGAGGGGGGAACAAAAGCGTTGTTTGAAAAAGGCGGACATCCAGGATGCTTGGAGGTGGAACATCTCTTTGTCGGAGCAGATGCGGCAGAGGCGGAGGAATTGGGAAAACGGAATGGAGTCTTTGCAGGATACAGTGTGGGAGGAGGTGTAGTTTAGGAAGCTATGGGAGTCTGTGGGTTTATAGAAAATGTCGGTCCGTAAACTGTCACCCGAAATGGAAACAGAGAGGTCAAGAAAGGGGAGGGTGGTGTCTGAGATAGACCAAGTGAATTTGAAGGCGGGGGCAACATTGTTAGCGAAGTCGATAAACTGCTCCAGTTCAGTCTGGGTGCATCAGTGCTGTGTCCTGCAGTCATTGATGTCATGGCAGAAAAGTTGGGGGACAGTACCAATGTACGTGCTGAAGAAGGACTGTTCGACATTGTCTTATGTTCTGGGGACACGGGTTCAAATTGCACCATGATGAATAGTGAAACTTGTATAAATCTGCAATTAAAAGTTAGTTCAACGTTGTAAATGTTGCTGATTTTCATTTTTTAAAAAAACACCTGATTCACAAATATTCTTTTGGGGAAAAAAATCTCTTATCTCTACCTGATCCGGCCTACATTTGGCTCCAGACAAACGACACTTTGTTTGACTCATAACTGGCCCCTGAAACATTTCAGCAAGCCAATGGATATATCCAACCACCCGGAAATCTAAACAAAGGAGAGACACTGGACAGATTATCCAGCATCAATCCAGGCACCAGAAACAACAACGGCAAACACAGTCCTGTTGACCCTGTAGGGGCTTTCTAGGGGTTATAACAAAACTGGAAGTTCTGTCTCACAGACCAATCAAACAACAACCTGAGTCATGCTCATGGAATCATACCTTATACCCAATGTGCCATGACAGTATCAGTAGCAGTGACTACTACCAATCATTGTGGAGACAAAGTCATCTCTTCACATTGAAAATCCCCTACATCTTGTTGTGTGGCATTACTACTGTGCTGAATGGGACAGACTTCAATCAGATTTAGCTACTCAAAATGAGGCATCCTGAGGCACTGAGGCCAGCAGCAGAAACAGAATTATACGAAACCACAATCACGGTCTGGCGCATGCCCCACTCTACCACTACAACTAAGCTGGGAGACTAACGCTGGTTCAAGGAAGTGTGCAGGAGGGCATGCTAGGAGCAGCACAATGCATACCTAAAAGTGACACGCCAACCTGTTGAAGTTACAAGTCAGGACTACTTGCATGCTAGACAGCGTAAGCAGCAAGTGATAAATGGGGCTTAGCAACACCATAACCAAACAATTAAATCTAAGCTCTGCATTCAGTTGTGAATGGTGATGAATAACTGACTGGAAGCGGAGGCTCCACAAATATCCTCATTCTGAACGAGTGGGATGCCCAGCACATCAGTGCAAAAGACAAGGCTAAAGTATTTGCATCCATCTTTAGCCAGAAGAGCCAAGTGGATGATCCATCTCAGCCTCCTTCTGAGGTCCCCAGCATAATTCATGCCACATGATATGAAGAAATGCATGCAAGGCACTGGGCATTGCGAAGATTATGGGCCCTGTCAACATTCTGGCAATAGTAATGAAGACTTGAGCTCCAAAACTAGCAGTGTCATAGCCAAGCTATTACAGTACACCTAGAACATAGACATCTACCCAGCAATGCAGAAAATATCTCAGGTATGCCCTGTATGCAAAAAAGCAGGACCAATCCAACCCAGCCACTTGCCACCCCATCAGTCTAGTTGATCATCAGGAAAGTTTTGGAAGGGGTCATTTACAGCACTTTCAAGAATCACTTGGTTAGCAATAACCTGCTGTCTAACACTCAGTTTCGGTTTGCTCAGGTCCACTCAGCTGCTGACTTCATTATAGCTTTGGCTCTAAAGGACAAAAGAGCTGAATTTGGAGAGGTGAAGTAAGAATGACTGCTCTTGACATCAAAGAGTCCTAACAAACATGAAGTAAATGAGAATCATGTGGAAAACTCCCCACTGATTGGAAACAGACTTAACACAAAGAAAGATAGTTATTGTCAAAGGAGATCAATCTTCACAGTTACAGGACATCATGGCTGGAGCTCCTCAGGGTAGTGTGCTAGGCCCAACCATTTTCAGCTGCTTCATTAATGACCTCCCTCCATCAGAAGGCCTGCAGTAGGGACCTTACTCATGATTACACTGTTCAGCAACAGCTGGGTGGCATGTTGGCACAGTGGTTTGCACTGCTGCCCCACAGGGCCAGGGACATGGGTTCAATTCCAGTCTTGTGTGGAGTTTGCACGTTTTTCCATGTCTGAGTGTGTTTCCTTTGGGTGTTCCAGTTTCCTACCACAGTCCAAAAATGTGCAGGTTAAGTAGATTGGCCAAGTTAAAAATTGCACCTAGTGTCGAGGGATGTGCAAGTTTGATGGGTTAGCTATGGTAAAAACCCATTATGGTGGGTGGGTGTGTTTATGGGTGGGATGCTCTTCAGAAGGCTGGTGCAGACCTAATGGGCCAATGGCCTCTTTCTACACTATGGGGATTCTATGGTTCAAGATACTAAAAGCAGCCCTTGTCCACACGTCGCAAGACTTGGGCAACATTCACAAGTGCCAGGCAATGATCAACCCCAACAAGAAAGAATTTAACCCTTGCCATCTGACATTCATGACATTTTCATTGCTGATTTCCCAGGGGTTATAATTGACCAGACTCTGAATGGGGCAGTCCATAACATACTGTGGCCACAAGATCATTACACAGCAAGGCATTCTGTGGTGAGTAATCAATCTCGTGTTCCTCAATGCCTCTCCACCATCTATAGGCATCAATAAGAAGTGAAATACAATGCTATCAACTTGTCTGGTTGGGTGCAGCTCCAAAAACATTCAAGAAACTTGACACCATGTAAGATAAAGCATCCTGTTTGATTGGTGACCTATCCATCACCTTCAACATTTACTGCCTTCACAGTGACTCACAGTGGCAGCAGAGTGTACCATCCCCAAGGTGCACGGCCGCAATTCACCAAAGCACCTTCCAAACCTATGACCACTACCCTCTAGAAGGAGAACGGCAGTAGATGGATGGGAATACCACCACTTGCAAGTTCTCCTCCAAGCCATACAGCATCCTGATTTGGAATTACATTGTTGTATCTTCACTGTCACTGTGTGAAATTCTTGGAACTTCCTTTCTGACTGAATCATGGCTGCACCAACACCCCAAAGACTGCAGTGAATAGCAGTAGATGGGAGAGATGAACAATGAATGCTGGCCCCAGCCAGTGATAACCACATTCTGAGATTGAATTGAGGGAAAAAAAACACACAGAAGATAGTTGTTAACGCAATTAACTATTTTCTGGATGAGGGAACAATTAAAGAAATCATCTCAAATAACACGCAGGTGTAATGCTGGTGAAATAATTACTGCAGATGTGTTTGAAATCCTGAACAGGTGAATGATGGCTAGCAGATAAGTTACTTGTCTCACCTCTGACCCATTAGTGATAGATACTTGTTGATACAATAGATAGAGTCATAGATTCATACAGCACATTCACACAGCACGGAAACAGGCCCTTCAGTTCAACTCCTGTGCATCAACCAGACATCCCAATCTGACCTAGGCCCATTTGCCAGCATTTGGCCCATATCACTCTAAACCATCCCTATCTAGATGCCTTTTAAATGTTGTAATTGTAACCACCTCCACCAATTCCTCTGGCAGCTCACTCCACACATGCACCATTCTCTGCGTGAAAAAGTTGCCCCTCAGGTCTTTTTTTAAATTTACCCCCTCTCACCATAAACCCGTGCCTTCTATTTTTGGAGTCCCCCACCCTAGGAAAAAGACCTTGGCTATTCACCCTATCCATGCCCATCATGATTTTATAAACCTCTATAAGGTCATCCCTCAGCCTCTGACACTCCAGGGAAAAAAAGCCCCAGCCTATTCAGCCTCTTTCTACAACTCAAACCCTCCAGTCCCAGCAACATCCTTGTAAATCTTTTCTGCACCATCTCAAGTTTAACAACATCCTTCCAAAGGAGGGCAACCAGAATTGTACGGAGTATTCTAAACATGGCCTCACCAATGTCCTGTGTAGCTGCAACATGACATCCCAATTCCTATACTCAATATTCTGACTAATGCAGGCAAGTATGCCAAATGCCTTCTTCAACGCTCTTTCTACCTACAACTCCGCTTTCAAGAAAGTGCATCTGCACCCCTAGGTCTCTTTGTCCAGCAACACTCCCCAGGGCCCTACCATTATCTGTGTAAGTCCTGACCTGGTTTGCTTTACCAAAATGCAACAGCCCACATTTATCTAAATTAAGCTCCATCTGCCACTCCTCGACCTATTGGCCCATCTGGTCAAGGTCCTGTTGTATACTGAGATAACCTTCACTGTCCACTATACCAGCTATTTTGTATCATCTGCAAACTTAGTAACCCTGCCTCCTATATTCATATCCAAATCATTTATATAAATGATGAAAAGCAGCAGACCCAGCACCAGTCCTTGTTGTCACAGGCCTAGCACAGAACTCTTCCAAGTATCAGAAATCATTTTTATATGAGGTAATGACTATGATTATTTTGATAAGCTTATTTATTCACCCTGGAAAAAGTAAACTTTGCAGTGTTTCAACCTTCAACTTCAACATACTTTCAACTTTAAAAACACAACGATGCTGTCTCCAATCCAGCAGTTTAAAACCAGAAATGTCCAAAGCCCAAATATTTTTATAATGTGCCATGCATCAATTTTAAGTGATTTGAAATTAAGTTAGCTGGGCAACTCAGTTATGCACTAACTGGGGACAGCTTGGTGTCAGAGCAGTTACGCACTTTGCTGCTTGTACACTAGTCTATTCCCACCTCATCTTGGGTCTCACCTAAGCCAGATTCCAGCAAGAAATGAAATCCATAGTCCCAAGGTTGCTGGTTTTGAGACATTCCCTTGGTATATCTTTGTAGTGGCCGCTGGTATCAACTTCTGGCAAGTAGGTGATGGAGTCAGGCTTCTGAGCCCGGGCCATGTCTGCTTTTCTTATTAGAGATAAAAGGTACTGCAGATGCTGGAGAATCCGAGATAACAAGCATGGGGCTGGATGAACACAGCAGGTCAAGCAGCATCATAGGAGCAGGAAAACTCGACGTTTCGGGCCTAAACCCTTCTTATTGTTTCTTTTCATCTTTTTCCCCTCTCCTCTTTTTCTTTCTCTTCTATTCGGTTTTACTTACCTCTTGGTGAAGACTTCAGTCACAGTGGCAGCATTGATGGTGGCTAGTGAGCCCAGCAGCGCGGGCGCGAGTGGGCCCAGCAGCGCGGACCGGTGGTAATGGCATCAGAGGCAAGTTTGAGTTGCTGCTAGCTATGGCATCATTGATGTGGTCCTAGCGCCAATTTACGGCTGCTGCTGCGCAGGCAAGTTTGGGTTCCCAGCAGCTTCTGCTTCCAGTGCAGATTCATGGAGGTGGCAACAGAGTGAATTTGGGCCCAGTATGAGACCTAGCAGCATCTGCAGTGGTTGCATTGGCGAGATGGGCCCAAAGCACACTCATAGCAGTGGAGTCAAGTCTGCCAATCCAGTATCCAGCAGTTTCGGTGGCGCCTATGTTGGCAAGGTCCAGAGAGTAATCATAGTGGTGAGGGCATTGGTGGAGGTGAGATGACACTGAAGAGTGGTGATTTTTGTTCCAGTGGTGGCACAGTGAAAGGGACTCGTGTCTGGATCACAGGCCCACGGCCCATGGTAGAGCATTTAACAAGAAGGACTGTAAAGTTGGACACTTCTGTCATTTCTTCATTTCTCTGCCTTTAAATTCTATGTTTTGGTGCATTTTTGTGTTTTAAGATGGCAGCGGAGAGTGGTGACACTATACAACACTTTTCACTGTATTTTGTATCAAGATACATGTGACAATAAATAAATAAAAGAAACCACCTCCATATGGAACATAGACTGGATTTACCTAGAAGGAATCAGTTGAATTTGGAAGTTAGTTCCTTCAAGGATAATGTAATGAACATTAGTTAGAAAGCTGAATTTGACTTCCTTTTTGAAGCAGAGCAAGGGCATATTTAATCTGGGGTGCCTTGGACAATACGTGTTCCTCAATCATTTCCACTGAAACAGATTATCTGGTCATTATCACACTGATGTTTTTGAAACTTGCTGTGCAGAAGTGGCCCCGTGTTTCCTTGCCTCTTACCAGTGACTAGACTTCAAACAAACTTAATGACTGTAAAGTGTTCTGCGATGTCCAGAGGTCTGGAAGGACATCATATAAAAGCAAAATGCTTCTTTTCTTTCTTCATCACTTCATTAATTTCTTTTCTGATGACATGTTTCCGATTTATTACTAAAACATTACTTTCCATCGAAGGGTTAACAACATTAAAAGTGCAAATGCAATCTATGATCTAATGATACCATCAAAAAGGTTATAAAAGGAAAATCTTCTGTGTCATTCACTGCTGCTGAATATGACCCCACCTCCCATAAAACACCATTTAAAGGATGTAATATGGTATAGGTTACATTTTGCAGACTTCTTGCAGCCTATGCATACATTGTTAGACCAAACTAGCTTTGGGTTGGGCACATGGATGGGGTTCATAGTTGGCAGACCTGCATGATCATTCCTTGTCCCAGGATTCAGGTCACAGCTGAAAGGCGAAGAAGCTGAAGAGAAGGGCCTTTTGAGAGCATGCGGCCACTGTGGACGGTGAGGGAGTGAGTGGGTGGACATCTGTTCAGTCTGAGGTCACCCCAGCCTTTCACTAAAGGGAACTTGGGATCATGTGAGAATTAGATGGTTCACACAGGAAGGAAGACATTTCCTTCAGGTGCCTTCTCCCAGTTCAGGGGCAGCTCGTATATTACTTGAGTTAACTGGCCCTCAGGTTTCCCACAGTGTTCAAACTGCCGGCTGGGAATAGGCTAGTTGCAAATATACCTGACAGACATCAACAATTAGACCACTATATCCTTCCTGTAACATCAAGGGACATTTTAAGCCCATTTTCCCTTTAAATCCCCTAGCAATGTTAGAACTCTATCTTGAAGCAGTTTAGCAATTAGTGACATCCAATCCACCAATCTAAATCAAACTGATCCCACTGCCCACCACTGATAAACCTCGAGTAGAGAGCAGACAAAAGGCAGCCAAGGCTGTACAACACTTGTAACATTTCCAAATAAATAGCTATAAAGAGATAATCAGGCTTCTGCAGCAAATTAAAAATTCCAAGTGTTTTACTCTATGGGTGTTTAGTGATACAGCCACAGCAACAAGACACAATAATTATCACTAACAACGTATGAATCTGCATCACAGCAGTTTTGTTTTTATATAAACTAATGATAGTGGATCAGCACAGATGCTCCTTCCCTCCTGAGAAAGATAATTCATTAGTTTTCACATGCTAGAAAGAATCCTCCAATATACTTTGCCAGATCCTGGAACAAACCTCCGTTTTGGAAATCTCTTTCTTGGTTTAGACTGACTGCTTCTTGAAAATGGGGTTTCATTTATGAGTGAACACGGATCACGAGGCATTAATTGTTCCGAATTAGGCTGATACAGATTTGCAACGGAAGGTACAGGAGACAGCCAAATTAGAAACTCGAGACGGTCTCAGCGCTGTAAAATGTTTCATTCTGTGCTCCTAAAAGCTTTCATCCCTAAATGTGACAGCTAACAGTCTGTGATACCTTGCTGTTATTAAGCTGAATGTTGACTATTATTCCCATTGGTTGGCAATAGTTTTCAGACATCTTGCTACAACCTAATAAAGTAGTATGGTGTCTGACATTATGGTTGCCACAGGTGTATACCCAAGTTGAGAGAGTTCTGGTAGGCTCTGAAGAACAATGTCTCCAAGACAGCTGGAGGTTGTGAAGGAAGGTGTCACTTGAAGGGTCTAACTCTTCCAATAGAAACTGAAATTTCACACTTTCATTGCCTAGATTTCAAAACATTCAGAGCCAATGTCTATAATTATCCACAAACACCCAATCTTGCCAGTTGATCTCGTCTGGGATAATTTTAGGGAACCATAGCTCAGATTTGCCCTTCGAACAATCAAGAGTTTCACCCCCTTATATCACCCTTATCACAGGCAGTTACTTATACTGGACATAAGTGCCACTAAACACTTCTATTCCCATGAGTTAACAATGGCACCGTTTATAATGGGTTATAATAAATGCAACCATATCAGGCAATTCTTCATAAAATGCTGCCATGCTTCTCTCCAAGGACCATTTCCATGCTAGTAGGCTACTGCTTCTCTAGATCAGTCTAGCAACAGACAGCGAGCTGCAAACAACACCAATCCATATTTTAGTAACCAGTCAAAATGCAGAGATCACAGCAGTGGTGATTAGCTGCACGGTATATAGAAGGAAACTGTACAAACACCACCATGCTTGCCAGAAGGGGTGGTGACAGTAACAAGAAGTTGGTTGCAGTAACATGTACTTTTGATTACAGTTTCAGCCCCTGCTCCCTTTTAAAATACATCGTTTCCAATTTTCATTGAAAACAGTGGAACGAAAGAGAACAAGCCGAAGGCCTGAAGCCTGATGGGAAATCCCCAGAAGAGGTACGAGCACTGGAGTGTTAACTATCCCACTATTGAAAAGTGGATGTGTATGCTTCATACTTGCACATGTTTTGCCAATAAGCCATGAAATGCTTTTGCCTTGTGACACCTGTGCTACAACCTCACAGATTTTACAAAGAATGCACAAAGCAAACATTGAAAAAGGTGTGAGGAATCCAAAACTCAAGGCATGACATAATTAAGTTTGGATTCAATTGGGAGGGGAAGAAAAATTCCCGAAACATGGGCATAATGAATGAAAGAACTGTTGGGGAGATGACAATTGCATAAACAGCACTGGCTTTCAAAATAGCTTCTTAAAGTTTTTGATTCATATATGGGGCTGTCATTCTCATTCAAATGAAATGACAGGAGTTTACTACATTAGAATGAAATAAAGATGAACTGGGAGCTCATAAATTTGAAGCCTGTGTGTCTTCATGCAATCAAGGATAAAGAGAAGAAACAGCACGTGTAGAGGAAGAACTGGTGTCATGGGAATTGTGGCCATTCAGGAAGAGGTGCCAAATTAACTGTAATTTATGATGCTGAATTCTGTGGTTGTAACTGAGGCTTTTGGTAGTATATCAATCAACTATGGAACAGCATCAAAGTCAGAAGGATTAGGTGCAAAGGTAAAAGAAAAAAAATGCATACTTCAATTAAATGTGGAATACTACAAGAGTTTCCGCTATGAACTGAAGGAAAAACACCTTCTGGCTTTATGTATGTAAGAATTCTCCTCAGACTCGGGTAGATTTATGTGCAGATTAATGTGCTGGAGAAAATGTATTGTTTGAACAATGTCCAAATATACTTAATACTGTTTTTAATAATTTGCATGTGTTTTTGGAGTTAGCTTGTACAAGTACTAGCTAAGCATTCCTTTTGCCTGGTCTTATTTTTTAAGCCTGGATTTAATGCAAAATTACTTTGAGAAATGTATGAAAATATTTCAACATGAACACGTAATTTAGTGATTTGTCAATGTATTTCTGGCACTTTATCAACTCTGTGTTTAATATGCACCATTTATTTTCAGACTTAATTTTGAAAGATGAAATCAGCACTTGGATTTCGAAATGCTCCATAAACTCCCTTCACACCAAATTCTTGAGTGACAACACAGAACCAAGTGATTGATCATTTTCAGGTTTTCTTAACCCTCGAATGAGATTTTGATTAAAACAAATCATTTTTCATCAACGGATCACCAGGTGATTAGTTATTTCAGCAGAACGTAAGTAAACAAACAGCAGCTGTGATTAATAAAGGCGATGGACGGGATCCAACTTTTTAATTCCCAGACAGGTTCAGTGTTCCTACAGCCAATAGAGGAAGTTTTATTATTCCCCTAATCCCTAAAAGCTTTGGCCTGCACAACTGGTCCTGTTAAAAGCCAGGGCCCTAGAGACTTTGTTACACCGATTAAAAGCCAGAGAAACAACAGTAAATTATCAAATACACTTTGGAAAAAAGTATGAAGTCTATTCTCAAGTTGGTGACAGGTATGATGTATGTATGTTTTGAAATGATGTGAAACCTTACCTAAACTAATTACTTCATTCATGTTAACAAAGCACTCCTCAGAGTCTGATAATTAACTGATTCATGCCCAATGCACAGTGGCATGAAACATCAGAAAAAGTGGCTTTCCCACTAACCAAACAAAAGTTAACAATTTTGTATGTATAAAACAAATGGCGAGCTTTAATTGCTATGGCTAAACATGCATGAATTTTTTTTTTGAAATGTGTAAACAGTTTTGGATGTATGGACAGCCACACTAGAGTTCATTTTCCACCATGACCAAGATCATTGAGAGTTTGTCCCACCGTAACGTACAGCAATTCTGGGAGTTTCAGTGTCCTCTGAGGGCAGAAGACACATTCAGTGTGGCAGAGCAGATTGGCACACTTGACCATTCTCTGGCACATGGAGAGTCTGAACCTCTATGATGTGGCCCAAACAGCAACAATCCTCAAAACAGCAACAGATTTCCAGCTTTGACCACCATCCCAGGCCATGAATATGGAAGAGCTCTTTAACAAACCCTCATGACAGGAAAATTTAGCTAAGTTAGAAGCTAAGAGTTTCCAAGTCATTTTACATGTATCATTGCAAGAAAGGTTAGCCTCCCAGATCTGATTTTACTGTAGAGAAAATAAGCAAAAAGAATGAATTCCTTTAAAGCTTATCACCCTTAATTCCTAAGTAGTTAAGCAATGTAAATATTGTTGCTCTCCACATTATGACAGGTGTGACCACTACCAAAGATAAAGCTACCTGCAGTTTATACACCCCTCCATCTACAGTATGGCCTCCTACAAGTAAGCCATAGTCACCAGTTTATATATTTAACTGGGACAATCTCACCAGAAAGTAAAACTATGGGCAACAAGAGTGCAACATATATACCTCCAGTGAATTAAATATTTTTACAATCAATATAGCTTTCTAATTTTTAAACTGGCACATAGACAGGATGGCTTCCCCAGGATAATGTGTTACAAAAAGAAATCATGCTACAAAAAAAAATCGTGTTACACAGATGAACGTGCAACACATCAGTCATATCAATAATGAGAAACTCAAATTTCTCAAAGCAGTTTGGTCGCAGTTGAAAGAAATCATTAATTCTACTGTTGACTGGTGATTGGACTTTCTTTTTCGATGGTAAATGGCATCAGAATCATTCAGATAAATAATAGTTTTTTTTGCAATTTTTGTAGGTCAGTAAAGCTCTTACATTAGAAGTGGCACTACAGTCACAAACATAACGAATGAGAAGTGTGTGCAGGTCCTTGCACTGACCATTAAAATGAATGCTCCTATCACTTCTGGCCTAATTGCATGACACATAAAAGAGAACTGATAATCCATCACTGTCCACCATGCCACCCCAAACAACAAAGCTCTCTCATCACCCTCCCCCTGAAAAAAATGAACAAGCATGAAAATAATTTATTTCTCCAGATAACAATCTACTTGAATTCTATGTCATTGAATTCAACGTGATTCGATGATTCAATTGCTTGGAACTATATTTCCAGTTAGTGGTGATGCTTAATGTGGCTTTTTTTTGGACATTTTGAATCATTTTAAGTAATACAGAATGACTTCAAATTATCAATATGGTCTGAGAATAAGTAAAGATTTGCATCTGTCTAATACTTTTCACGACCACCAGAATGTCCCAAAGCACTTTACAGTCAACAAAGTAGTTTTGAAGTGCAGTCACTGTTGAAATGCATGAAACATGGCATCTAATTTGTGCTCAGTAAACTCCCATGAACAGCAATGTGATAACAACCAGATAGTCTGTCCTTGTGATGCTGATTGAGGAATAAATATTGGCCAAGATACCATGGATAACTAAACTCCTACTGTCCAAAACACACCATGGAATCTTTGACATCCAACCAAGCTGACAGATCGGGCCTTGATTAACATCTCATTGAAAAGGTGTTACTTTGACAATGTAATGCTCCCTTAGTACTGATCTGGAGCATTAGCCTCAACATTGGTGGTCAAGCCACGGACTGTGACTCAAACCCAGAACACCTTATGAGTTTGAGTACTTTCAACACAAAATGCATTTTTTATATGACAGTATAGTGGAGTATTAAAGAACTAATTTTGGTTGATGCACTTGTGTATCAGTCAGAAGATACATGTCCTATCATAGATACTTGAATTTTATTCTGAGTGACTATGTCTGAACATGTGCAGAAAGTGAGATTTTTAGGGATGCAAACATTTTTACGACGTATGGTTCATGGCATCCCTCTCTGGTCTATCTGAAATACAAAGGTTAATTCTCATCTTCTTAGAGATCTTCATTAAAATTGTTGAAGGAGATGAAAATAACTTTTACACTCCCAGAAAGAAGAGTACAAAGCATTTCAAAATACTTTATCTGCAATTTTTTAGGAAGTTCTAAAAAATACCCTTTGGGCTGGTCTAATTAATAGAAATAAACTCCTGAATGTTCAGCTGGCAGAAACTTATCATTGAACTTTAAGGAAGCTTTTGCTACCTTTAAGAATTGGCTCTACCTGTGAGAATAATCCAGATATCCTCTTAATCTAGTTGTACAAAATAATTTTCATTCAGAGGTTCAATAAGAACTATTTAATTGAATTCCAATTAGGGCTTATTCAAAAAAATAGAACACACTCTAAAATCAGTAGGTAATGATCCCTATTGTAATGCAGATGAGAAGCTCAAAATAGTGTCACTTGTGGATGATAATCCTGGATACTGAACTTGATGGATTCAGCCGCAAAATATCCGTTCTTATGAATAATCAACCTAAGGAATGCCCTCCAGCAGCAACCCAAGGCCAGACTTAGCATCTTCCTGCATCACAATTTTCCCAAATTCCAAGTTGGTCACTACAATGAAACCATAGTGTGTTTTGGAAGCATAGCAAATAGTGGCATAGAGAAAATGAAAAAGATAAAAACCAAGCAAAGACTTTAGGGGTTCATGGCTTGAGTAGAATAGCTGTTCGGTTTTAGAACTGAAGTCAGTTGCTCTATTGAGCTATGTTAGGGCATGCACTAGGGATTGAATGATTTTGGTGATATTATCATTCACTAAAACCAAAGGGTAAGTACGTAATATCGAATTAGGGTCACTGGACAATCCACACTATTTGCAAGTCATTCACTCAGCTCTCATGTTAGAAGCCTCATGGCTAAGTGCCTCCCTCCAAGATTGGGATATGTTTAACAAATCCTTGATCAGACAGGACTTGTCATCTTTGACATATTTTTCTTCAGGCTAAAGGTATCACTACTTTCAATGGATAGATCAACTGAGTTACACAGGCAGTGCTACAAAAACATTAGTTCTCTTATTCATTAGTTTTTAAAATCATTATAAGGGGAAAAACAAGTCAGGTTGATGAAGTACATACTAGCAATATGTGGGCTATGAATGCCCTTTTGGAGAAGACATTTGTGTTCAAATTTCATTTAATTGTAAATCCAATTTGCTTAACACATGGTACATCAAACACAATTTGAAATGTTTGGAAGATCTGCATTTTAACCCAACAGTTCCTGATGTTAAGATATGCTGGCCCTGAAAAGCAGACAACAGCATAATTAGAATGTCTTTCATGGATAAAAGTCTGACAGACAAATTCTACTAAAATTATTCAACATTGTTTCATAAGAAGTTTTTTTTATTATAAATGTATGCTGAACTTTACAAATATATTAGAAGTCAAATTCTTTTTCATTTCTTGCCAAATGTTAAATAAAAATAAAAGGTTCCATATGAATGCTGTAGAAGCTGGAGGAATAAATCAAATGATTCTGGTTTCAGTGTTTGCTTTAAAATGAATAATACAGCAGGCAGTCAAAATGAATCATACTGTTTAAGGTCCAACATAATGGGTAAGGTCTGTTTTATTTTCCTAAAATTGCAAAACCAAGACTTTGGCTGATGGAAGCTTCAGGCAGTTTAACTATTTATGGGAAAGGGATTGCCAAGGTTGGAATTTACATCTGGGTCTGAATTTTTCAAAGGGGCTTTAAGGTCCAGCTGTTGGATCAGGTAGTAGTGGCTACTACTGAGGGTGCATCTCCAGAATGAGAATGGTAAACAGTCGCATTTACTGGTGGGGAGTGTGGGGGGAGAATGGGAATGCACCAGTGATGCTCTGAGCATGGCCGGGGGGCTTTGTAGCTCATGGTATACTGCTTCTAGAAGTCACAGATCCATCAGAAGGTGCCAGGATTCACCGGACATCTCCGCATATGGCAATGTGTCCTTCTGAGTCACACAGAAAGCCCGCAATGATAGTAACAGCACCTTACGTGGGCCATTAAGTGGGTTATTTGCTGCCCCACTAAGGTTCTCGATGCTGGCAATATGTCATAGTGAAGGGAAGATGGTGGGTTCCTTGTCTATCACCTTTTCCCATCATATTGCTAGCTCCCACTTCCCAACCCAACACCAATTCATAAAATTCCTCTCCTTGGGTATTGGCTACACTAGCTACGCATTTATAGTTCATTCATACCTCATAAGTTGGACAGAAAGTCATAAACAGTTGTAGGAAGGTACATTAATCTGCTGACTTTTCTAATATACAATCATACAAAGACACAAACTATAAAACATGACAAAAAGATTTCTGTTGGTTTACAATTATGTTATCCATGCCTTTGTTACCTCAAGATCCTTGTCATGTGGTCCCCATCACAGGAATATTTTACACTTAAAATTCTCATCCTTGTTTTCAAATCTCATCCTTCCCCCATCACTGTAGCCTCCTCCAGCTCCATGTTCCTATTAATTTGGTCTTCTGTGCATCTCGAAATGCCATCATCCCACCACTGGTGGATGTGACTTCAACGGTCATATATCCTTGAGTTCTGGATGTCTCTCATAAACTCTATGTTTACTTTCAAAATGTTACTTAGAACTGACCTCTTTGATAAAGTTTTTTTGGATACCTGTCCTAAATCCCTTTATATGGCTGGGTGATACATGCTGCCTGTTGACACACCTGTGGAGTGTTTTGGATATTTTTTGCCACATTAAAGATGCTACGTGGATGCAAGCTGTTGTTATTATGCATAGCACATGGAATGAAGTTTCTTATATTACCATTTGCTGAAGAAGTGCTTTGCAATTATTATTATCAATCAGCAGAATCCAAATCAAGTTGAGATCCACTTACAGGTCCAACATCCCTGCTTCACATGGCATAGAACTGGGCCACAACAACCAAGTAGGTTGCAGAACATGTGCTGTCTTACCTAAATCCATCACCGTGACAGCATTGTGAGGGGGTGTTGGGGAGGACAAGCTTGTTCTGCAATCTGAAATACGTGTGGAGATATCAGGTGAAGAGGTCAGATTCATCAGTCAACAAAACTGAATAGCTCATTGGCAGTGAATGAAAAAATTTATACATTATGAAGTATCATATGGACAAGGTATCAGAGGATCATCAGCAGTAATAGCACCAAACTCAAAATGTGAGTCATTGCCTTGGTCATGTGGTGTGGCAAGGGTGATTTAAAAAAGAAGTTTAAACAAATCATTGAAACTTTAAGGAAAGAGTGAAAGGAGGGTGGGTGGTAGAAACAAGAACTTCCTGAACTAGCTCCAAGTCAGAATTAGAATGAAATATCCTGTTTTATCTCTTATGTTTGTTTTTATTTGTTCATGGGATACATGTGAGGCCAAGATTTGTTGCCCATCCCTAAATGTCCTTAAGAAAGTGGTGATAAGCCACGAAAGTCCTTGTCGTATAGGTACACATTATTATGAAGGGAGATTTTGACTCAATGACAGCAAAGGAAAGGTGACATAATTTCACGTCAGGACAGTGTGTGGCTGGGAGAAAAACTTGCAGGCAGTGGTGTTCCATTTTATCTCAAAAATATTACAATCAACACATATTTTCATCAACCTTTTCCAATTGCAGCCTTCCACCAATGGTGGGGGTATAGTATCCCAGTTTTGCACTTGAGGCTGCCTTTACATTTCGAATGCACAGCTGGTTATGTGGGTGGAGAGTCTGGTACAATTTTGTGGGGTTCAGTCACAAGACCCAGTGAATTGCTCACCACACAGAACCACACTCAATTCAGACTGCCACATTATCAGATTGAGACCCTGGAACAGCTGTTGTACATTTCACAAGGGTATACAACAACAGTTCAGAGAATACTGGCACCTTACAAATGAGACAGATGCTGGTGCCCTGACATCTCTGTCACCGTCCTAGAGACAAATCCATGGAGTAATTCATGGGTTTTATTAAAATCCCACAATCCAGATCCTCTATGGTCAATGTGGCCCCAAATTCAGAGCATCATCTTTTATAGGTTCCTTAAATTGTCTGATCCTTCTGATGCCTAGTAACTTCTAGATCTGTAAATAATCGAAGATTACTGTAACAGTAAACCTGTTTTACAATTACTGTCACTTTGACACCTACTCCATTAGTTTACACAAATTTGATACTGCATGGAAAACCCCACATTTTATTTCCTTTTTACTTCATGTGCAATACACTAGAGATACAGACATACTGAAAGGGTAAATTGCAATACCATATATGAAAGGACGTTTTTTTTGTTTGCCTCTGCTCTCTTCTTTCTCCACTTGATGCCACATTTTCAGTCGGACTTCACGCTTAGAACTGAATCCTTCAACATTTTCATTATTCACTTTCCAAACTACAACTGCTCCAAATTGCTGCCATCTTTCACTATTTGTGGTCTCTTAACCTGCAAGAACTGATAACCTTAATTTCCAGTGGAGGACATGACCTGGTCCAAGTGGGAAGTTTAGTACTAACGGAGTACCCCTTGTAACTAAGCGGAATTTGAAGCACAACTTAAATTAATTTGACCCATCCTTTTACTCCAACTGGCTGGCTCCATTAGCATTTTCAGCTATATAAATATAAACAATTTACCAACACTTTAGAACTTACATTTATATGGTGTTATGGACCTGACCAAACCCTCTCAAAATAGGCTAGACCCTAATGTTTTCTTATTTTAAAGATGAATGTAAGGTGCTGAGTACCAGATGTAATTTGATTGGTCAAATTTAAAGATTTAAAGATTTAAATTTTCCAGATTTAAAGCAAAACATTCATCCACAATAGTTAAAATACAACAAAAGAAAGAAGTAATTGTAATAATGTATCTCTACTGGAAAACTTAACAGCATAATAGATATAGTAACTATTACTGACTAACTGTTCCGATATAGTAACACTCCATAAACACAGACTTGGCAAAGGGCAAATTCAGAAAACATTGTCTCACATGCAACTCCACTAGACCAGGAACTGAGCCCCCAGCTCTTAGCTGTAACTGAGAGAGGAAAGAAATAGCTTTTACTTTTTAAAGACCCCCAACAGCAAGTGCTGAAAGCCTAAAGTAAAAATCCTGATTCTGTGGGAGCTTGACCACACTCAATCAGGCTGCTTCTATTGTTCCGACTTTTTTTAAAAAGGATTCCGACCCAAAACATCAACTTTCCTGTTCCTCTGATGCTGCCTGCACTGCTGTGTTCCTCCAGCTCCACACTGTGTTACCTCTGACTCCAGCATCGGCAGTTCTTACTACCTCTAAAGCCTCACAAGCTGTTTACTCCAATGGCTCTAGTAGACTGCTCTCCACCTCTGCCGGGTAACCTGTCTTCAAAAACAAAAATCAGGACAAAAATAACCTGTTAAACCCACAATATTGTCACAGTAGCTATTCATGGCCTCCAAATGGACTAAAGCAGTTTAGTGCAAATGAAGTAGTTTAGAATTGATTCTTCTTTTCCAGTGTAGTAAACATAGCAGTCAATATTTGCACAGAAGTGAGGTAATGACATGATCAGCTATATTTTGGTGGCATTGATTGAGATATTGGCCAGGATACCAGTGAGAACTCCTCTGCTTTTCCTTGAAATTTATCATTAAATTTTTTACACTATTTAAGATAGCAGGCGTGGCCATCTTACCTGGGACAGTACAACACTCCCTCAATACTACACTTGAGTCCTAACCTAATTTATAAACTCAGTTCAGGGTTTGAACCAGCAACCTGCTGACTGAGTGGAAAGTGTTAACCTCGGAGCCAAGGTTGACATCTTGCTATTTTTCATATCATGTGTAGAAATATTTGCTGGTCTGAATTTCGAGCTGGAAATTACTGCAGACAGGTTGATATAAACCTTGGAACTTCGACATTAGTGAAATGGTCATGAAGATTTAATGATAAGCATTGTAAATTACTACAGGCCTGAAATGCTAGGGTTGTACTACAAAGGGTTTATCCGCTTCATATCATGTTTCAGAATACAGGCACAGTGTGAAAGCCAGCAGACACAATGCACATCGATTAAACAGTAATAATACATGCAATGATTTTATTAAAAATGCATCAACCTGTATTAAACTGAAACTCCTGCTTGGCTTCTTCAGGACAGCACTTTGAACTGGTGGCCTGAGTGTCATATTGGAAACCTTATATAATGCTAGCTGAAAATCTTGAAAGCGGTATAAAAATACCCCAGTGGCATACTGCTGATAGTTAGAGACTGCATACAAAAGAACCAACCTTCATTGCTTATAAACGCAGGAGAGCAGTACATGAATCAAAGATGTTCAAGAATCATTATAAATGCACTATGGTTTGTTTAAGCATCGTATCTGTAGCTTAGACTTTCAAAATCTCAGCCTATTTATTTCTATGGAATACACTTTCTGTCAAGGCTACAAGGTAAGGGTGGTTTGATGAATGGCTTTCAACAGAATCCACATCATAAACAACATCTACTAAGTTCTTCTACAATCCACAACCGGTAGTCCTCTAAACATTCATTTTTATGAGCAACAGATTGTTGTGGGAAGGATCTGTCAGGCTTTTGAAAATATTTTAATCACGTTACATGTGGTTCTTTGTGTGATTTAATTGATGAGGCTAGATTACTGACAAATCCAGATCTTCAATGAATTTTACAGTTTTACATAAAATCTACTGCACAAAAACAAGCAACTCAGCTTAAGTGGCCTCGACCAGTATTTACGCACCTCCTCGCTACTTCATCTAATTCCATCAATGTTTATTTCTATACATGTACCTGTCTATTTTTCTGTATTTTTTTGCAAACTGAGCTAGTATTTGGCCACAGTGGATGAGGTACAGCTGCTAATGAGCCAGAAAGCAATGACCAATGTCAAATATTTGCCTCACAAAGTACTGAAAATAGGCTTCTGTGTTTATGCACTGGTGAAGGTGCTGTACTGGGAGTCCACATTTTATGAAACAAATACACAACCAAGGTTCAACCTTCGATAGAAATATAATAAGGAATCTCCTTAAAGACATTTCAATCCCTGACAAATACAAACGTGGCTGAAATTTGCTCATTACTGGGTCATACCATCCTGAAAACAAATGAGTAAACACAAACTACACGCCAGATTGACTCCAACATGGTTGTACAGATTGAAGCGTGTGGTACTGAGCTCCAGAAGGTCCGTTCTATGCAACTGCTAACATGGATGTCGAGCATAATAACAAAATTTATTAAAATCAGACAAGCCTACATTTATATCAAGCCTTTCATGATTCAGGAGGATTAAAAGGTTTCATTGCCAATAAATTACTTTAGAGAGCAGTCAAGCTGACCTGCCCACCACAAGGTTTCAAAAACAGTAATGAGCAAGTAGACGATTTTGGTGGCATTGGTTGAAAAATAAAAGTTGGCCAGGATACCAGGCAATCATCCATGTCCTTCTCTGAACAGTGCCACAGGCACAGGATCCTTCAGATCTGTCTGAAGAGGCAGACATAGCCTCTGTTTAACAATCTCACTTAAATACCTCCAGCAATGCAACACTCCTTCAGCATCTCACTGATGTGTCACACCATATTACAGGACCAACTCAACTCCGGCAGAGCTACTAAGTGGAAGCAGCAAATTATCCACCCTTTATACACCCACCTGATTTGCAATTCCATTGACTTCTAAGGAAATTAAACTACTCTTCAAACTAATTCATTGGCAGTGAAGCATTTTCACGCCTCCAGGGGTCATGGGCTCCATACAAATGAGGGCCTGTTATTTCTTTGAAGAATTTAGGATTACCCCTAGCAGCCGTGATGGTCATTGCTCAGAAACCAGGCTGGCATCACACAGTGGCGTACACTTCGATCTCAAAGCCTCAACTGGAAGAGTTGAGGCATGCCAGTCTGTTTGCCTTTGCAAAGGAAGTCTGGAGAAAGATGCAGCAGTGTTGTTGAGGTTTGTCCTGAGCAGCTCTGCGCTGCAGGACTCTGTGCACTACGGTCTGTATCCCAGGATGCACACCAACATAAATATCAACCATGCCTGGAGGGCAAACAACATTTTAAAGATGCTCTTTGGTCTGCCTAGAACATGTCAGTGTTCCACAGCAAGGAGTTGACCCTGACAGAATGTCATAGACTGGCACATTCCAAGGTCCAGGACTACATGCTGAGGTACGCACTAATGCTTGGGGCAGCTGCTGCCAAGGCACAGTGGGAAAAGGCCACTGTCTGAGGTTGTTCTGCCAAAGTTAAATAGGAGTCCACTGGCCTCTCCTGGTTCCTCAAATGAATGTAAACATTGTCTTGTACCAGTAAGAGTTGCCTTTGGTTTGTTTGTTGAATAGAGTCAAACTCCAACGTTTGTTTCCTCGTATGCTACTGTACAGAACTGAACTGCATTTGTGACTATGTATGTGTATGTGGGTATAAAGTATACATATACACATTTACATTTAGATTTGTTTTATGAATAAAGTATATTTTTGAAATAAAAAATAGCCTGTTTACTGGTGGGCAATGAGCTAATACATATTTTGTGATCTCAGTGAAGTTCCATTTTATCCTTATGCCTCTCAACTTGATAATCCTACACAGCATGGAAACAGTAATTTATCTTTGTGCAAGAAGACCCTCACAGACAATGATACCATCAGTTTTTAGTCACAACTTTTCATCATGTAAAGAATGATTGCCTATTTCAGGTCAAGGCATAATGAAATTCCATCCACCTGTGTGGGATATCAGATGATGACATGTCTGCTCGTTCAAGGAGATTTTAAAGATTCTGTGGCATTAAGTTTTTCTCATTTTCCACATTCAGCCAACATCACCAAAGGAAATAGAGGAACTCTTGCTCTTGATATGACTTTACAGGCTAAAAACTGCTGCCATGTTTGCTTAACAAACTCCAAGTAGTATTCACACTACGAAGTCCTTTGACATGTTTCAGTCACATGGTCAGGGATGCCACAAAAATGCCACTACATCTTTAAGATAACCTCTGTTCTCAGACTGTCATCATGGGCACTGAAAAAAATTCATAGAAAGAAAGGCAGACTTGCATTAATACTATGCCTTCCACAAACTCCGGATGCCCCAAGACATATTATATAGGAACCATGGCAGCCAATTGCATGCAGCAAGCTCTCTCAAACTACAATATGATGACAGCAGCTAGTCTGTATCATTGCTGAAGGAGAAATAATGTCCAAGATCAGTGAAATATCTTAGCTGCTCTTCTTTGAAATAATTTATCTCCATTTCAGAGAGGAGACAGGGCCTCCAGTTAATGTTGCATCCAAAGGATGGCACCCCCAACAGTCCCACACTTCTTTTGCACTGCTTCTGAGTGCTGGATTAGATTGATGTGCTCAAGTCTATGGAGTGGGAGTTAAACCTACCAATCTTGGACTCAGTAGGAGATCCCGGCTCTTATACTTTTGGAGAAAGTGGATGCAACAGCACATCTTTAATCACCTATGCACTACAAGCATTTATCTGTCTATGAAAAGAAAATTGTGATGGCGGTTTTGCAGATCCGTAGGCAAGGGATGACAGAAAGTAGCTCTTTCTTGATGCTACGCACTTTGGTGGAAACCATAGAAGGGTCAATTGGCAGTGCTGACAGGGGTTCCTAGTAGTTAGACTCTTGTTTATGTACAGCTTGCAATTAAAAAACTCATCTGGGTTTCACCTCTTTACAGCTTAACATTCTATGTGCTTGGCAGCAATCCCTTTTTAAACACCGCACCAAATATATAAGCTGTGCACAATTAGTTTCACTAAATTAAAGCCTAAGAAAACAACATTAGATTCGCACTCCATTTGAATTATTGAAGCACTGGCACACATTAAAAACTGTGGTATGTGAGGGGCACCTGCTGTTAAACACAAAAAAAGGCAATATCTTCCATCTTTTGTATTTTTCCTTCGAGGTTTTTTTTTTACAAAAGAATGACAAGGGGGATGAATGTTTTGTCAGGCTTAATACAAAGAGACAGTACGGTACCTTGATGAACGACCTCATGGAGAAGAGGTTGGCCAGCATTGTAGAGAGGCCTGGAGCCAGGCAGCTTTGAGCTATAAAACCCAGCTTCAGTTCAGCTAGGCAGATTGCATCATCCCCTTCTCGCCAATTCCAGCTGGGTATGTTCAGCAGATGGGCCTGATAGCAGAGGAGAGCAAAAGTAAAATGGAAGTTATAAATTGAATTCTGCTCATACTGCCCCCCATAAACATCATGAAAAAATAGGCAGTTCTTTGTGAAAAGTTTGAACAAACTGTCTCCTTTCTTTTTGCTGGGAACCCCAAACAATAGGGTGGCACTGGAGCAGTGTGCAACAAACACACTGTACTTCAATCTGGATTCACATCTGTTGCCCATTCAGCATGAGCTCCCTAGGGCCCTTCATACCTTTCCAATATCGTTGGTTAAACATTTTGTTTTATTTTTATATTGTTCATGCAGGAGTGCCAGTGTAGCATTTCTGTTCTGTAATGAACTACAAAAACAAAAGCAGCTGTAGTCCTTCCAATAACAGGGACAGAAAGTATACTCGATATAAAGCAGTTTCCCTTACCCACCTTGTGCATGGGCTGTCAGGGCTGCAGTTTGCTACCTGACATTTTACAGGTGTGAGAACCCTGGGCTTGAAGGGATGTACTTCATAGTCATTTTAAATATATATGCAAGAATGATCACAGTAACATTCCAAAACAAACAGATCTTAACCAAGAAAGTGAAAATTCTGTTAAAAGTTAAATCGATTGATTGGTTTTGGAACTGGAGATGTAAGAGAGCCTGTCTGGTTATTTTTCAAACCTAATTTCTGAGCAACTTGCTTCCCTGGACTTCTAGGGGCAGTAAGGATTCCCAGCACAGAGGAAACCACAAATGTGTTAACAAAGAGCAATTTATAGTCTTACCATTGACTGGCCCTTGGGAGAAGACTAGGGCAGAATACCTCACTGAATTGGCCCTTCTTCACTCAGACTGTAAACGTCAGCTGGTTACGTAACCATGCTGTGTTTAACGGCCAAAAATATCCCGTCATCACCCAACACCCACATGCACACTTTCTATTGAGGGCACAGGGTGAGGGAGGCAGATGGAAAGGAGGTATAGACATGTGCAATAGGAAGCCTTTTCCCTCTTCATTACCTCAGGGTCACTGAGGGCAAGTACAATTCCTTGGCTGTTGCTTGCGGTCGTGTGAATGGAGCTTAATATTGTGCAATCATTGGCAAACATCCCAATTTCTGACCTGGTAGTAGAGGGAACGTTATTGATCAAGTAGCTGAAGATGGTGGGGGGCAAAATACTGTGCTGCACCAAGTGACGTCCTGGAGCTGAGCTGACTGACCTCCAACAACTGCAACTATCTTTGGCTCCAGATATGACTCCAATCAGCAGACAGCATCCTCCCATGCCCCAATTCGAATTTCGTTACGGGCCATTGATGCCATACTTGGTTAAATGTGATGCTGATGTCAAGGGCTGTCCACTCACCCCGACCTCTGGAATTCAGGTCTTTTGTTCATCTTTAAACCAAGGCTGCAATGAAGTTCGGAGCTGAATGGCTCTGGCACAGAGGGCAGTCAAGAGTCAATCCCATTGCAATGGGTCTGGAGCCAGGTATATGCCAGGCCAGGTTAAGAACCTGACGGGTTTCTATGACAATGGTTTCATGTTCTTTTAATTCCAGATTGAATTCAAATATCACCAGCTGAGGTGGGATTTGAATGAAGATCCCCAGAATATTTCTGCATCTCTGGATTACTAGTCCAGTGTCAATACCATTGTGCCATCAAAACCCAGTGGATGACAAAGGCTTACACCAGGAGTGGCAGATGATGCAGAATGTTCAAGATGTACAGAACTGTGAAATTGAGAAAGGAGTTAGTGCTGGGAGCGCTTGGTACAATGATCTCGGAAATGCAGCCATTTGAGGGAATGACATGAGCAGAAAGCAAACAGGACAAAGTCCTTTGCACGTCGTATCTGTTAAGCCATTCAATTAGATTATGGTTTAACTATAACTTAAGTCCATTCAATGGCATTAATACTATAACTCTTAATAAGGTAGCCTAGAAAAAATGTGTCAAAACCAGATCTGGGAATTTCAATTGAACCCATTGTCTCTACACTGTTTTTTAGGATGGAAGTAAGTTCCACTGTCCCACTTCCTTTTATGTGAAGAAGTATTCCTCGACATGACGCCTGAATGACCAACTTTAATGCTAAACTAATATACTCTCGTTCTGGACTCCCTTTTCCTCAGGCACTAAGCTCCCTATCCAGGCACGCTGCAAAGGGAAGACAGGAGCAGACTTCACTGTACGGCACGGCACAGCATAGCACAGGACAGGACCAGCAAGGTGGCTCAGTGGTTAGCACTGTTGCCTCACAGCACCAAGGATCCAGGGTCGATTCCAGCCTCGGGCGACTGTCTGTGTGGAGTTTTGCATGTTCTTCCAGTGTCTGTGTCCTCCATTTGCTCTGGTGCGCATGTTAGGGGGATTGGCCACGGGAAATGCAGGGTTAGAGTGGGGGGGGTAGGTCTGTGTGGGATGTGCTTCGGAGGGTCAGTGTATACTCAATGAGCCAAATGGCTCCACACTGTAGGGATTCTATGACTCAATGTATTCCTTGCGAGGAGAACAATAAATCCCCCAAGTTCCTCACACTAAACGTCTAACTAATTAAATCAAGGAAGAAGAAATCTATGTTTCAATGTGATTGCCTCAATGCTTATTCTTCCTTCTAAGGTTTTGGAGTAGATTTGTAGCTCAGGTTATGGGTGTTAATGTTGGTTGGCTCGCCGAGCTGGTTTGTTGCTCTGCAGATGTTTCGTTACCGTGCTTGGCAACATCCTCAGTGCAGCCTCTGATGAAGCGTCGGTGTGTTTTCCTGCCTGGCTTTTAAACTCTGGGGTCCGTTGCCATGGATTGCCTCAGTTCCGGGTTTCTCCCTTCAAAAACAGCAAGATACCTTGCGAGGGAACAAGTCTCACCCTCTGCAGTTACAGGTAGTGACCACAGAGAGGAGCAACTGCAGCTGATAGCAGCTTGCACCCATGTGCAGTAAGATTCCTCGAGAGGCCAGTGCAAGGGTTGTGTTTAAAATACTTCCTGAAAACAAAGTGAACATCAAGCTCTCCTTAAATGATACTATGCCTCATGCTTCTTCTGGTCACATTCTGTGCTTTCTACAAAAATATGTTGTTTAAATGTATTTTTTTCTCCTTCAGTCTGAGGGAATCCTGCATTAGCACGATGGAGGGGAAAATATGAGGAGCAGAAACATCTGCTGCGAGTCTGTAGCTTGGACCCAAATCAGGCTGTTGTCAGGAAGCTATATTGTTGGCACAGACACAAAATATCAAATATCTCTCTGTTTCAATGCCACATGCCAGGCTTTCAGTCTACAGGAAGAAAATGATACTGAACATACATAGAGCAAGTCATTTTCCATTAGGGTATTCCATGTCTTTGTTTGTTTCTCTTCATATTCTCCCTAGGGAATGATACCACAGGCAACAGGAGATCCTAGTTCACTTCTCCATCAGTCTTCCCGCTACCCCTGCCTTTCTCAAAACAGTCGCATTAGCTTGTCCTCCATATTTGAAAAGTATCACAGATGGATTTATTCCAACCTACCCTCTTCAAGATTTGAAATTCAGGAGGCTAAGTTCTATGTAGTCAATAGAATTTGTGAGAATTTTAACTGTAATTCAGGCGACTGGGGTTCAGGTTGGATGTGGAAATTTTCACAATCTCAGTCCAAAATCCATCAGGCAGCAAGTTCATTTCAAAATTATAATGAGGATGCTGCCTCCCATTTTTAGCTGTCCTCTGGGTTTAACTGGGCAGCTAAGGAAAGAGGAGGACTGCTCGACAGTCAGAAGGAGCAGGAATCCCCTCTCCAAGACAGCCAACCCACCCGCCCCATGGGTCGTAGCTTCTATCTTCAGTCGCCACTCGGTATTGAATCCTCTCCTCCAAGGTTTAGACCTGACCCTCATACGATCTTGGAGGACAGCAGAGGCAGACTCACTGGTTACTTCAGGAGGCAAATGCATGAAACCTGAGTGTAAAACAGAAGAATACACAGAGATGTACCGAGCATTTGTAGAGGGGTTGGGTTTGGAACCAACTGGATGGCTCTTTCACCATGCTGGTATGACCAGATAGGCTGAATGGCCTTTTCTGTGCTGTAATGATTCTGTCGTTAATTAACAGCATGTTGTTTCCCTTGCCGAAAATGACTGGGAGCGCCTGTTCACTAATCCTAGGCCTTTGCAATTTAGACACAGGGTTTGGACTCAACAGTCAACATTTGCAGCCCTCTCAAATTATTAGATTATTCAGGAGAGTAATCAAAGCATCATTCTGTATCAATACAAACGATTCTGACCTTGTTATGATACTGTAACATCTGTGTTATAATTCTTATCTTTGGATTGTAATTTTTGATAGATATTACCCTGAAATGAAAAAGGAAAATGATTAATTAGGCCGGATCTTTTTAGGCAAATAGGAGATAATCTTCTTAACAGTTACAAATAAGACAACTGCAAGGCAGTGAAGAATAGATTTGTAGCTTGAGTTGTGGGTGTTGAGGTTGGTTGGCTCGCCGAGCTAGTTTGTTGTTCCGCAGACGTTTCAGTACCATGCTGGGTAACATCCTCAGTGCAGCCTCTGATAAAGCTTCATCGGAGGCTGCACTGAGGATGTTACCCAGCATGGTAACGAAACGTCTGCGGAACAACAAACCAGCTCGGCAAGCCAACCAACCTCGAGGCAGTGAAGAAGTCTGCAGTGTTCCTTCAACTTTGCGTTTGTAGAACTGAATTCAAGAAAAACTTAAAGAAATGTTTATTTTAGAAATGACTATGCTCCAGTTGTCCTTGAGCAGTTACTTATTATGAAGCAAACAAGGTATAGTACCGGAATAGGGCTCTTCAGCCTTTTCAACAATAACATCATGACTGACGATTTCTGAAACGGTAAAGAAGGCAAATGGTACGTTGGTCTTCATTGTGAGAGGTTTTGAGTGCAGGAGCAGGGATGTGTTGTTGCAGTTATACAGGGCCTTGGTAAGGCTACACCTAGAATATTGTGTGCTGCTTTGGTCTCCTTTTCTGAGGAAGGATGCTCTTGCTCTCAAGGGAGTGCAGCGAAGGTTTACCAGGCTGATTCCAGGGATGGTGGGTCTGACGTTATGAGGAGAGATTGGCTAGGTAAAGATTGTTTTCGTTGGAATTCAGATGAATCAGGGGTATTCAGACATACTTACAAAATTCTAACAGGACTGGGCAGGGTAGATGCAGGAAGGATGTTTCCGATGGTGGGTATATCCAGAACAAGGGGTCACAATCTGAGGATTTGGGGTAGACCATTTAGGACGGAGACGAGGAGACATTTCTTCACCCAAAAAGTGGTGAGCCTATGGAATTCATTACCACAGAAAATACTTGATGCCAAAACATTGGAAGTATTCAAGAGTCAGCTAGATATAGCACTTGGGGTGAATGGGATCAAAGGTTGTGGGGAGAAAGCAGGATTAGCTATTGAGTTGGACGATCAGCCATGCTGCTGATGAATGGCAGAGCAGGCTCTAAAGGCCAAATGGCCTCCTCCCGTTCCTATCTTCTTTGTTTCTATTCTCCTCTATGTCTCAGTGGGAACCATTACAGTACCTTTCGGATTATTCACCATCTGCCGGTTGTGTACGGGATTACACAACATAGTTTTAAACACACCACTCAACAGAGCAAATCTGGTCATAAAATAAGGTGCATTTTCCTGTGTCTTTTTCCATGTGTCTAACCCTAACCCTAACCCTAACCCTATCGCTGCTGTAGCCTTAGTACAAAATTCATTTACACAGATACTTCTGCCAAAGTTATAAATGTAGAATTGTTGATTAAATTAATTCATTCCTGGGATGTGGGCTTCATTGGCTAGTTCCAGCATTTACTATCATCACCACCTGCCCAGTGGGTATTTAACAGTCAACCACATTGTTATGAGGCTGGAGTCACATATAGGTCAGACTAAGTAAGGACAGCAGATTGCCTTCCCTAAAGAACATAACTGAACCAGATGGATTTTAAAACAACTCAATAGAACTTTCCAAAAAGCACTAAGGCATCGCTTGGCTGGTGGTGAGAAGGGCACTACCTTAGAGATACTTCATGCACGTCTGGGCTCTGTACACCACCGCACACTGCCTCAAAGCAGCTGCGTTGGGGGTGGGGAGGAAAGAGTAGAGACTGTCACACATCTCCTGCTGGAATGTGCCTCTGCAAAGAAATTCTGGAGAAAGATGCAGTGGTTCATCCCAAGCAGCTCCGTGATGTTCCCCAGGATGCACACCGAGACAAACATCCACAATGCCTGGAGGGCCATTAACTCGGTAAGAGACGCTCTTTAGTTTGCCCAAAACTTGTTGGTCTTCCAGATAAAGGAGTTGACCTGGACTCAGTGTTGGAGACTGGCACATTCCAAGGTCCAGGACTACATGCTGAGGGACACTCTAAAGCTTGGGGCAGCTGCTGCCAAGGCGCTCTAAACAACTTTTGGCCAAAGCACAATGGGCGTCCGTTCAGTTATTGGATCTTCCTGGTGCCTCAAATATATGTAAGTAGTATCTTGCATAACTAAGAAATGGCTTTGAACTGGCCAGATGGAACTGTCAGGAAGGTCAAACTCTAATGTTTGTTTGTTTCTCCAAAGACTGTAAAGAACAAATCTCTTTAGTGACTATTAAGCATGTAAATATTTTTCATGAATAAAGCATATTTTTGAAATTAGAAAAAGGATTTTTACAACAACTGGCAGTTGTTACATGATCACCGTTAAACTAGCTTTTTATTCCCGACGTTTTCTTTAACTCAAATGTCAGCCTCTGCCATGGTGTGATTCAAACCATGTCTTTAGAATACTGGCCAGGGTTACTAGTCTAGAGCTGTTAAGGGGAGGCAGGTAATGTCACTGGGCTAGTAATCCAGAAGCTCAGGCTAATGTTCTTGGGCATGAGTTCAAATGCCATCAGGTAAGCGCTGACATTTGAATTCAATCAAAATCTGGAATGAAAAAGAAAGTGTTAGCCTAATGGCGACCACTACCAAATGTTGTAAAAAAACCTCATCTGATTCACTAATGTCCTTTAGGGAAACAAACCTGCCATCCTTATCTGACCTTACATGTGGCTCCAGACCCATCAGAATGGGGTTTACTTATAACTGCCCTCTGAAATTCACCCACTCGGATCAAGCAATGAGAGACAGACAGTAAACACTGGCCCAACACAAGAACAGATTTTTCAAAAAATTATCACTGTGTCACACCTCACTTCCTCCCAAAGTGAGAGAAGCTCCAAGGGAATTCGACACCCAAATCTTTCCTGCAATCTCTTCCGTAATTAGGAGTTGCATCTCTTTAATTTTGTATTATTTCTAATGGTATCCTTCCCTCAGAGAGTTAACGTTATTCCGCATCTGATCAGACTATTTATCTTCACCCCTGAAGTCAGCAATCAGTTACACGGCAGCTTTCATGAGTGGTTAAGAGAGGACATCCAGGCCTCTGCTGTAGCTAGGCCACATCTTTGTATCAATGCCTAGCTCCTTCCTTGCTTTCATTGTAATATATGTTGTAGACACAACATCACGAAGACTGTCAAGGCTTTTACCAAAGTGGTTGAGATGATATATACTTTCCAGATTGTGTTTATGTATTATATGTGCCTGGACATTTCCTGCTGCAAAACTTTTCAAAATCCCAGTTGAAAAATAGCCTGTAAAAGACTTTTGTTCAGATGCAGGAATTAATAAACAAACAAAGTCCTCTCCATACTCCTACATACTTTGTAACAGATAGCACTGGTTCCTGGTCACGACATAAACTACGTCGTCCAGTGCTGGTGTAACGTGCCCCTCACTGCTGTCCTTATGTGACATGTGTCCCTCACTGCTGTCCGCCCGTGTCACGTGTCCCTCACTGGTGTCCGCCAGTGACACGTGTCCCTCACTGGTGTCCGCTCGTGACACACGCCCCTCACTGCTGTCCGCCCGTGATACGTGCCCCTCACTGCTGCCCGTCCGTGACTTGTGCCCCTCACTGCTGTCCGCCAGTGACTCGTGCCCCTCACTGCTGTCCGTCGGTGTCACGTGTCCCTCACTGCTGTCCGCCAGTGACAAGTGCCCCTCACTGCTGTCCGTCGGTGTCACACGCCCCTCACTGCTGTCCGCCCGTGACACGTGCCCCTCACTGCTGTCCGCCAGTGACACACACCCCTCACTGCTGTCCGCCCATGGCACGTGCCGCCCCTCACTGCTGTCCACTGGAGTCACAAGTCCCTCACTGCTGTCCACTGGTAACAAACAGCTGAGCACGACAGATATCCAGTGTCATTTTCAGTGCAGAAATAGAAATCCTGACCCCAGGTGATTCATTTGTGATGTTTTCTTTGTGCACCACAACGCAGTTCGATCCAATCCTGACAACAGTTTGCAATTATACTCCTCAAACAAACTGCTAAACAAATTACGTTTTAAAATACGACACACAAAAGCATTTTAAAAATCTTTTTCAGCAAACTTGGGCTTTTGTTTGTGTTAACATTAGGCTGGAACAGAATGTAAAATTCAGTGCAGCTTATATGAGATAGAAACACAATGGAGATCACTTCATTTCTATGGTGTAAAACAGGTGATGTCAGGTAGATTGGCCTTGTTAAAACATCAAGAGATGCTTATAAAGTCTTTTTGTTCCTGAATGTGACATTATTCACAGTTGTAAGGACACCTGAGGGGAATAAAACTAACGCATGCCACTATTGTCTCCCCAACATCTCCCTTGCTTCCTGACTGTCTGCCTCCTCTCCTGCCCAATTGCTGGAATGTCAGGTGCCTCTCCGCTCCTACATATAGAGTTCCCTATAGTCTGTCCATCTCTGACTCCTTCATAATTTGCTTAGTCCACTCACCTTTGCATCAAAATACGCTGAGTGTTCATCAGCACTGTGCTGATGTTTTCACTCTATCTGAGTCTCTCTTACCCTACTACATCTCACCCAGTCAACCCAACTGTTCCTTCCTCATTCATTAGGCTGCAGTTGTTCCTTAGTTCCCCAGGTTAGTGCTGCTGATCTTAATTAAATTACTATCTTTCAAAGACAGCAATGAAAATTATTCTTGAAGTTAGAAATTTGAAGATAGTTTTGAAGGAGATTTTGTCTTGAAATTTTCGGTTGGGCCATGTCAAATGAAGGGAAGTGGCACAACTGATCCGTCTTTGTCACTCGCGTGAGTACAGCACACACAATTGGAGAATCTCTGAACACCCCCTGGGGCCTTATCGCTCTGTAAGATATGAGGCTGCGATAGGGTTCTGTTCCAACCTCCACTCTTACCTCATAATATTCGAGGCATCTTCAGCATCAGGATCGGGACAGTATTTGTTTGCCAGAATTAGACATGCATCTGATGACTCTATCTGAGACACGGCAAAACATGAAAAGCCAATGAAAGGCATGGATCAGAAGGAAAACTCAATAAGTCAGATTCAAAGACAATTCAATATCAGGTTATTATAATCTGATATTCAAAACATTTGACTTAACTAGACTGTACACATCTCAATAAATTTTAACCCAAATTGAGTTTAATCACAACCACTCGCTTATTTGTCAAGTTTTGAAAGCTGTATGAAAGAAAAGGGTGAAAATAAAATGTTATTCTAATCAAACCATTTTTACAAAATGCTAAAATGAAATGCCATTTACAAATGACAAACCTTGGGTTCTTCATAGAGGATTATTCATATCCCAAGCAATCCCGTTCCCCATATTAGGGCAGAAAGGCACTCATTTAACACACACACACACCAGTGTCTTACTGCTGCTGCTCATTGATAGGCTCCAACACTTAACAGGAAATCAAGTTGTAACTCTGTGACCTTTGCAGATAATTTAGCCAATGGTATGCATGGCATTGGTTGGCCGAAAGGGGAAATTGAAAGCTGGGGGACTGCTTCACAGAGAGAGCTGTTTAGAATGATGCTTGCACAGACAGCCATTACTGACTCACCTTAGACATCAACAAGTCTCTAACGGGCTGTAAAAATGTCTTGGCAGCAGTAGATAATGATGTTTGCATGTTATGTAAATGAATAAAAAGCAGGGAGAATTCTAATAGACTGAAATTGTTGTTCACTCAGAGTAGTTTGGCCTAATTGAACACTCATTTATTACACTTTCAAATTTAGTTAAGGAATTCACCAACCAGAAATGCTTGTTGTACATCTTTTTACATTTTCAGTCAGCGTTGGCATTTAGCATTCACAGGGAAAAGGCATCTGAGTACAGCGTTCTAATAGCACCCTCTTGTGGTCATTTGTATATGTGTCTATGTATGGACATGTATACAATGCAAAAGCCAAATCTAATTAAACTAGTTTTACTTTAGCGCCAGACTCCATGACTACTTTTAAACTGGAATAATGTCACAGTCTTGCAAAGAGGGTGAGATTGTGGTTTCCCTACCCAAACAAATTTGGGTTGGAGAAACTAACAGCAAACCTCCAGGGGAACTTAAGAGAGCTCTCTCTGTAACAGAGAAGCTTAAAGATCAGACTAGATAAAATTGTGTGGTACACATGGGTAAAATGGGCTTCAAAAAATGGCTGCATCAATCGGTATTATTGGGTGAATGGGGGAGTACAGCCATGATCGAAAGTCTTTTGGATGCATGTGCTGAGCAGCCAGAGATATTTTTCATTGTTAACAATATCCTCAGAGATCCTGATAATGCAGCTGTCAACCAGACAGCTGGAGAAAGGAACAAGGCAATACTTTGGACTGAAACAAGCCCCAAACTGTATGAGGCACCCAAAAGTTTCTCAGGAAAGGAGGAAGACCTTTACAAATAGAAAACCAAGGGTTAACTTTTATTTATCGGTAAATGCAAGAGAAGAAATATACATGTGTACATTCCAAGTACTTTGTATATTTTTAATTGTGGGAGGTGTGTATCAGCACCTTCTTGTGGCCATTCATATATGTATAAACCCAAACCAGATTAAACTAGTTTTACTACTGTACCAGACTCAGTGCTGTATACACAAGTGTTTTAGTTTTGCAAAGATATCACCAGAATATCCTTTCTTTACCGAGCACCAACAATGTAAATGAAGAGAAAGGCACTGATACACGAGTATGACAAATTCACTCAGCCACCAATACCACAGCTCTAAATAAAATTACCCATTTCATTGTAATTTCTCCCAAGATCTTTGCAGTTTTGTGTTTCGGATCTATGACTGTTAGCAGTGGGTCAAGATGATCTGAGACACATTTCAGGATCCTTCCATCGCTCAGAGACAGGATTTTGATTTCACCAGCCTGGAGTGAATTTTAACACAACTCCAAGATCGCAGGTATAGAGTAGATAATATGCTGAGAAACTAAACCCAGTATCAGCCCAGTAGAAATCAAGTGGTACATCATTATTATTGCAGTTGATGGCTGCAAAGACATCCAATTGCCTAGAGTTTATATTGGTCCAGGATTGGCTGCAAAAATAACAGTGAGTTTAATGAACAATCTGTTATTAGTGTGTACATAATGTAGCAACTCGCAAGTTGTGAATCACTGCAAATCTCTGGACAACCTGAACTGATTTGCTGTCAGTTTTGAAAAAAAGTCCAGCATGAGTTTCAGGTAATTGTAGCATTTGCTCAGAAAGCTCCCAAAGAAGCTAGATCTGATGCTTAGAGATGCAAGGACTCTGTTAAGGGCAAGATGTGTGTTCTTGTAATGCCACTCAGCCTCTTCAGAAACTGAAACTTTGGAGTTTAATTCCTATATGTAATAAATTGTTGTTAGAGGCTTTCAAAATCTACATACCATTTCCATAACATGTCCCTCCTCAATTTTAAGCTGAAGGGGGATGGAAATAAACCTAAGAGGGCATGCCATGAGATGCCTGAACCCTACCATCTCTGGGCTATTGTCAATTATTTGTGCCCCTGAAGAACCGGAGGGTGGAGATACATCCCTGAAACACAAGCCAGCTTTGTGTAACTTTTTTATAATTACACCCAGGTATAATCAGCAGAAACAGCTACAGTGAGCTTCAAGACTTTCCAATCCCAATAGCCTCTGGGTGTCATCAATAGACAAAGGCTGTGCTATTGATCCTCAGTTGTATGTGATCCTGGGTTCTGTTTCACTGCATCTTACATACCGCGTAGATTTTCTTACACTAAATGAGATGCAGCTTTCTAAACAAAGTGAAAAAGCACATCTAGCCACAGTGGCTTTGAAAAAGAGCAGCTGATAAATTAGAAACCGGGGTTGACGTGTGGAACGGAACCTTTTCTGACTTTAAGCAAACTTTACTGCCCTGGCTGAGATATAAGAATTCATCATATCATAGCACTCAAGGCAGTAAAGTCAGAAAAAGGATACAGGATTACCTTGACTCTGGCTAGATCATGAGGGTTCAGGACAGAACCTTGGAAGAATTCCACCTGAGTAAAATGTCTTTTAAAAAGGGCTTCAAGCTCAAGGTTAGGGGAAATACTGGGGAGACAAAAACAAATTGAAACAGTCAGCAGCAATTCTTTCAACAAAACACAGGCATAAGTTTAGACAAGGGAAATACAACCAGTGATAATGGATCGTATGTTACTATAATAATGTTAATACAAATGCATTTTGGATGAATCTAATAAGAAGTGACAAGTTAACCCAGAGATTACCACACTGATCTAAACCCTAGCATTACCGAGATTGAGAGTTGAGCCTTTTACCTTACTTCCATGACCAAGACTCATATTTTTAAGACATTTCCCAATGTCTAGCCTCTTTGACAGAGATTTTATTTGTCTGTTCTAATCTCATTATGTGTCCCACTATTAAATCTTTTCTCTGGGCTACACCTTGAGACATTTTATTATGTTAAAGGTGCTATATAAATGCAAGTTCTTGTTGCTTGGACCCAATGCAGAACAACATTTCAAAGGTTGCTGGGCACTGAACTACAACGTTGGGCTACTTCTAATGTTAGGAATAAGGCCATTCATCCTATAATCAAACATGAAACCCTACCTGGCTGAAATGCAGATGCTTTCGTCACTAGGCAACGTGGAACCCTTAGCTAGCAGAGCAACTTGGATCCGCCAACCACACCTTGCATAGCACAGGTGGTGGTGTAATGAACCTTTCATGTAAGCCACGCAACTGGAGACTTTATGGAACATATGATCATATTTGAATGGGATGTGACATAATTACACAACCAGGAGATCACAGCCCATTGTGTCTGCGCCAAGTTTCTCAATGAGCTACTAAATAATCTCAGTTCCCTGCTCCTTCCCCACATCTTTGTACTGTTTAACCTTTTTGAACATGTATCTAATCCCCTTTTGAAAGTTACTATTGCATCTATTTTCATCAGCCTCTCAGGCAATGCATTCTTGCTCATAACTTGCTACATCAAAAATACAATTCGCGCCTGCCCTGGCTTTTTTGTCAATTATTTTAAATTCAAGTCCTCCGGTCATTATCCTGATATCCCTGCCACTAGTGACAATGCCCCCTATCTACCTTACCAAAGCCTCTAAATCAAATAAGAGCAGGTTCTGACAACCCATTGGCAGAGCTCTAAGAAGCTTCAAGAATTATTGCTAACAAGAGATTTCACTGTCTTTCTGTGGAGAATCATTTTCTGCACCTACACTTTCAATGGTGAAATCATGAGCATGAGGAGACCAGGTTAGAGAATGGGCTACAATACCCCTAACTCATTTCTCTAAAACACCCTCCTAGGGAAGAAAAAGAGAATGTATCTTCCACAAGGGCTTTACAAAGGCAAAAACATGATTTCAATAAAAATTTGCTTCTCTAGAACATATTCATTTTAGGTGGATTGTTTTAATTTTCCCTCCCTCGTGTGTTTTGGGGCTTGTGAAAAATGCACTCAATAGTGATCAAAGTAACATCTCACGCTTGACACATTTCATCAGCTTCTTGAAACATTCATGAGAGATTCTGCTTTCCAAGTATGACCAAGTGCCTGTGATCAAAACTTGGAGCCTCACAATGACAGTAAGAAGCATTTTTCGAAAGCCTATAGTCTAACTTAACACAAGGCGCAAGTGTTCGGAATTGATGAACGGTGTTACCAAGATGATGGATAAAAGTTTGCATTTCAGGGTTCCCTTCTTGCAGATCCCTGAGATACAGCCTGACCAGCCACTGTGGACTGGGGTAAGTACCTTTCCCGCCATGGCCCTGAAGGAATCGGGTAATCATGTTATCCCAGGCTGTTTCTCCATCACATCCTGTCAAGTCTCAGTGATACAAGCAAATGACTGGCAGAGTCCTCAGCTAGAGAATGGCACAAATCACTGAAGAAACGAAAACTTGGAAAATTAATAGAGGGATCTTCAAAAAATATACATAGACCTGAAAGGTTATTGACAGTAAGCAGCAATGTAGAACTGAGGTGCAACCAGATCAAGCAAAGCAGGCTCAAAGTGCTAAATGGCCTGCTCCTGCTCCTAACTCACATGTTCAAATGACTAAGTAAAAGGAATATTGCGATTTCTAAATCCTCTGACCATTTTCAAAGTCAGATTCAAAGGGGAACTGAGTTAGTGTCGTCTACAGGCTCCATGGAAAAATACAGAGTGTTACTAGTTTATTAAATAATGTTGAAAATGATTAGGATTGATCCTCAACTAGGCTACAAAAGATTGACAGAGTAAACAAGTCTTTTCTAGGAAATAAGATTTTTAAAATATTTTCTCCAATTATGGGCTTGGTGTGCAAATGCTGGAACTTGGTATGGTTCAGCATCATCTTCCTAAAAAATGCCTTAGTCATACGATAGCTATTCCCCTCCCACTCCTTCCAGAACGACACTGACTTTCGGCTCATGTATGGCTCCATTAATGCCGTGCATGCAGTGATGTTGCAAATCTGAATAGCCACCATTAACATGCCAATTGGACAAGAAGTGTTTATGGACGATTCTTCTCTTAAGTGTATCACAACAAATCAGATTCCACTGTTACTCAATCGTCACAAGTACAAAATTTCCAACAGCGTTCACTACTCAGGGAGTCACTTGGACTGAGCTGTCTTTACCTTATCCAAGTTGGACTGAAGCCAGGTCTTGAGCACAGGCATGATAAGCCAGTGGGAAGAGGAGTTTGGTAGAAGGTGAGTTGGCCTTGGATGTTTCTAGTCTGCGTGGCTTACTTACTCACTGCTTAGTCTTGCGCAGCCTTTGATGGAGCTCCTGGGATATTTTATATTATTACAATCCACATCCAGCTTAGGAAAATCAGCAGCTACAGATGCTGCTGGGATGAAGTGAGTGAATTGCTCAGCTCCCCTGCTGATGTGCTAATCCAGAGAACAGAAGACTAGAACCACAGGCAATGAATCAAATCATCACTGCTATCAATAACATAGCTCACTGTGGTCCAGCAAAAGCTAGTCATGCTAATCTATTTACCTTCATTTCTAAAATGAGATGAGGCAGCGACATTCTTTAGAAAGATGATTTATTCCAGCAGACATACTCTAGCTTAACATTCCCCATGTCTTTTTCAACAACAACTGGCATTATATAACACCAAAGGCATTTCAGGTAAGTGATTACCAACACATTTTGACACCAAGTCTTTTAAGAGGATACAAAGACAGGTGACCAAAACTTTGTCGAAGAGACAGATTTTGAGGTGCATCCTCAAGTAGAGATGGAAAAGCCTGCCAAGGGAATTTCAGATCTTGGAGCCCCATGTGTCAATTCTGGAGGGAAAAGTGTGTGACGTTGAAATGAAGGAACGTAGAGGTCTTAAAACATTGCAGGTGAGAGGAGATCTCAGAGATAGGAGATCTGTTTTTTTTTATTCATTCACAGGACACAGGATGAGGGTGTTGCTGGCTAGGCAGCATTTAGTGCCCATCCCTAATTGCCCAGAGGGCAGTTAAGAGTCAACCACATTGGTGTGGGTCTGGAGTCACACGTAGGCCAGACCAGGTAAGGATGGTAGTTTCCTTCCCTAAAGGACATTAGTGAGACAGATGGGTTTTTCCAACAATCAATTCATGGTCATCATTAGATTCTTAATTCCAGATGTTTACTGAATTCAAATTCAAATTCAAATCTGCTGTAGCTTTAGAAGTGTAGCGGGATTTGAACCCGGGGCCCCAGAACATTACCTGAGTCTCTGGATTAACAGTCCAGCGATAATACCATGAGGCCATTGCCTCCCCTCATATGGTATCACACAAACAGGAGACCTTTGATTAAATGGGCTTCATGGTAACAATACCACAGAGATAGGGTGTCATAATCTTCAGTTTGATGACTAGACTGTGCTAAGTCAGCTGATCGCCACTGAGATAGCAATGATGCTACAAATAACCCTTGGATCTATGAGTGCAACTTTAGCCTCATCATGGTCTAGTGTTCTAGCATGGACTCTTGTGACACACTAACTCATCCTTTTCCATTTTGAGTGTTGTGTGTTGCCACATCTTTTGATTTTCATATCAGATTTACAGGGATATTTTCCCCATAGTTTGTTTCATGATATATTAAAAGGACACTAAATTCGGAAACAATGAATGGAATTTCAGTGGCTGGGAAGCTCTTCAATATTGTATTGATGTTTATTAGTACAATCCTTAAAAGCATGTGGAATGATTTGGAAAATCATAGACATTTCCTTTGTCTTTCCAATTTTCTCAAAAACTTACACTGCATGGAAGCTGAGTATGGAAGGGATCAGGAATGAGTTACATTGTTCATGTGAGCAGGACAGTGAGTATGAGTAAGGCATGTCATCATGTCCATTCCAATTCCCACGCAATTACACTTTCCAAGAGCAGTTATGGGAAAATAATCAAGCTGACAGATTGTGGCTGACATTTTTCCACCTGAACTCAGGGATGATTTTCCAACCAGTACCACAATCAGGGTTAGCTGAAAACTTTGTTGTGCACTGACTATACTTCTAAAGCCACCAGTTTGAATTGGCTTTCTTGTAATTGCTGGATTTTGCACTTTCCAGACAGTGGGCTTTTTAAACTGGACAAGAACACAACAATATGATCACATTTCACACTGGTGCAATAGGCGGATGCAGTTCCTCTCTCACCTCCATTTTACAGGTGTCAACACTAATAACTTCATACATGTTTTTTTCTTTTTTCCAGTATTAAGCTTTGGACAGGACAAAAACTGAGCACATTCATAGAATATTGCAAACAATTGTGGCATCTCTGCCCATCATTGTTCCAAAGCAAATCAAAACTTTACTTACTTGTGTAGAAAGACTATTTCAACGTTCACATCATCCCTGTCCTTGTGCAAGAAGTCCTTTAAAAAATTGGAAACACTCTCCAGTGTGATGTGTCCACACACAACTATGTGCCTGTTAAAGTGAAAGTAGGCCAGGTCAAAACTCAGTGCCAGACTCAAGGTCAAAGATTATTTCATTAATGCAGTCTTATCATTTCACCAACTGGATTACGGAGACAAAATAGTGGTGTTGGACAGGTGGTGATGGGTTTCTGTCTGTGAAGCAAGAAATGTTCATCGACAATTTAAGAATCCTGTGTCCATCCAGGAGATGGGAGCACAAATTCATCAAATACATCATATCAAAGCAGGATTTTGAATCTTTTTTCTCCTTACCTAATCTGCTCTAGATAATTCAGCACTAGATTTTACTTTACTCTTGATCAAACCCACATGAGGTATTGGGGATGACATGTAAACAAACTTCTGATTTGGCAAATGCACCATTAAGTCAAATCCCAATCTGGAGCACTGGCAATTGAAACTGGCAAAAAACAACGCTGTGAAACTAGGTCTGTTTTCCCACACTGATGTCAACAACAAAAAATCTTCCTCTGCCATTTTCACAGGAGTAACCAACCACTCTAGATTTGAAAACTTTTTCAAAGCAGTGCAAATTCAGGGATTACGAAACCTTAAAACAACAACTCGTCCTTGGAAGAATGAAAGAGAAAGAGGGCATAGTAAACAGGAAGAATTGAGGATAGACACAGAGCTGGGCTTTAAAAATAAGTCAGTGACAATTCAGTGTTCAGTTTTAATGTCTTTCAAACAACCATTTGCCACAGGGAAAAGTTCGTTGCTGCCAAAGTAAACACAAGTTTATGCCTTGAGTACAATCAAACCTAAGAAGGAATTAGCCACAGCAACACATTACCTGCAGCAAGGAACTAAGAGTGTGCCCAAAGTCTGAAGCTGTAGGATGCCCCTGTAATTTCTGGTTTCACAGTGTATCAAACAAGGACCCATTAGCCCCTGATGAATTCATGCCTTCTTTCATCGCTGACTTAAAGAAACAATGAAAAAGTGTTTGAAATGTGATTAAAGTGGAATACGTAGGTCCATGAATATTGCGGCGATAAGATTAATCTTAGTGCATTACGGTTTGGGTGTTGTGCAAGGTTTTCTGTCTTGTGTTGAGACTGATGAGTGGAAATCAATTGTCAAGTCTGATAAAAGTCTAACAGGGCAGTGAAGGGTTATTGAGATGACATGGTAGATTTAGTGCCAGACAAGCAGAGGTATAGATAGATGTACAGCAATTAGAAAGCTCCCACCACAGACAATTTCAAAGCAGAGATGAGAATGACTTCTTTGGCAAGACATGTTGTATCAGAGCTGATAGTCATTTAAGGTGAGAGACAAGTAGAATCAGGTTTGATGCACCCCTTATATGCCCAATATCGTGCTCCAATAAATACCTTGACAAAACCGATAGACCTTTTCACAAATCTATAGGCCAACCCAATAAACACCTTCACAAGTTAATAAACCCTTTCGCTTTCAAATTCCAATAAACCATTTTACAAACTAACTCCAATAAAATGCCCCATATACCCAATACACCAATTCACAAAAAATCTTCTCAAAATCCAGATTGTCACTGTCAAATGATATACTGGAGGGCTGTTGCTGCCTGTGGATCTAACCTCAGCAAAGGAAGAAAATCAGATTGAGCTCAAATATGAAATTGATTTACTGCTGTCCAGAAAAGTGGCAAACTGTTGATAATATCCAATCAATTGAAAAGCTGGGTGACTGTTGGAAGTTATAAATAATGGAAGTTATTAGCATTACATAGACATCATCCCAGAATCTTCGTTCCACTTCAATGTACGTAAATCCTGAAAGGGTGGGAGGTGAGAAATTGTTTTTAAATTGAGGGCTACATTTGTAACAATTCTACACTAAAATAATACTCATAGACTATTGCAAAACGTAGAAAATGTCTGGCTAAAGCATTAACAGTGTGATTGCCATTGTTAGCTGTGTCACTCTTCAGGGATATTACAAATTTGAAACTAGGAAATAACTAAGTAATTGTCCTGGAATTTTGAAACAATATTCAATGGCCTCCAATAGTCATAGAAAACATGTGCAGTAATTGTCTTGCACTTTTCAAATGACAACTTTATCAATTAATTTGCCGATCTCTAGCTCAGTTGAAGGTGCGGCACTGTTCAGTATTTTACTCAGTACAGATTGGGTGACTGGATGTGCTGATGATTCCACGGAAACCTCAGCTCTCCGATATAATGTAAGGAGAGAGCCAGAGCTCTAAGGAGATGGTGTCCAAAATATACATCAGTCAGCATCTGGAAAGGAAAGGCAAGCAAATGATATAGATGTTCAGGATTTCCACGTCGCTTTCACTTTCAAATGCTGAATGCCCAACATTTCATATTTTTCTTTCAGATTTCCACCATCTGCAAGTTTTTTTTTCCTTCTCTCATCTCCAATGTACTTTCTGAAAATGTATTTATCATTGCTTGTACCTTTGAACAGGGACTGCACTTCAAAAATTATTTACTGATTGCAGGGCTTTGGGAAGTCCTGACTGAGATTGTGAAACACACTTTATAAAAACGGAGACATTTCTTTCTTGAGTTGCCGGTTAGAATATATTTAACTTTGGCTTTAAATGTTAAATTTTACAGATGTTGACAAAGAAACTGGTATGTGGAGCATAATTATCTATGAAAAAAGCTATCATTGTGCTCTTTCTAAAACACTAGTTATACCCACCATTGAGGGACAGATGCTTCTTCCAGACTGCTCTTGGCGAGTTTAAAGAACATTATGTGATTAGGATCTCATGGGAGCATTTCAATTTAAAATAAGATTCTTACTTGAAAGAAAACTGGAAAGGACAATGTGAAGAGTTGCAGATGTGCTTGGAGGAGGTAAAGCAAAGACGAAGTGAAACAAAAGAGATTATTTCTCCAAAGAGTCTTTTGTAATTATGTAAAAAGAGAGCATGTGTATACATGGATGTATTTCATATGTCAGTGCCTTTATGTGTTTGTTTTGTTTAGTTCGTCCTCATTTATATTACAGAGCTACTTCAAGTAGTAATTCTATAATAGACTTGGCTGTGGCAATTTGCCCATTCATTCTGTACGGCAGATTCAACATCACTAGCAGCAAAAGACAAACAGCTGTGGTTAGCATGTCCACATTTGCTTGCAGACTGCAATTTGCAACTCGCCTTTCCAACTTTCATTTTGCAGCAAAGTCCTGAAACCACATCTGAGTCAATGCAGCCAGGAAAATGCCGTCCGACTGAGCAACCATTTCCAGTTCTAGTTTGCTATAGCAGCCTCTGAAAGTGGGGGGTGGAGGGGACTCAATCACATCTTCATGTGACTTCTAGGCTCCTACAGAGGCAGCAGTGTTGGCCGATTTACCTCATGCTCTGACAGCGCTGTGAAGTAAATACAGAATTAGAGAATTTGAAGTAGTCAATGCGGCTGAATGGAATTTTGCCAACAGTATGATTCATACTGTGGAGTGGAGGGGAAAGGCTGGTAGTATTTTTCTTCTGTGTCTTAATTATTTTAATTTAAACTGAGTATTGCTCATACCTCTGGGCATGGAAACAGTAAGGACCACAGATGCTGCAAGCCAGAGTCAATAGATGTGAAACTGGAAAAGCACAGCAGGTGAGACAGCATCTGAGGAGCAGGAAAGTCAATGTTTTGGGCCGAAATGCTTCCTGAGGGCACCCTTCCTCAGAAACTACTGGGCCTGATTGTATGAGGAAAGTGATATAACATAAGAGGACATATCAACTGATCTTGCCTCACAGGTTATGCAGATTTTTAATCTTCCCCAAGATTCAGTAGAGTTACTCACATGGTGTTGACAGCACTTGCTGCTTGAACAAAAGTATTGATTAAAACAGCTCAGTTACAGTCATACAGACCAGGGATTTTGTGCTGTTCCACTCTATGCCAAGTGAGCTACTTGCAGGAGACAAGGTGGAGCAGAAAACTGGCCGAAAATAAAGAGATACTGAACATTAGAATCACTTTAAAAGTGAAAAAGTGATGAATATCTATCTGTTTTCACTATCACCAGTGTTGGGGCAATAAATTGGTGGAAAATCTGCTGGGTTTGGAAGGCAAAACTCAGGGATGATTGACGTTCCTGACCAAAAAAAAAATCTACTGAAGGTAGGGTTGATCTTGGCAGCGATAGTGGCTTTTGTCAAATTAACTGGTAGCAAATCAATGTGTGGCCTAATTCAGGGAGAACAGTCACTTCAGCAAGGTAATGGAAGATCCCTGAGCCTGTGGCTCTCTAGCAGCAGTTAACATCCTCCGAAAAGGAATGAGCATAATTAGTGACTTTTTTTGGTCAAACTGCTTTAAAGGTATTATGATGTTTCACGCCCACCAAACTTTAGCCACTTTTCAGTTCCAAACTCCTGACAATGTCAATATCTTGTAAGATATAGTGTGGTTGGCGTCATGTCCTGTGATTCCTCCCACGAAGAAGCATTGCTGAAAAGATAGCTTAGCGAGTTTTGGTGTGAGACTCACCAAGGGACATTAAAACAGAGCTGGATTCAAAAGCAATATCCACTTGACTCAAATCTATCAGGAAATGTTAGGTAGAACAGGAGTGAAAAGTTTGGCTAATATTCTCCTCCCTAACTCGTGAAAGACTAGTTATAATGCTCTGACCATAAGATCAACAAAGTCATCAAAAATAATAGTTTAGTATTGCACAGGAGGAGACCACCTAGCCTACTGATTTTGTGTTAGCTCTTTTGAAGAGTAATTTGGTTAATCCCACTTCCTTGCACTTTTCGCATATCACAACATGTTTTCCTCCTGTTCCCTTTTGAAGGCCACTGTTTGATTCCATTTTCAGGAAATGCATTTCGAATTCTAACTGCTCAGTGTGTAAGAAGCTTTTCTCCTGGATCTTTTGCTAAACACCTTTAATCAATCCTTGAGCCACTGAAAACAGTTCAATTTTATTTACTCTATCTAAACACCTTCATGGTTTTAACCATCTTTCACATCCCTCCTACCCTCAGATATAAACAACCCTTTTTCAGTCCATAGATGCAACTGTAATATCTCAGTATTCTACACAATTTCTGCACCACCCTCTGCAAAGCTTTCCTTTTCTTTCTAAAGTTTGGTGTTAAGAATTGAACTGACTACTCCAGCTGGGAACAAACCAGTGTCTTACTCAGAAGAATCATTAAAGTCAAGAACAAATATGATGAAGTTTAAGCTGATGAAATAACAAATTAGCATTCACAAATAATGTCAACACAATTCCAATTATGGCCCAAAAATAACCGAATGCAATGAATGACGAGGAGTGAGTTAAAGATATACAAAACCTGGCCACTATCAGGAAAAGAGAAGGCAATTGTTAAACAACAAAAATGGCATTGATGTTTATGGATGAGTTCTCAAAGTGGTATAACAGAATTGCTGAGGGGTGGGATAACAGAAGCAGTCAAATAAAAATCAAGCAAAACATTTTGTCTTATTACTAATTAAAATTTCTGAGACTTTAAAAGGGAAGTAATTACAGACACATAGAAACTAATGACCTTTCTAAAAATATAATAACTTAACAGAACATTAAGCAACATTATGTTGTGTGAAGTGTGCGCAACTTTGTTTAGAAGATTAAAGCACATCTGAACTAATATGGTCATTAGATTAGCTCCCAATTATGTAATTGATAATTTGGGAAACATTCAACATCCATTATCTTCTTTGTTAAAGATGTAAAATCATAATCTTTCAAAGAAATACTGGAATAACAAGGAAACATGGAATTATCTTTTGGTGAAACAATGGTAGCCGATTCCACAAACATTTGCTCCTGTTGAGTGTGTAATTTAAAAATCAGAATAAAAACAAATGGTTTTTCAGGTAAGCTCCTCACACTACTCTCCCAATAGAGAAGAAAAGGCTTCACTGATAAGTACAATCAAATGAATATTAAAGACTAAGCTGGTACTTTGGATCTTTTCTCATCATTTACATTTCTTTGGTACCCCACGTACGACTTCTGAAGTGGCCAAAACCTTCGCCTCAGCCTAGGATTAAATAAAAGATATTCAGCTGTGAAAATATCTATTAATCACTCTGCACCTCCCTCCCACCCACCTATCTTTTAACAAGGGGAAGTTTGCTTTATGGGGACTTGTACCTAGCCATTGAGAGATAATTATGCTACTACACCAGTTCGATGTTCAGTTATGCTATGCAAAACCTCCAATGTAAGGAATTTCTATAACTGTTGCAGAGTCCTTGTGCAATAGAAATGAATCAATTTAAAGTATCAATATAGAACAGATAAACTGAATACAGAAGATCAACATAGATTATTTTCTTTCAGATTGCACAAAGAATTATTTTTGGGCGTTAGCTATTTTCTATAAATAAAGGGAAAAATGACAAGAAGTTGAATGTCAGTAGTTCTGGGACCCCGTCAGCACCAGCAGGAACCAGTTGCTCAAGGGAAGACATTGAAAGATGCTGGCAGTACCACAGAGGTGACAGTAACAGCCTTAGCCATTAACTCCAGGGTCATATGATTCGAAAAGAATCAGGCACTGATTCCATAATTGCAGAACACAGACTGGGCTTTGTGGAAAAATGGAGGAGACTTAGGGCCAAAAGTCTTTTCTAAACCACCAGGGAATCTGACATATACCCACCACCAGACTGCCAAACACCTGATGCATGCACAATAATATTCTGAGAGGACTCCGATACATACCCACCACCAAACAACAGACACTTAAGACATACTCACAAATAGCAATGATAGCAGATATATTCCAACCACCAGACTGCCAGCCATCTGATGGATACCTGCAAATACCCTGCAAGATTCAGACAGGTACCCATCACCAGACACCTAATGCATCCCCAGAAACAGCCTGGCAAGATTAAAATACATAACTGGACTGTCAGATTTCAGCAAGTATTTTTAAATTGCCTGACGTTGATCGTAAAAGCACAAATGCAATATGTTCACACACAAATGCAGTATCCAAAGGCTTTAGGAGTAATTTGAATTATCTGGGACCTCCCTCACCGAGACAGCCAGCATTTTAAAACAAATCCACCACCACCAGAGTAAGAGGGAAACAGAGCCTCAATGACAAAATCCATGACCAAGACGCAAAACAGAGTAATAAAAGTATCCTTACCTTATTGTGGAGGAAAGCACTGGGTTCAATAGTGACTGAAACAGGTGAACATTAATCCCAAATAGATGCCACTTAAACTTCTTTCCTCTTTTGTAAAGATACAGCACTATTTCAGTCTTAACTTTTCATATAATTATATGAAGAGGGTAATTTGGAACAGGTTCCACACTAATGTTTCAGCATAAGAAATTACTTCAAAATATGTAGAACACTTCAAAATAACCTTGTTGACATAAATTGCGAAATTAGAATTCCTGTTTATATCAGGCTTTAGGACTGAATATTGCACCTAATCAGATAGTTAAGATTGTAATGAACATTTTACAACATTAGGTGTTAAGACTTCTTAATAGTGCAAAATACCCTGGTACTTTTCTCCTCTTCCATTATAGCTGCTGCAGGATTTAATCATCCCACAATAGTGGGGGACTGGGGACAGGGTACAGGTGGCAAAGCATCAATGAGAAATGCCACTTTGTGTCTTTAATAAAGCTAATTCACACGAAGCTCAATTGGCTGTGGCATATAGGTACCATTACTATCTTTTGACGAGCTACCTTAAATATTGCACAGGTCAAAGCTGCAGTGCAATTCATGAATTCTAAATGGACCCTTACTGATAGTAAGCTTCTCACTTGCACCAGCTTCAGTTTACAGGTTGTTACAAATTTACCGTATTGATTCAACTCATCTCAAATCCAAAGACAAACTAAAAGGGAAGATGGAAAAATGAACCATTAGGTATTTCCACAACCAGTTAACTTAGTCCTCTGCTTGCACTGGTGCACTCAGGAATGATCCTCATTCACCACTGGCGACCATTAATGTCACATCCTGACAGCTCAATGGCTGACAACAGTTGGATTAGCAGTGCAAGCAGGAGGTGGCATAGTGGTAGTGGTGGAGAGCATTTTTCTAATCCCTTAAATTGAGTACAGTAGTACTGAAAATACCAGTGATAGTAAGGAGAGGGAAATTTCCAGGAATTAGATCCCTTCTAATTTTCCAGCAGATAGGCATCATTGTTTCCAGATCTCTGGAAAGGGACAGAAAGAGAGATACAACCAATGCCTGACAAACAGAGTGTGGAACATGCATGCATGTGGCTGATATCTGGTAGTCCATTTATTTATTTTTGTTGAGACGGGAGCAGGGCTTGGGAAGCAACTATGTAACTTCTCTGACCTTAGTTATCATAGTGCTTCAATTTGACAAATACTTCAATGTTTACATTTTGAGAGGCAAAACCAGCTTAAAACTCTCAGCGGAGAATCCAACTGAGCACAAATGTTATTGGAAACAGGCAGCAGTCAAACACAATTATCACTCACATTAAAAAGGAAAGAAATAAACAACACAACAGAAAGTCAAAAGACATAAAACACAAGGAGAATAAACCACGGTTATAGTGAATTAACGTGCAAATGCAGCCATGCAACAAAGAACCCAAGGGGCTGACAAGTTTAAGAGCAGCTCCAGCATCAGCACCAGACTCAGCTATACCTCTGTCTACTGCTCTAATCCTCATGTCATTGCATTTGTGCATTAAAAGCATAATTGTTTTCACAGAAAGTACCGTTGGTTTGTCCTGTGATAAAGCCTCTCAAAGAACGCAAGTTTCAGAGAGATGATCAAAGAAGAAACCGTGGTATATTTTGCTTTGCATGTCAGTCTGCACCAGTGGTTGCCTGCTTGGGCGCATTGGATTTACGCAATGCAACTTCACAATCTGATGGCAGGCTTTATTTGTTCTAATTCTCATCACAGACTGCTTATGAACAGTGACAGCCAACAAACTGCAAGCTATCTTAATTGGTATTTAGACATTCCGTTGCTGTACAAAATGAATGTTTATGTTCAGGGCTACATTGATACGTTAAAATTAGAAAGTTGGAAAATAAGTTGTTTATAAAATGTCACTTCATATCAACTTCCTCTTGATTAGAAAAGGTTGACTCATACGAAAGGCAAGAACTCCAGCTAGCCTTCATGGCTGAGGCCAGAAGCCACACTTGCCAGCTGTGGTTTAAGACGCTGCATGGCTGGAAATTACAACCACATGGTCTTTCTTATCTCCTGGGCAGGGGTTCTGAAGATTCTGACAACTCATTCTCTCAACATTAGGCTCCAAATGAAAATCAAAATGTTCGCCAAACATAACATATCGTCAATCTTCTTCTGCTAATGGGGAAATGAGACTAAAAAACAAAGGATGCTGACTTTCACACAGTGTTTCCCAGCTATACAAGCAATGATGCAAAGTCCAAGTGACTAAAGGTCTTAAAAACTTTACACCACACATAAATTAAGACTGATTCATGGAATTTTATCTCCACCAGGCAGTTTGTGTGCTGATGAAAGAGCAGAGTTTCAATTAGGGTGGGATTGAAAATCTGAGGGAATTCACAAAGACAAAAATTAGCAGAAGCAACAAACAATAACTATCTAAAAGCAAAATGCCCAGTCAGCCAAGCAGGCTGCTGACAGACTGTAAAGCAAGCCAAAAGCATTTAGAATCTGAAGGGCTAGGAGTTAAGGCCTTCAGAGTTTGGGGGAGTGGAAGGGAAGGGAGGGATAGGGGGCTTTGACTGAAGATCAGGCCACGGTTTTAGACCACACAGCATTGCAGAACTGAACACTAGTGACAGATGAGCCTCTGGCAAGCTCTCATGAAATGGTTTCCATGGAAGAGTCACATGGACTTTAATGAAACATGGAAAATACAAGCTGCACGCAGGAAACAAAGTAGTTGAAAATGTCAGACCAATGGAAGAACTGACTACAAGTTTAGAATAAATATTTTTTAAAAATTATTTGAAATAAATCATTCTAAATGACATTGTAAATATGAAAATCAAGACAATAATTTTATCCTATTTTTGGAGAAAACCAAAAACAAGGTAGCTACAACAGTCTGACTGCCATGCATTTCTTCAGCCTCTTCTTTGTCCACAGACTAATAAAACAACAAGAATTCTTGTTTCAGGTACTCACAAAATAAAAGTTAACAACTGTGGCATGTGCCTTATCATAACCTAGGTCTCCAAAGACAGTGTGACAATCCTAGTAGTAACATCTGACATCACAGCGCAAACAAATGAATAGATCTGTGGTGCAGAGGTCACCATTAAGAGTTCAGAGGTCACACAAGCACACCTTGTTTGGTTCAACTTACTTTCTGCCTCGAGTCGCATTAAAAGTCCCTCCATATTTCTTCCGATTAAGGATGAGAGCAGCAATTTCTGGTACGTAGCGAGCAAACATTGCCTACATGCATGAAACAGAAAAAGAAAATGGCATGCAGAGAGTATTCTACTGCAATAGAGGCAGCAGAGGCCCATGGGATACTTACTTTCTTCCATTAACCGCACTATAGGTACCACCATATTTCTTGCGGTTTCCTATTAATTCTATGATTTCAGGGACGTAGCTCGCAAACATGGCCTAAGAAGAAGATAGGAGACAGAAGAATAGACTAAAAAGAGAGGCCAAAGAGGGGATGGGATGCTGTGTTCTAAGGTTCAGAAGATGTTCTTAAGATCTGAAATTGTAAAAGAATTAGTCAGATCTGTGAAGAAAATCTCAGCTCTGCTAAAACTAAACTCACAAAGCAAAAAGGCTGAGCTTTTACAAAAGAGGGATTCTTTGCGCTTAGGAATCTACAGAAATTGGAGCTTTTTGAAATAAAGTTGTGAAAATATTTCATCTACTCAAGAGATATTTTGCTAACAGTACAGTAGAAGTAACAAATAAGTTATATTCTCTAAATGAACAAATGAGGCTAGGGACTCAGAACAGCTTGCACCAGTTTAGTTTGTGAGTTTTAGGAAATTTTTCAATGAAAATAATTGGACCAAAATCATGTTTTGATGAAAATAAAAATGTTTAAAAAACACAGAGCTGATCATGTAACAGCCAAACAAGTCCAAAAAGTCTGCTCACAAGATTCAACATTGAAGGAAAAAAAAATGCAAAAGCAATCAAGAGAAAATTTCTATCTGCCATGTTTCGTGCAACAAACACTTTCCCTGTGATAGGTTGCATCTGAGAGCTGTATCTGGATGAATTTCTGAATGATTTATGCTGGGATTCACTTTCAATGGCTCCATAGGTACCTTTTACACAAGGTACTAGCAGTCTGTCCCATCATTGGGCATTATGGTTAAGCCTGATTCTGTTCTCTACTGATGCGTGCTCTTTCAATTGGGATCACTCTGTGCTGATCACCTAGTTCTCCCCTCATATCTTCCAGAAGTATTCAGAGTAACAGAAGCACCATTATCACACTTCTCAGGCTAGGTAGCACAGATCAAATGCAAGACTTCCTCAGCCTCCAAGATCTACCAATTGGGACATTTACTGATGGAACCATCAGACTACTGGAGGGAACGTAGATGAACCACTGAGATGTTGTGTTGTCAGCACTAATACATAATTATAGATGTCAGTTTACTCTCATTACCTCAAACACCAATGTATTTGTAATTTGAAGTCTATTTTGATGCAGAAGTTAACTAAGGTCAAGACTGAGTCATTGGAAAGGCCTCTTCTCTGGACAAGTCCAAATTGAGATTAAGGTCATGGTTTACAAGGCAGCAGTGACTCCCAATATGCTTGGTGAATTGACAACTCTACAGCAGCCACCTTAAAGTCCTGGAGAAATAGTACTAGCCATGCCTTTGCAAGATTGTACATATCAGGTAGCAACAAAGATGTTACTAAGGCAATATTCCTGACACTGAAGTGCTAATCACACAAAATCAGCTCCACTGGGTAGGGCATGCCACTCATATCTTAACACAAATCTCCTCAGGAAACTGCTCCACTTGGAACTTGGACATTGCAGGGGACTCCCAGGATAACAACAGAAACTGTCTCAGTATGTTCTAAAATCATCCGTGAAAAGATCAAACATCCCCACTGAATCATGGGGGTCAAAACAGAGTAGCTTCATTCATGAAGTCACTGAACACATTGAAAGTCTATGGGAGGAACCTGCAGGCGATAGGTCATGCCATCGGAGAAAGTGCACTAATCTCCCTACATAATCTTACCCACATGACCGCGAAGCACCATCTGCCCCACACATGGCAGATCCTATAGATCTTCAACTTATCAACCACCTCAGAACCCATCTGACTAGAGTGGAAGCAAGCCGTCCTCAGTTCTGAGGGTCTGCCTAAGAAGGTGATTTTTATTGACATATTCATTTTAAAAGTGACCACAAATGGCTAATAAGTACCTATTATATCTCATAGTTGTGACTGAATTGAAAATGACAACGAATGCTTTAAAAACAGTATCTCACAAAGACCTATAGCAATTTGCAGGACAGAAATATGGACCCAAGACTTGTATTTTGACCCTAATTAAAGGTGACTATAATAGGAAGCTGGATTAAAAAAAATACTAGAGTGAGGATGCGATGGCAGATTTTTAAAGGAGACATCAAATAACTCAGAAAAGACTGACCCAATGAGCAAGAAAGGCTCTCTAAAAAGGATGCATCGTCTGTAGCTAAATAAGGAAGCTAGGAACAGGATCAAATTGAAAGGATTGCTATATAATTCTACAAAGGTTAGAAATAGGTCAGAAAATTGACGGATTTTATGGGATAGCAAAGGATGACAAAAGAAAGGAAGAAGAAAGTAGAATCTCAGGGGAAGCTAATTTGATAATATAAAACAGATAGCAAGAGTTTGTACAAGTATTTATATAAGACACTAAAGCTATTGATGGTCCTTTAGAGAGTGAGTCTGGGGAACTGGTAATGAAAAGCAAGGAGGAGATGTTGAAGAGTTATTTTGTACCTGTCTTCACTTTGGCAGGTTTAGAAAATTTCCCAAAGATACTTGAAAGTTACGAACTGAAAGCGAGAGAAGAATGCAAAACAGTCACCACAAGGAAAAAGGTGTGGGGAAGCTATCAGAGCTCAGTTCTTACAGGTCACCAGGACCAGATGGCATGCATCCTGGGTTTTTAAAACAATGGCTGCAGACATAGTGGACGTATTAGCTATTAATCTTTCAAAACTCATTAGCTTCTGGAATGGTCAAGGCTGACTGGAAAATAGCTAATGTAACATCATGAGAAGGAAGTAGGGAGACAGGAAGCAGCAAACTGTAGGCCAGTTAACTTAACGTGAGTCATAGAGAAATTGCTAGATTCTATTATGAAGGAGGTTATAGCAGGATACTTAGAAAATCACAATGTAATTAGGTACAGTTGACATGGTTTTGTGAAAACAAAATCATGTGTAATTAATTGATTGCAGTTCTTTGAAAAAGTAGCAAGCGAGGTGGACAATGAGGAACCTGTAAATGTGCTGTACTTGGATTTCCAAAAGGTACTGCACAAAATAAAGTCTCATGGTGTAAGGGGTAACATATCAGCATAGGTAAAAGATTGGTTAACTAAAAGAAGCAGAGGCTAAGATGAAATGGGTAATTTTAAGCTTTTAGCAAGCTGTGACTAGTGGAGTGCCATAAGGATCAGTGCAGGGACCTCCACTATTTACAGTCTAGATCAATGATCTGGAGTGAATGATTTGGAGATGGGGACTGAATGTGTGGCAGCTAAATGTATTATACCCACGATAGCAAAACAGGTAAGAAAATATGTAGTGAAGAGAAGGTATAGATGCTGGGAAGAGATAGAGACAGGTTAAGTGAGTAGGCAAAAATTTGGCAGATATGGCATAAAGTAGGAAAATGTGAACTTGTCCAGTTTGGTATAAAAAACAAAGAAAAGAAACATACTAGTTAAATGGAGAGATAGTACAGAACTAGGAAGTACAAAGGGACTTGGGTGTTCTGGTACACAAATCACAAAATGTTACTTTGCAGGTACATCAAAATGATTAGGAAGACAAATGGAAGGTTGGTATTTCTTGCAAAAAGAGTGTAACAGAACAGTAGGAAAATTTGACAGCAGTGTACAGGACTCTGGAGAATATTAGACTACCATGTACAATTTTGGTTTCTTTATTTGAAATGGGATATAATTACAATAGAAACAATACAGAGAAGGTTCACTTTATTCATGCCAGGAAAGAAGGACTCAAGAAGAGAAGTTGAAGAGGTTGTGCCTTTACCCGTTGATGGTTAGAAGCCATGTTTCAAGTGACCTACTTGAAACAGGGGGCTTGACAGGGTGGATTCTGAGAAACTGTTTCTCTTTGCAGGAGACCCCCAAACTGGGGTACACAGTTCAATAAAAGGTCTCACGTTTAAGATGGAGATAGGAGAAATTTCTGTTGGATGACCTTTAGTCTATCAGATTCTCTTCCGCAGAAAATAGTGGAGGTGGAGAATTGAATTTATTCAAGTTTAAACAGATTTTTGATAGACCAGGGAGTCAAGGGAAATGGAGGACTGATAGGAAAGTGGAATGAAGTCCACAACCAATTCAGTCACAATCTTATTGAATGACAGAGCCATCTCATTAGGACCAAACAGTCTTTTCCTGCTCCTTAACCTTGTGGTCCAATGAATCATCATGGATTTCAATGCCTCAGTCTTGCCGTTAAAATACATTGTCTAAATAAATGAGCACCTTAGTTGGTCCTTAAGATTTTGGATTCCATAGCCCAAACAGTGACTGCTGCCAACACCAGTGAATGAACACTAACCTTCCCTTGGGGTAATATTTACAAAGCTGTCAACATTGTATCTGGCAATGTCTATGATGAAAGTATTCACCCAATGATGTCGCCCCCTCACAATTTCTGAGTTCACATCAACAATGATTACTAATACATTTGGTTTATTCTCATCCAGGGGTACAAGCTCTACAGTGCATCCTATAACCATGTGTTTGTTAGCAGTTGGAGAAGGACACAGAAGGGCAGGGCTCTTGAAACCGCACTAAAAATCTAAAACGTACACTTTATTAAGAGGAACAAATCACACAGTAGGGATTATGGTCACTGGCATTTGTGGAAAATTATTACACAAAACAGAACTGCTCAAAACAGCAACTTGGCACTATCACATAAAGCAGGACAAATGTTTTCTACATTATCTACGTCACTGAAAGTTGCTCATAGAACTGGTTTTAAAATGAGTAACAGCTAAAATTTTACTAATTTTCACCAGCTCATTTTAAAAACACAGAAGATTAATAATACATTTTGATTGTATATAATCCCACTCATAACATTAAAAAAATTAGCATTTATTAACAATTTTAGTATTGCTTTAGTGTTTAAAGACAACTCTACCCTATTAAAAATATGAATATTTGAAGAAATGTATATTTCATTGTGGAAATCAGCTTCGGATCCTACACAAAACTGATACGTAGACTTTTGACACTCTGCCTGTTGGATGTGGCCTTGTGTAAAATGGACTTGGGAAGTGCCAATTTCAGTTTGTGGATGCTACCATGTTGAACAGAATTGCTCCTAAATTAGGACAAGAATGGTTTTAAGCCCAGCAGCCTCATTTGGGTTAGAAAGAAAGTAGTTGAGTGAGAAAAGGGAGAGATGCCCTGCCGCTCTTTTCTAATTTTCACGCTAAAGCAGTGTCAAATCATAAGGCCATCTCAATAAAGTCATTTCTACATTTCATGAAAATGAAATCACAATCCAAAACAGACAGCAGGTCGGGGGGGGTAGAAAATGTGATGGTTTTGGATGACTTCCACAGCACGAGCATCAATTAAGAGCAAGTAAAATTTACATTTATGCCTAACTTTTATGATTTTTAATTACTTAAAATGAGCAACACAAGCAGATGATGAGCAGTGGGATATGATCTATATCCCACTCAGCTGGTAACCATAATTCATTTGCAATTGTTAGCTGAGAGTTGTCAGGTCATTCTGTTATAGGAAATAAATCGTATTTCACAGCTCAACACATATCTTTGATTTACGTTACACCTGGCTGTAATATAGCTAAGTATGGAATGCTTAATGGCAACCCAGGGTGCTTGAAGTGGAAAATGTTCCATTGCTAACACTGATATTCCTCCATCTTAATGAACATTAAAATGCACTTTTTTTTAATCCTAAAGTCGTGAATGCTCATAACTGACTCTTCAATAAAATCCTCAGTCATCTCCTCCAGCCACTTACTGATGGGCAATTAAGGGATCCAATTTAATGTTACAGGGAATAGTAAACGCAAATCTTACAGGTCAAAACTTTAATATATTATGTGGGAGACCGCACAAGTTACTAGACAATATATTTGCAATTTTCAATTGGTCCAGGTTCAAGGTAGGGTAGCATAGGATCCATTGATGGATATTGCATAAAAATAGATACAAAGTAGTCTGTTTCCCTCACTGTGTCTTTTCCATCCATAGTGACTGCACAAATGATGGTAAGCTCAAAGGGAGATGGTTAATTGATGTCTTGATGCCACAACAGGCTGCCTGAGAGAGAATGGAGTGGCTAATGAGGCATAGCTAAGACTTCTAGAGTCAGGGAGCTTTATTTGTGGAAAAAGGGGGAGAAGTTTAACTCATATTATTAAAAAAAAAATCAATAATATGTTTTTGAGTAGGGGGATTAAGAATTAGGACTGGAGTTTCCTGGGAGTTGATATGTTTTAAACTTAAAATATTGCAGTTACACCAATAGAACCATATAATAATTGCAACAGAAAGAGGCCATTCAGTTGATCATGTCTGCACCTACAAATGTTGCTCCTAATCCTCAAACGATTAACCTGGTTGCACTTCAGTTACCACAGGGAGTCAGAGAGGCTTTCTTCACATGTGGGCCTGGGGTTTTATGTTTATTCTATACCTCTGAGGATATTCGATGGTCGCTGGGATGGGTGAAAAGGGAGGCATATTCATTCAAGATGTTCATGATGCTGGGGAGACTAGATAGATCTGCTAGTCTTCTCATCAGCCAGTTTTGCATGTTATTTTATAACGCAGGACCGTGACACCGTAGCAATTGTAATGAGGTCAGCCAAGTAGACCTCATAGAATATGAGCTTCCTGATTGGGGCTGTTAATCTGGTCCAATCAGGGAGCTCTGGCTGCCAGATTAAAACAGGAGTGTCAGACATCCTGGCTCTGAGGGAGCTGGCTCATTGTCAAGGACGCTCCACGTGTAAATAAAAGGGTGACTTGCTGACTGGAGACTGGTCTCTGTGGAGTTATTTCAAGATGTGCTGCTAGGTTGGAGCTAAATGTATTCAGTTCATCTTTTTAAAGATGCACAATCTGATTGCTATATATACCTGTTGAGGTTAATTGGAAGCCAATTGTGTTTGGTGGAACTAAACTTAAATGATAGCAATCTTCAGCTGCTATTGATAGGTTCTCCAGCAGAACAAAATACATATAATATCAGAATAAAATTAAGAAATAAAATATTAAACAATGTACAGAAACAGTCTGCCTATTTGCCAGTTAGGAAGTTTGCCTTGCTGACTGATCTCAACAGTGGGCAGCTTGCATGCTTAAACTTTAATACATCCACTCAGCAAAACTGCATGAGAAAGAATTAATGGCATCCCCTGCTGTTGAATAAAATACAGTCTTTCAACATACTGGACTGCTTTACAGCACAGCTGCACAAAATAGGCTGAGGGGCTTACTTTGCAGTCAATTATATTATAAAAAAATAATATTTTTCTAAAAGTCCCCAAGAGGGTAGAGTTGCCTTTGAACCAACTTACTAATGAGTCAACATGTTATTTCCCCCCTTCACGATTAACTTGCTTTCTGTAAAAACACAATATTTTAAAATCGTTTGGAATTACTGTGATGGTTTGCTTTATAGTTAGATGCTTCACAATGCTGCAAATGAGGCTCTTGTTACATTAACAGAGCCACTGTCTACAGCCTGCCATTTTCCAATTGATTAAATTGTAATACAATCTCAAATAATATTGCAGGTTATAAAGTTATGCATTAATTGTTAAAGTCTTAAAATTATATTGGTATTTATCAATAATATAGAGCACTGTAAATCTCACTGACTCCGATTTTTGACAGCCTGCTTGCCTTAAATCTTAAAAAGACCATCACAGAATTCCATTCCAAGAGAAGCACTTAGAAGAAAATGTCTGATAACATACAGTTTAAGCACTAACACACCCTGGGGATGAATAGCTCTGGCTGCCTTTGCAGAGTCAACATATGGCAAGGACAGTGGGGTGCGAACATTAATGGTCTTAATCTTCCTCAGTCACAAAACATAATTCAATGAACCCCTACTGCTTTGCCTCTATGTTGCCCAGAAACTGTATGCAAACCTGCCAATGAATAGGTGAAAATAAAGGCCTCTTCTTCTGTCAAAACAATGGAAATGTAATCAGCACCAGAACACTTGTACCAGTTGTGATTTTTATGGGGCCAATCTAGTAGATGGCTGATAGTACAGCTGCACATTGAGCACAAGCAACTTACAATACTGGAATCAAGACCTACTGCACCTTCTGTGGTCAGTAAGTGTTTGTGGTTCTGAAGTCCAACGTATCTAAAACGTAATAAGCTAAGGATGCCTAAATGTCAAATAATTTGGCCAATTGTCCAAAGCGCGCTCTCGTGCCCTTAGCAGAATTGTAATTCTTATTAAATGGCAGCTTGTTGGTGGGGTCCTTCAGCTACTTTAGGCCATTTGCTTGAAGAATATCCTAACTGTAACAAATAATTTTAAACAGGTCCAAAGATTGCTCTATTTTGCTGTTCTTTTCACTTTTTGGACTGAATTAATCCAACTTCTGTAAAATATACTCCCTCTCCCTAATGGGGTGTTTTCAAGAGAATTGGTCAGACCCTAAATAGAACTTAAGTGTTTAAATGAAAGAGCATCAGCTCATAACATTAACTCTGTTTCTCTCTACACAAATTCTGCCCAGCCTGCTGAGCACTTCCAGAATTTTCTGTTTTTATTTTGGATTTCAGTATTTGCTTTTGCCAAAATACATTCCATTGGACATCCTCATTCATCAGCAGATTCTGGAAATTTTGAAGCAGCATACTGGACAGATGTCTTTACACCTTAGCTGTAGATAGTGGACCTGTTATTACGCTGTTGCCTGGGCGTTACAATCTGGGCAATATACATGGCTTGAATACATAAGATGATCTGCAGGTGGAAATGAAGAAATCACTCGTGAGGCAGTGAGACACAGAGACATCTCCTTCAACCAGATATTGAAGCTACACTGAGGGTGGGGCAATTCACAATGACTGTCAAGTTAACTTCTGCCTTCAGTGTTTACATCCCCGGGTCTTTCCAATCAACAGCAGGTGGTACTTGTTAAATCTCACAACCAGCAGTGTATAAATGCATCCTGCAGGTAATAGGCACATTGTTTGCTCAGGCCACAGAATTCAGTAATTTCTCCATGGAAACCAGCCAACATGAAACAGCCCTGCACTTTTACCATCTGGCGTGATTCCCTACAGTGTCAGATTTTATTGGTGGCGTAAGCATGATGGTCCTTTGCTTCTAATGTCATTTAATTTTCAATAGAATAGGGATCTTATTTGTACCCATCTAGCTGGTTTCTGCATGAGGGACTAGAAGCACTGGTATCTCCCAGTCGTCTTTGTTTTACAGAAATCTACATCAACACGATAACTTGGTGGCGGGGTGGGGTGGAATGGGGATCCAGCTAGCTCAGGTTTGTTCTCTGGTTCGCACGCAGAGTTATGCCAACAATGTGGGTTCAATTCCCGCACTGGCTGAGCTTATCATGAACGATTTTCCTTCTCACCCTCTCCGGTCTCCTGAGGTACAGTGACCCTCAGGTTAAACCACCACCAATCGTCTCTCTCTCTCTTTCTAATGAGAAAGGAGCCCTACTTCAAGGACCTGAAACAATAAATGGATAACTACAGGGAGGCCTAGTTAGACTAGCTTTATCAACAATGGCAATGATCCCATTGAGACATCCTTGGATATGGTGGTGATTTGCTTTCTTGGTGAAACAGATTGTTAGGATGTTGACAATGATCAAGCGAAGGGGTAGTGGTAGGGAATCTTGCACTAAAGGTTGGAAAGCAGTCATCATTACAACATTCTGCAGTACCTTGCTCTTTACAGAGCAAAACTGCCACAGAATCAATTCAGAAAGGAGTTAGGGATAACAAGTGGCAGGACCTACAGTCCAATAAGAAACAATCAGCAGCTGTCCAAAGGTTCCAAATGTCTGCATTTCTAGTTAAGTCTCTGTGCCATTCAAGTGCAACTTGCTCAATAGATCTTGCAGTACACAGCTTAAAAAAAAACTTCTCATCTCTTTCCTGAACTTTACGTCAAGATCCATGACCTCACTACATTTTTCCACAATTGCCCTTCATCAACCACAACTCTCTCACAGTGTTAGAAAACAAATTAGTCAACTTGTTATCACCAAGGCAGCATAAGATCCAGGGTTTTGACATTTTTAATGGCAGGCCTTCCTAGAAATGGGGGCTGAATTCTTGCTTAGGGTACAGGAAATAGGAGTTGGGACAGTTTTCCAGTCTTGAAACTGCTTCTTGTATATGAAGGGTATGTAGGGGGATGGGGAATGGGAGGGATTGGGGGAGGGATGGGAGAGTTGAGAAGGGCAAAAAAGATGCCAGTGAGTCATTTTTAGGGTTTTGACCACTGCACCCTCTTATTTGGCACAGAGACAAAAATTCTGTTTGAGGTCAGACTATGTTAAAAGGGACAAGGATAAGTCAATGTGTCCCCATATTTTTGCAGGTGAATCACGTAGTCACATCACAGAAATTCCCACATCTAGAAGACAGCTTGGCGCACCCAAATAACTTCATGAAATGTACTGGCAAGTCAGCTTCATGACCTCCAGCTTTCTCTCAGGTCAATTACTTGTACCTCCTCAGCTATTACTTCTACACGTTTCTCCACACGTGTGCCGACTTATTTATGAAGTGGTCCCTTCTACAACCTTATAAAATGAACACCCAAAGAGTGGATAGGTCTGTACTGCTTTTATGTGCAGCCTTCCCCTGCAAGTAAACAGAAAAGAGATATGTTGGAAAGAGAAATCAAAGAGGTATATGTCACCCAACTGGCCAGCTCAACAATCAGATCTTGTCAGCACTTGAACATCTACTACACACATCTTTGATCTTGGCAGTAGCTTCCAGGTCTAGTGGGACAGACAGCAGGAAAATTGGTCTTGTAGCAATCTAGAATATCCTTTCAAACTGGGTCATGCCAGTGCATTGGAACGTAGGTGGACAGTACTGAGGTAGACTTTATTCTCCATCTCTGATACTTTATCAAGCTTCCAGGAAAGTGCTGTTAGGACATAGTGTGGGGAAAGTTTAGAAAATTCAGCTAAGTGACAAGATATGTACTCTTAAACACCTTCCTCACCTGAGTCCCAGGATCTGGCCAGAGCTGAGACAGCACTGACACTTTCAGCAAACTTCATCAGGGTTGGTTCGGGACTGCTTTTGCAAGAAGTCTCTCTGTTCCAAAATCAATCAGCTTTCCCAAACACACCCTCAAGGTTCGATTCCTAATTACTGACTTGCTCCAGCCACTTTCTGGGTGAGCGACGCTCCTTTAAGAGCTTTTACCCATAGATAACCTATTCTTTGACGCCAATGCACTCCGAACCCATCACGTGCTGTGCGCTGGGAGTACAGTGAGATGGTGCAAATTTGGCAACCTCATTTTCTGATGCAAGGTCAGATAAAAACACAGTACAAATGTGAACCAACAGTGTACCAATTGTACTTAGCATCATAATACTGGGATCCCAGCATCTGATTCACAGTGAAATGGAGCTAATAATGGAAAATACATACCACTGTCACTAGGCGAAGATCTCTACGGTGAATTTAAAAAAATCTCACAGCCTGATAGCATGTGTTGTGAAAGACAGACTGGTGAGTTACACGTTTCTTCTAGATAAATATTCATGCATTGACAAGGTTCCATTCTCTGGACTATTTACATTTGGAGGGCTGAATGCTTTTTTTTAAAAACATCTACACAATAGGAATAGATGGGTACACTGCTTCCACTGTGCCATATCCTATTCTTTCTATCAGACTAATCCAGGATAATATGGTCAAGACCTTATTCCATAAAAAACAAAATCAAAAAAAGTTAGATTGAAGGCACTAAAATTTGCAAGTGGCTGCTCATAGTAATCTGTCATAGTGTTTCTGTATGGCATTGTTTAAAAGTTTCACCTAATTGAGAGTCTTAACTGTAAATATTGACAATTGTTGCATGAAATTGGCTCAATCCAATTCCCAATGGCATTGGTCTGAAACAGAATGCTACCCATTTCTCAGATTAATTTGTTAAGTCACTCTAAAATCTAATTGTCCCAGGTATTTTTAACACCTCATATTGCGTTGAAATATCTATATTCTTTTATTCTAAGCATTCACTTAGTTAAGGATGTTAGAATTAAGGCCTGCTTTTTTTCACAAATCTTTCTACTAAAGTGCACTTCCTTTCGCTTTATATTTCATTCATCAATCTTCCCAATCCCTTAACCTATGTTATCCTCTAATCCTACAACATCCTGAAGGACAATCACATTGAATTTGAAGTGTTAGCTGTTTCTTTCTCCACAGATGCTGCCAGACCAGCAAATTATTTCCAGCACTTCCTGTTTATCTTTCAGATTTTCAGCATCTGCAGTATTTTATGTTTATCAAAACACAATCTGCAATATTCCTTCCGGTTTGCCATGACCACAACTGACGTTATCAGCCGATGTTAATACCAACCCATTTCTGCCTCTAGCCAAAATCATTTCATTAATTGTTTGAAAAACCGATTAGGGCATTGTAGTATGCATCTATCGCATATCTATGTAGCCCTACTTTGTGCCCCCACTCCTCCCCCTTTTGCTTCTCTGTCCATGGCTACATTTCTTTTTATACTGAACGGAGTCAGGGCAAACTGTGAAAGGAATTCCTATTAATGGATGATATGATTTCCATGCCTAGTTTTATGGCACCTAACCAAATGCCTTCTGAAAATCCAATAAATAAATAAATCCAGTACATTATCTACATATTCTATGATTTCCTCTAAACGAGCATTTTGAATAAAACTGCCTTTTCTAATATATTTAACCTGTTCCTGATTATTCTAGGAGATTGTAGAGAAATGTAATACTATAAACTAAATTTATAATTTCATTGGGATTTTGCAGCTGCAGCCTTATAAAAGAACATTGTAATGACAGAGGCAGTTTGAATGTAATGCACTGTCCTATTTAATAAATAAGTCTCTTCCCAATGAATTGAGACAGATCTCAGTTTTTATCTTTACAGGCTGTTCCTGCAGATCATCAGTGACACCCTCTTACTTCAAAATGTGACAAAGAGCTGATCATCTGCTCTCAACAGATAACAATGCCCAGCCACTCCTACATTCGAGATAAATAACAAACATCAGACACATTGGCACATGTCGACCCTAAAGTCAACAGTGGTTTGACACACAAACAATGAATGCCCACGCTTTCAGGACTAACACTCATGTTCATTTTGATTAACAAGGACAGCGAACTTTTCAAAACTGAGCTCAACTGCATCTTTGTGATTCCTCTAAAGTATGCTTGTTTTAGTATCATAACATTTGACAAAATAACAAAACAAATTTATTAGTTTGTAGACTTTTTTTTATAAACATGATAATACAGCTTTACAGACCATGAAGTGCTAAGTTGAACTGAACATTAAAAGGCTGATATTAAATACTTGCTATTTTCATATACATGAAAAGCACACTCAATACTTATAGGTATGGCTGAGACTAAGGAGGTGGATCACTGTGTAATGGATCACCAGTCTTCTCAATAAACAATGATTGGATTGACCTGTAATTAACTGACTGTTCCATCAGGCCAGACATCTGTCAACAAGTCTGTAAATTGTGTACGTGACCATACGGAAGCTTACAGCGCAACACTGAGCATATCTTCTGGGATGTGACGTGCCCAGCGAGACATTATCATGTCTGATTCTGGGAAAATCTGTGCTATTAAAGCACAATGGGAAAATCTGAAAAAGCTTATTAAACGAGATGACAACAACTGTTTACAATTTCTCCAAATCATTTTATAGAGTCGGGGTTTGAAATTTGGAATGCACAGAGGGCCTTTATTTTACCATGTGATGCAGGTTTCTATGATCTCAGACCGCAGTGATTAATCATAAAAAGAAGAAGGGATATTTTACCAAGCCACCGAGGATGAAGAAGACCATAAAAAGACGACCAAGGGTTGTCCTTGCATAAACGTCTCCATAACCAACTGTGGACATTGTGACCATAAGTAAGTAGACGCATTCCCAATATGTCAGTGGTTGGGAATTTTGGAAGTTTTCCCAAGGATCCCCTGAGTTTTCCACCTATGAACAGTTAAAAGAAAAAAAAGAAGTTAAAAATCTGAAGCTGAAGGAACTGGACAGACACCGAGGAGTGAGTGTGCAACGAATAGCTACAGCACCACCTAGCGTCAACACTAGCACATATACATCACATAATGGTTCAGAATGTGATATCCTTGGTTTTAAGCTATGCAAACAAAACAAATAACTTCTATTATGTTTATTTGAGGTCACAGAACTGTCTAAGCTCTAACAGAAGGCACTCTGTTCAATTCACACTTAAGGTCTGCCAAACACATGTAAATGCTGAATTCAAAGGAAGAAGGTGGGGTGATAAGCCTGAGATAAAAAATCCCTTCACGAATTGTCTCCCCATTGCTCCCTAAATAGGATATATTCCACAGAAATAGGTCATTAAGTTCAAGCAATCTAAAACAGAGCATATGTTCTACTTAAATCTCCTTCTATCCTTCTGTGTCTATATCTTCATAGCATCCATATCCCCTTTACCTCTTATGTTTGTTTAACATGTCTTAAATGCTTCAAAATGATTCACTTTAATCACTTGCTGTGATAGTAATTACCATAATCTCACTGCTTTTGGTAAAGAAATTGCTTCTGAATCTCATATTTGACTTCTTGGTGACCATCCCATTGGTTAGCTCTAGTTATGGTTGTATCTTTAAGTGGTTTCCTTAGCAGAGACTTATTACTCTTGTACTGGATTGGTAGGAGCAGAATTTCAATTCAGTTGAAACTCTCAAACAAATTTACCAAAAAAACTCCACCCATCCTTAGTCTAGCTTGCTGCTGCCTAGAAATTTCATGGTTGCTGGTCAGATACTGTCATCCTGGTCTTTGGTTTCTTACTATTGCCCCCTTCCCACAACATCAAATTCCACATACTAAGAATTAAAGTGCACATTAGGTTGTTTCAAGAGTATTAAATTGAAACAACTATTAAAAAATCACGAGATTAAAAGCCGAAGAGTCTGCATAATTTACACATGGTGTGACAATCTTTCCAGATCACATGATGGCATAACCTTCTGGAGATTGAGACTCTATACATGCCTGTTGTCAATTTGTTTGTATATTGGTTGTTGTTATGATGGTCTTTCACACCATTAACCGAGTGTATCTTTGTTTCCTATGCACAGTTGAAGTACTGTCCAGTTCCCGGAGTTGGCTTCTGTTTCTCCCCAACATGGCTGCATTTGGAGTTGTGACTTTGTAGAATCTAGGCTCACCACACACTTTGGATACTTCTGCAGATAATCTGATTCCCTGGCTAGGATGCATGACACTGACCTTCTGTCTTGTGTATAGATTAGGCATTTTCACACATTGGTCATGAACCAATTTACTTCTCCCTTGCTTTTTTGTGAAATTTGTACTGTATTTCTGAGAACTTGAACAGATGACGGCTTGGCAGCGTTGTCCTAATTTGCCTTCCAAACAAATTGCTGCTTGTGACAATACGCCCATATTCACTGGTGTAGCACAGTAATATGAAGTCCCTATTTACTCACCCTGAACGTTATGGTGAGTGCTTTAACAATGTGGACTATTTGTTAGATCTGAAATAGTGTGGTGTGGTTACTACATTGAATATGTTCCATTTGACAGACCTGAGCTGAAAAGGTGTGCTGGAGGTAATATTTTTAAACAGCCTATTCTGATAATGCTATGACATATCTCTGGAACAGGTGGAACTTGAACCTGGATGTCCTGCCACACAGAGAGGTAGCGACACTGTCACTGCTGCACAATAGCCCTAATATGTGACTGTATATTGTGGCTCAATGTCAGATATGATCCACTCATCAGGTGTTAATGAACAGTCTGAATGTTGCACTCTTGGACAGAATCTTACTTAAGGGTAGAGTCAGGCCTAAAAGCAAGAAGTACTTCTGCTTCTGGGCAGATTGGGTTTTGTCAGGCAATTACACTCTTTTCAGCTCTTTGTATTTGCGAGCATGGGTAATCCATCACATTTAATAGGCAGACAGGAAATTCTGCCCCCACCACGACTTCCCAGGCTCCAATTTCCAGACACCATATTTATCAGGTACCCAGACAGCATTTCATTCTCTGCAACCCAGGGGCATAACTCAATTCTTGCTCATCACCAATAACCATCTCCGGAGATGGCACAGACCATGCAAATTGTGCCACTGTGCTTTAGTGATCCTCCTTCCAGATTCTCCTGAAGGTTGTCCAGGAGAGAAGGGAAGTGTTGCTCCACATGAATTGTAACAAGAGGCCACCATGACTGACAAAGGCATCCTGGACAGAACTAGCTGTGGAAGTCAGTGCCCTTGGGTGGCCTAAGACAACCTGGCTCCAGTGTTGAAAGGGATGAATGATCAGTTATACTTCACCAGGGTAGGTACCATTGTCCACACAGTACTTCATGCCCATATGTGTGTGAACAGCATTGTAAGGTTGCCAGTGCAAAGTACTGTACAAGAGCCTGGTGCCAGGCATCACTATCAAATGCCTCATGTGCAATCAGTGTCTATCACTTCATTGCAGCTGCTGATGTACCACTACTTGAAACACAGTGCTACTGCCCCTCTCACATCTGCAAGAGTTCACACTTCAAACATAAAAGGAGCTGCAACACTCAGTAGCTCATGCACCACCAGCTCACATCTCTTTCCAAAGGTTTGCACAGAATTAGGACACTAGCTCAAAATAAGCTTCAGGTTGAACATCGCACAGATATCTCAGGCATATACAGAATGATTCTTTATTGCTTTGTTTCAGCTCCTGCGCTATGACAACAGTGAACCACCTTTCATTCAGAATGCTTTAAATCCTAACATCTCCCACACCACATTCTTAACAATGACACACGTGGCCAAATGCACCTCTGGACACAGACATCTCCATCTGTATCTATTAATATAAGCATAGTGCTCATCTCCCCATGTTAATGTCCCTTAATGGGTCTCTACTTCTCCAGAAGAACATGAACAATTAGTGCAAATGGGCACAGACTGTGGGAATGAGATGTCCGGCATAAGCTTCCTCTTCCACTTCGAGGACCGAGTCACTTCACCTGATGAAGGAGCAGCATTCAGAAAGCTTGTGATTTCAAATAAACCTGTTGGACTCTAACTTGGTGTCGTGTGACTTCTGGTTTTAACTGAAACCTTGTGAGCGGTGGCACCTCCACAATAACAATAAATCTTCATTTTCTCATGCAGGCTCCGAATCCCTCACCCAAGCCAGAACAAAAATAAAGCCCAGGCATCTCCACTAGCCCCTCACACCATGTCTCTGAGGAGGTATGACCCCAAATTGCTGAGACTGCACTTTCAAGGCCATCCTCCCCACTCCCCACCATTCACCTTGGTGGGTGGGACTCTCGCATTCTGAGGACTGGCCCCATTAAAACAGACCCTCATTAAGTCCGTTACAGCTGACGAGCCACTGGACTTTACCAGTAAAGAGGTGACACGGATGCATAGGCAACAGGGGAATGTCTGGCAGAGGTGCCAGAGACCATGCGCCTACTGGAGTAAAGGGCAGGGGAGACTGTCCATGTTCTATCCGATGTTATGGCTCCATGGCTCCATGGCTCCACTAGATGAGCGCATGGCTGCCCCCGTGGAAGTGCTGGTGGATGTCTTGGAAAGCGAGGTCGTACAGAACCATCACTATCTGCTGAACATGTGTGGCAACCTTCAGGAGCCTCATCATGATCAAGGGTTGAGAACAATGTGTGGAATCTGTTTGGGTGAAACTAAGAAACAGCTAGGGGAAGCAGACATTGGTTGGAATTATTTATCAGACACCTACCAATGGTGGTAGTGTGGGGCATAGTATAGATCAGGAAATGAGAGAAGCATGTGGGGAGGGGAACACAGTTATCATGGGTGACTTCAATCTGCATGTCAACCAACTGAGCATGAAAGCTGTGGAAGAAAATTTTCTGGACTATCTCAAGGATGGTTTTCCAAAGCAGCATCTTGTAGAACCAACGAGAGGATAGGCTATTATGGATTTTATACGATTTACGAAAAAGAAATAAGAAATGGGTCTTCTTGTTAAAGAATCTTTAGGGATGCGTGACCCTAATACGATAAGACTTTTACATTATGTTTGAAAGTGAGGTAGTTCAATCTGAAGCAAGGGTGTTAGAATTTGAATAAGGGCAATTATGAAAGCCTGAGGTGCAAGTTGGCTGAGCTTGATTGGCAGAATACGTGTAAAGGCATGACTGTACATAGGCAATGGTCAGTCTTTGAAGAATTATTACATGTTTTACAGCAGTTGTACATTCCTTCAAGGTGCAAACCTCAAGAAAGTACAGTCGACCATAGCTGACAAAGAAAATTAACAATAGTATAAGGTTAATAGAAAAGGCTTATGAAGTGACCACAAACAGTAATTAATTTGAAGGTTGAGAAGTTTTTAGAATATTGCAAAGGAGGGCCAAGAAATGGATTAGGAAAGAAAGAACAGAATACAAAAACAATCTAGTAGAAAATGAAAACAGAATGTAACAGCTGTATAGGTATATAAAAAGGAAATATTTGGCCATCACAAATGTGAATCTACTAAAAAAAAGGACAATTTATAGTGGGGAATAGAGAAATGGCAGAGGCACTAAATTATTATTTCCTGTCAATTTCACCGAGGAAGAAAAAATAAATCCCCCAGAATTAGAAATCCGAGTGACTAGGCTGAATAAGGAGTTGAAGAGAATTAGTAAAAAGATTGTGCTGGAGAAATTAATAGGACTGAAAGTTGAGAAGTCTATATCCCAGAGTTTGAAGGAGGTGGCGATAGAGATTGTTGATGCATTGGTGATCATCTTCCAAATTCCATAGATTCTGGAGTGATTCCTGCAGGTTAGAAGGTAGCAACTATCACTCCACTACTTAAGAGAGGAGCAAGGGAATAACAGGGAACTACAGACTCATCAGCCTTACTTCAGTATGAGGTAAAATATAAAGGAAACAATTCAGGGACACTTGTACAATACAAATCTGATTGAGCATTGAGAACATGGATTTGCAGATGTAAAATCTTGTTTAACATGGAGTTTCCTGAGAATGTTATTATCAAAATTAACAAAGAAGAGTTTATTAGTTTATCTGAATTTACTGAAGGCATTTAGAAAAGGTCACGCACAAGAAGTCGATTAGTAAAATTAAAGCACATGGTATACGAGATAAAGTACTGGCATGGATTAAGAATTGGCTGACAGACAGGAATAAATGGGTCATTCTTGCATTGGCAGACTGTGATAAGCACCAAAGGGGGCCCGATTGTTAACAACATATATCAAATATTTGGACATAGCAACATTTGCAGATGAAATAAAGCTAAGCAGGAAAGTGTGTCGTGAGGAATACGTGAAATGTTTTCAGGAGGATTTAGACAGACTTAGTTTGATTGGACAAGAACATGATTAAACAGATACAATCCAACAAATAAGAAAAATTCCAAAGTACGGACCTATCATCCATGGTTAACTAGAAATATGAAAGCTAGTAACAAACTGAAGAAAAATCATATAAATTGCGCAAAGATAATTGGCATATCACACAATTGGACAGAACATAAGAAGCAGTAAAGAATAAACAAAAAGGTTAATAAACAGGGATAATTAGAAAGAAAGGACTAGCCAGGAATATAAAAGCAGATCATAAAAGTTTCTATACATATTTAGTGGGAGTTAACAAAGTCAGCATTGGTCCTAAATAAAAAGTAAGATTGATAAATAAGGAAATGACAGGTGAATTGAACAGGTATTTTGTATCATTCTTCGTTATAGAGGATACAGGTGACAGCAATACATCAGAAAATGGAAAGGAGGGAAGAGAACCTCCTCATGGTCTGTTGCTGGGTCCAGCCAGGTTAGTAACAAGTCCAGGTATTGGGCTATGGAGGGATCATAGCTGCTGACTGTCTGCCCCTCTTCTGTGGCTACGTTGATACCTGGGTGTCCTTGGAGAGGGAGCAACAAGGTGTCCACCAATACTCCCGATGCCTTTAAAGAGAAATTGGCATCACAGCGGGTGGACTGTTTTATATCCACTTCCCATTCCATTTTGATTTAGCCTTTTCCCTGACCTTTCATGGTTTGCATTGCCCTTAACAGGCTTGCACATAAATTACTCAATTGGAAACACGGGGTGATTTACAAGTGGTGGTTAATAGATGACTCAGTAATGGGAAAAAAAGTTCAGTTGTGTTTAACAGCATCTATAGATATAAAAAGGGAAGGAATGACTCAGGAAAATAACAATCATCAGAGAAGTAACAATGAGTAAATTGTTGGAACTTCAAGCTGACAAATTCCTAGAGACATCATGAGGTCCTAGGGTCTTAAAAGAAGCGGCGAGTGAAATAATGCATTGGTTTTAATTTTCAAAAACTTACTTAATTCAGGATTGGTCCTATTACATTAGGAGAGCATGAATGTAACTCCATTATTTAAAAAGGGAGGGATATAGTAAGCATTGTAATAGGAAAATTGTTAGAAACTATTTTTGAAGAAGTTATAGTAAGGCGCTTATATAAGTTCAAGGTAATCAGGCACAGTTAACATATTTTGGTGAAATTGAAATTGCGTTTGACCTACCGACTGGAGTTCTTTGAAGAGGTAACACATATTATAGATAAAGGAAAACCAGCAGATCTGCTGCATTTAGATTTTAGGAAGACATTTTAGGAAGATGTCACATCCACGGTTAATGCAGAGAATTAAAGCTCACGGTGCAGGAGGTAGCATTTTGGCATGGATAGAAGATTGGCTACCTAACAGGAAGCAGAGAACAGATATAAATGGTTTGTTTTTCGGGTTGGCAAGATGGGTGATCATAAGAAATAAAAAGGGGAAGGAAACGCTTGTCTCCCTAACAGTAGCTATGTGTTGGGACAGAGAATGAATCAGGAGATAATGAGGATATGTGACAAAAGGCAGTACAGTAATCATCTTTTCTTTAATTCAATTGTGGGATGTGGGCATCACTAGCTGAGTCAGCACTTATTGCCTGTCCCTAGTTGCCCGCGAGGTGTGGTGGTGAGCTACTTTCTTGAACCATTGCAGTCCATGTTTGTAGGTAGACCCATAATGCTTTTGTAAGGGAATTCCAGGATTTTGACCCAGAGACAGCGAAGGAATGGCAATACATTGGAAGGTAATATATAATAATAATGGAGTGGAACTTGCAATTGGCGGTGTTCCCATGTAGTGCTTCCCTTGTCCTTCTGGAAAGAAGGAAATAATCATCTAAGTGAAAGGTGCTGAGTAAGGATCTTTGATCAATTTCTGCACTGCATCTCATGCATACTACATACTGCTGTTATTGAGCGTCCGTGGTGGAGTGAATGAATCTTTGTGGATACCGGGTGCCAATCAAGTGGGATAATTTGTCCCACATGGTATCAAACGTCTTGAGTGTTACTGAAGCTGCACATAACCAGGCAAGTGAGGATCATTCCATGACAATGCTGACTTGTGCCTTGAAGATGATAGCCAAGCTCTGGGGAGTTACGAGGTGAGTTACTTGACATTAATGCCACTGAACATAAATGGGTAATGATTAGATTGTCTATTACTGGACATGGTAATTGCCTAGCATTTGTGGGGCATGAATGTTGCTTAGTACTTTTTAGCCCAAGCCTGGATACAGTGTACAACTTGTTGCGTTTGGACATGGACTGCTTTGAAAGTGCTTTAATCTTCATGTAGATTACGATAGTCAGGTTGGCCAAGACGACTGTGATGGAGATTTCATAGTGTATTCAGGACAGTTTCATAGAACATTACATTGTGCATCCATCCAGGGATCCAGGAATCAGGCTATTTTAGATGTGGCGATGTGAAATGAGACAGGTTTAATAAATCATGTCAGTGTAAAAGATCCCACAAGGAAACAGTGACCATAACATGATAACATTTGGCACTCAATTTGAGAGGGAGGAACCTGGGTCAGAAACAACTCTCCTAAGCTTAAATAAGTGCACTTGTAAAGGAATGAGGTCAAAACTAGCTAAAGTGGATTGGGCAAGGAGGTCAGTAGCAAAGAAGGTTGAGAAACAATTTACAACAATAATTCATGGCTAACAGCAAGGATATATCCCACTCAGGAACAGGGATTCTAGGAAAGGGGAAAGCCAACCATGGATAACCAGAGAAGTTATGGATAGCTTCAATTTGAAAGAAAAAGCAGACAATGTGGCAAAGATTAATGGCAAGCCAGAGGATTGACAAAGTCTTAAAATCCAACAAAAGACAACTGAGAAAAATAAAGAGGGAGAAAATAAACTTTGAGGTAAACATGCAACTAATATCAGACCGACAGCAAGAGCCTCTTTAAACTTAAAAAAAAGGGAGAGAGAAAAGAAAGCAAACATAGGCCCCTGAGAGAATGAGGCTGGGGAAATAATATTGGGGAACGAAGAAATGACAGAGGACTTGAATAAATACTTTGCATCAGTCTTCACAATAGAAGATACTAACAGCATTCGAAAGTTATTAAATAAGCAAGGGGCAAAAGGTGGAGAGCAAATAACTATCGCTAGAAACAAAATTGCTTGGGAAATTAATGGGGAGAAAGACTGATCAGTCCCCTTATCTGGTGGGAGACATCTTGGTATATTAAAGAGTGTAGCGACAGAGATAGTGGTTGCAGTGGTAGTAATAATCTTGCAGATTTTGGAAATGTCTCAGAGGAATGGAAAACTGCCAATGTAACATCCTTAAGGGAAGAGAATGAAAACAAGTAACTGAGGGCCAATTAGCTTAACATCTGTTATTGGAAAAATATCAGGGCAATTCTAAATACCTATTACGATCAAGCAGAGTCAGCATGTCCTCATGAAAGGGAAAGCAAGAGTTTATCGGACACGTTGGTTCTGGGAATAGAGGGATTTTCTTATGAGGAGAGGATAAGTATGTTGGGCATGTAGTCACTGGAGGTTAGAAGAATGAGAGGAAACCTTATTAAACAGGTAAGAATATGAGGGGTCCTAATAGAGTAGATGCAGAGAAATCGTTTTAAATTAGAAATGAGGAGGTTTCTTTTTCCTCTCTCAGAAGGTAGTCAAATTGGAATTCTTTACGGAAGAGGGCTGTCACTAAGCATACTCCAGGCTCAGATATACTGATCCTTAGATCAGTGAGGGAATCAAGAGATATAGGAAAAAGACAAGGAAGTAAAGATGAGGATTATAAGATTAGCAATTCCTTGGAATCAAGGAGGCTGACATGTGAACTAATTAATGTGTTTAAAGGAAAACAAAGAATTGATAGAAAGTGATTTATGAAATATCCAGAACGAAGGGACAGCATCTGGACTAGTTAAAAGGAAATCCAGGAAAAGCCTAACACAAAGGGTTGAGAGATTTGTGTCACTGTCCTGTAGAACCTCCAATTCAAAGTCAACCGGGTGTTTTAAAGGGAGATGGGTGTGTAAATGGAATTAAGGATTTTGGTGAAATAGACGTTAAAATGATACATCTGTTACGACAAATAAAATTAGAGCAGCACATTCCTGGGGCTGATTGGACTTTTCTTGTAGCAGTTAGCAATGGACTATGACATATGATAATAATATTATTTCTGTCATTGCTTCATTGTAGCTGTATCATACAATACTTATACCTACCTTAATACTAGCACAGCTTGAGCTTCCAACATTCAATAAATGAACATTAACCCCACAAAATAAATAAAGGTGCATTCAGATACTAATTTCAACACTGCTCAAAACTTCAAATGGTCAGAAAACAGCTGGAAACTGTTTACAATATTACTACAGCCCTAAAATACAACTGCTGCTTTATAAACATTTGCAACCAGCCATCTCTGTCAGCACAATGTCACAAGTTGATGTTCGTTTGGCCATAGATCCAGGCCTATCAATGAATTTTAATGCTAAACACTAATGGCAGCAGGTGCCAAGCAAAATTCTGGGCAACACAATGCAGATTAACAGTTATTTACTCATTGCAGATTGTAGCATTAGGCTGGATGTGGAATGCAATTTTTGCAATATAGAAATTCAAGCATAAAAGCTATTAAGATATTAATTAGCATTTTAACACTTGATGGCAATTGACCTCTTGAAGAAGTTGTTGACACATATGATGGTTGACAGTGAAAAGTATCAAGTACTTACCAAATGTATGAAGCCAGCTCCCGTTAGCCATGTGCTTATAAATATGGATAACAGATTCACCAACTTGATGGAATTGCTGTCCAAAAGAGAAAAATAAATAATGAATGGTCCTGTTTGAGAAAACATTTCAAGGTGAGTGTTTGTGCATTTCTGTAGTGCTTAGTCATTTAAGTGGTCCTGGAATATCTGAAATACGTAACTTCAGGATCAGTTGTGAATTATCAGAAGTTAAATATTAAAACAAAAACAGAAAGTACATGAAATGCAAAGCAGGTTAGTCAATCTCAGATACTGAAGTCTGTGTTCATATGCAGCAAGACCTGGGCAACAACCAAGCTTGCACTGAAAATGGCAAGTAACATTTGCACCACACAAGAGCCAGGCAATGACCATCTCCAACGAGACGGAATCTAACTATAGTTCTTTGATGGTTAATGATACTACCCACCGCTGAATCCACCACAATTAACATCCTGGGTGTTGCCATTGACCAGAAATTGAACTGGACCTGCCATTTTAACACTGTGGCTACACAGCAGGTCAAAGGCTAGAATTCTGCACCGAGTAATTCACCTTCCGTTTCCTCCAGCGCTTGAACATGGCAGAAGTCAAGAATGGAACAAAATAAACTCATCCAAGCAAATGAAGTATAACTCCAATATGACTGAAGAAACTTAACATCATATAGGAAAAAGCATCCTTCTTTTTGGCACTACACCCACCACTTTCAACATTCACCCCCTTCACCACCAGCACAGAACAGCTTCAGTGTGTACCATCTAAAAAATACACTGCAGTAGCTCACCAAAGCTCCTTCAACAGCACCTTCCAAACCCCCCGACCTCTAACACCTGACAGAACAATGTCAGTAGATGTATGGAAACACTACCACCTGCATGGTCCCCAAGTAACACAGCATCTTGTACAATTACATTGCCTCTCCTTCACTCTCACTGGGTTAAATCCTGGAATTCCCTTCTTAACATCACTGGAGTGTCCATATATCCCAAGCACTACAGTGGTTCAAGAAGGCAGCTTGCTACCAGCTTCTCCAGGCCAGTTAGGGACGGACAATAAGTGCTGGCCTAGTCAGTGACACCCACAACTCAAACAACGTCTTTCAAAACAAAAAGGTACTTACTACTGCTCAGAGAGCTGTATCAGTAAATTCTGAGACAGTTATCTGAATTCATCTCCCATAACCTTTTCAAATGGGTAATATTGTATCACAGAAATGAGAAATAGGGAAAAACTTATTGAACGGAAAACCCATACTTGCTACCAGGAAATTAAAAAGAATATTTGTCTTTATCAATAAACGTTATGTTTTGAAATTGCACAATATTCCTTACAATTACAAGGTAGTAGGAGAGTGGCACTTTACAATGTAATTTATACATTTAGTAGCAGGCATTTGTAGCAAGATTAAAAATAGTTTCTGAAGTATTCTTTGAATGATAGCATTCCGCTTCTCACCTGCTGGTGAACTGAATATATAACACCCAAATATACATGCATGAACTCCTCAGGCATGTAAACATACATAAATACAGACATAGTACTGGCATGGATATGCTGAGCTAAATGGACTTTTTATGTGCTGCATATATGTACATATAGGTAAGCACACACGTACATGGACACACACATTAGTGTATATATCTCAATAAATCTTCCATCTGCTTACACTTCCTGACTAAAACCAAAAACAGGCCAACAGGAAATAAAATTTGCAGACTAGAGAGAACACAGACATAAGAATTCTCATATATTATGGGTCAAGACAAAACTTATAGCTTTAACGGGGAGGATTGAATTATGTTCTGATCCTATTACCCTGCCCTTCAACTCCACTCTATCTGATGACCACACGGGGTTTCATCTCCCCATGTGCTTTACATGACATATATTCAAACAGATGTGGTTTGACAGCCTCAGCAACAACTAACAAACTATAATTTACTTAATATAACGCCAAGAATTTACCAGAAAAATGTCTCCACATGCGCTCTGGATTTCTTTTAAAATAAAACAGCTGACAAATTTAGCAGAAAGGAGATTAGCATATTTATTTAGGTGGGCTGGTCATACCATCACGTCCAAGCCCCTTTTTAAGGCACAGTTTGTGTGGAGCCATCATTAGAGCTCATCTTCACCATTTAAATCCTTTTTAGGATTACAAAAGCTTTTAGCCATTCAAGCTATCAACATTTACATTCTGCAAGTTCATGAACACTGCTATTCACCAGCTGAAGAAAGACAATATTTGTAGATGGGGTGATCATAAAGCATTTAGTCATACTGAGGAACTTGAAATGATGAATGCAAAATTCCATACAGTACAATTTTTGATTCAGGCTAGTGAAGTACACATTCTTTAACCTATATTACAATTAGGTGTATTAAAAACACTTAAGGGATAATGTAACAATTAGAATAAATAACAATCAAGCTATACTTTATGAAGTTTTTTTTTAATTTCATCGCATTGTAAGTGCATGACAATTCTTATCAATTCTTGTTGATGGGAGAACATGTTTAAATGGATTTTCCACTTTCAATCAGAGCAACTAAAGATGACCCCTGGATTAATCCGGAGCATGTTCAGACATCTGTGCACAGCTAGGATTTCAACAAGGTCTCAAACTGGCTTGAAAAATCCCCATTTTGCTCTTGATCAAATAATAACAATTTTAAAGACAGAGTTCATATATAGCCATCATTGGAGCTCACCTTCACCATTTAAATCCTTTCAGGATTACAAAAGCTTTTAGTTATTCAAATTATCGACACTTACAATCCTGCACTGCACCAATATAACATCTAGCCGGGAGCAAAACGGACCATCGTGAAACTCAATACGATGTAATTTTCTTTTGCCTGCAAAGTAAATTTTTACTCCGACCCGTTCTGCAAGATAGCAAGATGGAAATACATGCCTACCGTGGGCGCTAATTGCTTCCAACATAATCACAGACCAAGTGAATAAATGAAATGGACACTTGCTTCGTATTGACCATAGCTGCATTAAGATATTTCCATCACAGATATAACACTTCAAAATATTATGTGCAAAGCTTGGAAATGTTAAAGCACATTGCACCAATCATATTCAGGAAACACAATCTAATTACTTGCAAAACTTGAATTTTGCATCACAAACTGGGTAACACAGCTGCAACTAAGCTGAAAATTATTCAGAGAGTCACAGAGTTCTACAGCATGGAAACAGACTATTCACACCAACTCATCCATGCCAACCAGACATTCCAATCTGACCTAGTCCCATTTGCCAACATTTGGCCCATATCTCTCTAAACTCTTCCTATTCATATATCCATCCAGGTACCTTTTAACTGTACTCACCTGTTCCACTTTCTCTGGCAGCTTGTATCATACACACACCACCCTCTGCATGAAAATGTTACCCCTCAGGTCCTTTTTAAATCTTACTCCTCTCACCCTACCCTATGCCCTCTAATTTTGGACTCCCCACCCTAGGAAAAAGATCTTTGCTATGCATCGTATCCATGCCCCTCATGATTTCATAAACCTCCACGAGGTCACCCCTCAGCCTCCAACACTCCAGGGAAGAAAGCAATGTTTATGACATCGTTACGTGATTTATTCCCACATACTAATTCTACTGCATGCTAAAAAGCTAGCAGGGGACATATCATGATCCAGAAGGCAGTTCTCCCAGGACAAGACTGAGCTGAAAACCTTCATCATCAGAAGATCTCGAGATCATTAATGGATCATGATTGCGAGCAGAACTTGGGAGGACTATTGGATGCGCTGAGCTGTGATTGGTGGATCTTTCTGCTCGGCCTAACCTAATGCCAACTCAGTGACCAGCCAATCAGAGCTATGGCTTATACTAGAGCCCACGCCCCAGACTAGGGGGTCTGCAATACAGTCAGGGTGACAGTAAAGAAGGTGGAGGAAGGATCGCCAGTTGACTGGACCTTCTTTGTGAGGAGAGTCTCCTGGATCGCTGCTGGTTCCAAGCAGCAGATGTTTTCGGTCTGCAGAATTTCCCCAGTGGCGGCTACTTCAATGTGACCTTCAGGAGCTTGAAGCAATGTGAGCGTCTCCTGAAGGTATTTGAGGAGAAAGGAAGTGAGGATCCTTTGTCCGTTCTCCCTGCACGGAGAAGACGGGTTGTTACAATCCACATGTACATACCTGTGTACCGGCAGATGTCCTGATCTTCCTGAAAAGGCATGTACAGCTAGAAGGAGGCAGCACTGACTTATTGGACATCTTTGGAATCTGGACCAGCAAGCAGCAGGTCAAGGTGACCCTGAAGACAGATGCCAATGGGAACACCCTCCACCCTCCCAGTAAGAGGGATCATAGGCTACTTGACATATGTGGGGCAGTCTAGCACGTGTCGAACATGCGGGAGGACAGGGCACATGGCAGTGGACTGTAAATTGACCCTCTGCAGGAACTGCAAACAGGATGGCCACATGACAAAGGATGCAAGGAGTCCAAGAACTACAACTTGTGTGGGGAAGCGGCCACCTCTACAAGGCCTGTACAAGCAGGGGGACGCTACATGTACTCAGATTGCATTCGACACAACCTCGACCTGAACAGGCAGAGCCAATGGAGGAGGAGGAGGAGGAGGATGAGGATACAATGAGAAACAACTAGAAAAGGAAAGCACGTTGGGCCCCCACAGTCCAACGGTAAAATGGAAAGAGGCAGCTCCACTGATGAAGAAGCACGGAGGGATGGTCACCAACAAAAAAGAGGCACAGCACTGCTGGGGAGAAGGCGAGGAGCACCCCCAACCCAGAAAGACCGGGTGTCATGAGGGGCCTGGTGAAGTCCAACCTCTGGTTGTCAGGAACGAAGCGATACCCACCGCACCACAGCTCCAGGCAATCGGGAGCAGCAACACTCCAAATCAGGAGCACAGCTTAACAGTGCCTCTGTCGGACTTAGAACTGGATTTTCCTGGCTTTGTTCTCACCCTGATGACACCAGATCAGGGCAATCACCCCCCACAGGGCAGCTACCTCAGTGCAGAGAGTGTCCAATAGTTCACCCACACCACAGGGATGTAAGTACTCCCCCAGTGACAAGACCACAGGTGAACAAATATTGGGTCTACGGGTAATTCTGTAAACTCTCAAAATGGGTTTTAAAATTGCCTGGATTAACATGTAAAACGTTAAATCTACTAAGGAATATGTTTCCACATTGGCTAATCTGGCCAACATCAAAGCGGACCTCCAGTTGCTGAAGGAGTGTGGGATACTGCACCTCAGCAGCTACAGGATGTGGTCGAGCTTGTGGACCACGGGCCTTCAATTCAGTCGAGGAGAAACGATAGCCGTTCCTCTGGCCTGCAAGGAGGTAACATCACCATCTCCAAAGTTAAGGAGGTAGTGGGCAGGTGCCTCCTTGTAGCAGATGCTATGGATAGAAACGCTCCACCAAGACTAATTAACTGCAGCTGGCGATGTCCAGGCCAGTCATTCTGCCAGAGACTTCAACTGCATCATCAATGCGGAAGGAAGATTCGGAGGGATTGCCAGCAAACTGGGCACCACGTCCAGATTCCTGAATGAAAAGATTAAGGTTGCCAAGCTGCACAATGTCTTCAGCCCTCTTGTAGACTGAGCGCCGCATAGATACACCTGGTCACGACCAGATGGATCTATCTGCTCAAGGACAGATTTCCAGTTTGTGTGCCGCACATTATTGGTCAGATTGACCGACGTCAAGCAGTGTTCTTCTCTGACCAGTGCCTCCTGCTGGCTGACTGTCACCTACTGGATGACCAATGGGCCAGCAAAGGAATGTGGAAGCTGGACGTGAAACTGTCAATGCCAAAACATTGAGGAACACAAAGGGACGCAAACACCAAGTGTCACTATGTACCAAGGTTCTACCTGTCCCCAGTATTGCAAAGGAGGGGCCTGGACTCGTTGCCGTGGAATGCTCAAGTAGTTGGACCATTCCATATCACCTGCACTTCATGGAGAAATTTGCAAAGGAAAACACCTTTGACCATAAGTCCATCAGGAAGTGGTCAACACGTAGCATCCTTGCGACCCTGCAGGAAAAGGAGAAGGTGGATCCTGTCACGTGGTTCCCTGACTGTCAAAGTCATTTGGCAGAATGCCTCATCATCAGAACTTTCAAACAAGCGCCGAGCCATCGCTTGGCTGGTGGTGAAAAGGGCACCACACCCGGACTGGCTGCACCATCGCGCACTGTCCCTGTCACACATCTCCTTCTGGAATGGGCCTTTGCAGAGGAGGTCTGGAGAGTGATGCAGTAGTGGTTTTTGTCAAAGTTTGTCCCGAGTAGCTCCGTGATGCAGAACTCTGCTCTGTACGGGCTGTTCCCATACGGGACGCACGCTGAGACAACCATTGACTGCGCCTAGAGGACCATCATTCAGTGAAAGATGCTCCTTGGTCTACCCAAAACTTGCCAGTCTTCCAGAGCAAGGAGTGGACCTCCATCAAGCACTGCAGACTGGCACATTCCAAGGTCCAGGCCTACGTGCTGAGGGGCGCACTAAAACTTGGGGCAGCTACCACCAAGACGCAGATCACCATCTAAGGTCTTTATGCCAAAGCCAAATGGGGATCCGTTCCATTATCAGGCCTCCCTGGTGCCTCAAATATACGTAAATATAGTCTTGTACAAGTAAGAAATGCCTTTGGTTTGTTTGTTGAGTAGAGTCAAACTCCAATGATTGCTTGTTTCTTCATGTGTTACCAGGCAGAAACAAACTGCTTCAGTGACTGTGTATGTATATAAAGATACTTTGATAAATAAAGTATATTTTGAAATTAAAAAAGCTAAAAACCTGTTCATTGAATTCAGGAAAAAGCAGCTAAGTAACCAAGCAAGTATCTCCAATTATTTTGTTATGGTACGGTCTCTGAATTAGTTTGTTCAGCTCATTCCTGTCAATAAATTAACCAGCTCCAGAGGGTGATTATAAATGAATGAGAGAAGAGACAGATTCTTTACCAATGTGCTTAGCTCATCAAGCTTTTACCCTCAATCCTCCACTCAGTAAGGTGAAGAAAACTTTAATACCATTTTGTGTTCATCAGGCTCAGAGTAATTATATTTAAAAATACAATCTCAGTCATAGGGCAAAACTGCAGCGTCAGAAGTCCAGAAGAGATAGAAGGTTGGGCTTGAACACATACAGCAACTGGAAGGGAACAGCAGGAACATCTGCTTTCCCCAATTAAATGATCATACTAGACTCCAAAATGGGATGGGAGCTGCAACTAAGGTGCTCTGCCTACTCTAAAATTACTCCTACTTTCATTCTTTTCATTCCTCTAGGCATTCTTCTGAGTGGTGTCCAATGGCCACCTAAACAAAGATGTCAAAGAAATAGTGGACAACATAAGCTGGCATGCTATCAGTTACAAACTGCTGGGTCTGTCAATCAAATACCATTTGAATATATTGCATCCTTAGTGCAATATTTTATCTTAATGAATAATGAATTGATACCATTTCTGAAAAAGAGACAAATTTTGTCAAAACTTTGTCTTGTCTTCATCGGGGCATTTTGCAAGAATACAAATCCAAGCAGAAAACCAACATTTACCTTGCAAGAGAGGAACATGTTGATTAGTTGGCAAGTGGACATTGGTAGTGGCACTACTTGGAAGAATGCTGATTGACAGTTAACAACCAGACTTTGTTTAAATTTTAAACCAGGCAGGTTGATTCTGATGAGTCAGGGCATTAACCTGAAAAATGAACCAGTGAGTGGCTATCACTGGTTTTATTCAATTGAAAGAGGCACAGTTTGTGAACATGAGATAACAAGCATGGGGCTGGATGAACACAGCAGGTCAAGCAGCATCATAGGAGCAGGAAAACTTGACGTTT
>JAHRHZ010000070.1:13207628-13235878 GCA_024137785.1 Ginglymostoma cirratum
ACACAGCAGGTCAAGCAGCATCATAGGAGCAGGAAAACTTGACGTTTGGTTTAGGCCCGAAACGTCAAGTTTTCCTGCTCCTATGATGCTGCTTGACCTGCTGTGTTCATCCAGCCCCATGCTTGTTATCTCGGATTCTCCAGCATCTGCAGTACCTTTTATCTCTGATACAGTTTGTGAACATGTTTTTTTTGTCTGCCAAGTACAAGCTCGGTGTATGTACATGTTAATTTTATCCATACAGTACAGGGCCATGCATAATAAAATGTTTCACTTCCAATACATGCAGTGCCAGTGTGATGTATGTAAGCCATACGTATACAGACTGGCAGTTTACATTAAATGGCACATCTATTCAGTTGCTCACAATAAACTAGGTCATGACTACACCAACAAGCACATGTTTGGAAAATTCACAACACTAACGTCTAAGGTTAGATGTGATTCTACAGCTGGACAACATTTGCTGGATAATCCTGAATGTGCGAGGAACTATGCTGACAACCAAATTAAGATCATCAGTCAAGCTCACAGTATGGTACATTTTCTTCACAAGACAACCTGCAAATTCGAGATTTTAGTTTGGTAAATTTTCTCTCAACAACTTCCAATGCACTTATATATTGCCATAAATAAGGTGACCAATACTGTACACCATAATCTGGATGTGGTCTCAACATGTGTAACTGAAATATAACCTCCCTACTTTTATATTTAATTTTACACACAATGAATAAAACTATTCTATTAGCTTTCCTAATTACCTGTCGCACCTGTGATTCGTGCACTCGGTCATCAAGATCCCTCTGCACCCGAGAGCTCTGAAATCTGTCACCATTTAGGTAAGTTTTTTTAATCTGCCTGGCAAAATGGAAAATTAGACATTTTTCCATTTTATATTCTATTTGGCAGACTTTGCCTGTTCACTTTTTGTTTTGTAACTTTATGTACTGTTCACAGCTTGACTTTTTAATTTATCCTTATATCATTAGCAAATTTGGCAAACGAATCCTTCATGCAAGTGAAAGTTGAGGTCCCAGCACCAATCCTCTGTGACCTATGACTTGTTACGTCTTGTAAACTAAAAAAACAGCCAGTTATGTCGACTCTGTTTCCTGTTAGCCATCCAATCCCCAACCATGTCTATACGCCAGCCACTACAGCTATTTTCCATAATAACTTTTCATGTGGCACTTTATCAAATGTCTTCTGGAAATTTCAGCATAATAAACCCACCAATTCCCCTTTATCCAGGTGTTACTTTCTAAAACAATATAATTAGTTGGTTAAACATGATTTCCCTTTCATAAAGCCATTCTGACTCTGTCTGGTTACCTTTAACTTTTCGAATGACCCATTACAACTTCGTTAAATCAGATTTTCAACAAGAAATTAGGAAAGCTCATAGAATGTTATATTTTATCATCAGGGAATTGAATAAAAAAGGAATGTTTTGCTTCAGTTACTGGTGAGACCACATTTGTAAAACTGTGCATAGTGTTGGTCATTTTCGTTAAGGATACTGACTGCGGCTCTGCTGCTCAATCTATTTGGTGAACACAAACTCACATACACCAAATTTGTACAATCATAATCAATCTTTATTTGATAAAATGCAAGTGACTATCTTCTGTTCTGAAGTACTACGATATATTCCCCAATGATACATTTCCCAAAAATAAGCAAAAGTAACCTCCTAAGAAAGATCGGTGAGTCAAGTTCGAGTCACGACAGCCTGGCACTAACATGCTCAGGGCTCTTCTTTCTTCTTGCGATGGTTGTTTCTGGGTTGTCGCTCCAGCATTCTGTTCACCAGTATATTTATATCTTATTCCTGAAGGAGGTGTGTGACTCAGTACGTGCATTCCTGCATGTAGCAAGTCATCAAATCCAATCATTTCAACAGATACGATTTCACTCTCCAGTTGATCAGGTTATCTCTCAGTGTTTATCTCATTGGACAACATCTCGTTACCTCAGTAGATTAAGTCATCTTCTGCCATTGAGCCTGCAATTTGTTATGTCCAGATTTGATTAGACCCAGTCGACTCCTCCGAGTTGGCCATTTTTACCAGCATGCAATTCAGTCTGGCTGCAAGGTAGATGTAGATGTGTTGGAGGCAGTTCAGAGAAGGTTTACTAGACTATTACCTGGAATGAGGTATATGGGTTGTGGGCAGTTGTCTTATTAGGGAAGAAATACAAATCAGAGGAAGGTTCAAATTTTATGTTGCAAATATTCAAAGAAATATCAACTAGCTTGGCAATAAAACAATTCGCATTTTCTACTAATCATTCACAATCTCAAGGTGCCCTAGAAAGACTCATAAAACTTTGAAGATTGTGAAAACAATTTATTGCCAAGTATTTCCCAATGATTGGCATAAGGCAATCCTTTATTACTATTTTCCATTAGGAATACCCTGAACGAGTTCACAGGATTTAGTTTATTTCAATTATACATTGACATTAGGTAAGAAAACCACTTTAAAAACATAATAAACCATTTCTCAGAAATACTTCAAAGCCATATTTCAATTTTCAGAAAAGAACTGCTCAAAATATGTGATCTGAAGTGCTCAAAAAACAATGAATGCTCAAGCAGATAAAAAGACCAATTTCAAAATTTTGCTGCTGGAGACAAGGTGTTAGTGCTGTTATTTGTCTTTAGGAAAACATAAAATGCAAAGTGCATTGGACCTTATCAAATCAAAAACAAATTCAATGATGTGAATTATGTAATGAATAGGCCAGACAACAGACAGAACCAATAATTGTGTCATGTTGAAAAGATATTATGACAGGGATGATAGTCAGAAGAGAACTGTTCCTACAATACTGAAAGATATAGGGAGTGAAAAAGAAATATCAGAGCAATTAGCAAATGAATCAGAAATTAAAAATTCAAATTATATCCTCCCAATTATCAGACCGGAAAACAAATAAGTGCTCAAGAGCTTGGATAGCATTATACTTCATCTTCCAGAAAACTATCAAGGTGACTTACAAAAGCCATCAGATTCTCATGACAAAGAACTGAAGCCACAGCTAAGTTAAACCCTATATATGACAGAGAACAGCACATTTTCAGGTGTTTGAGTACTGTAATGAGATGTTGTTTGGATAAATGGGATTGCATTTCATACCCCATGTTTCACAATCATTAGAGGAGTGCTATACGTGTAAATAGTTTGGTTTATTTTATTCTATTTTACCTTCATTTCTTTTGCATAATACATTCTTGTTTTACTGTTAAACCAAATCTGCAATATTGCAAGCTTACGTTTCAGTGAGAGACCACCCTATTCAAAACAAACAAAAAGTTTTATCAAGACAGATGTCAGTCTTGTATCTGACTTGTTCTATAGTAACGAGAGATAGAAGGATTCTTGTTCAGGAAGAGGATGAAAGATTTTTAGGAGTAGGCGGAATGCAGATTTGAGGTTAAAATCAGATCAGCTGTAAAATCTTTCACCCTCCCCTTATCCTTACCTTATGGAACTGGCCTTTCTTGCCTCTTTTTATTGCCAGATTTTGAGGTGGTTGGGAAGCCAAGACATCGTGGGTTAGCAACAAAAATCCTGTTAAATTGAAGCCATGTAGCCTCTTTCAAATGTTTCGATGACTGATCCACCTCCTCAAAGCACACTATCTGTTGTGGTATGTCTTATGCCACGTTGATATAAATCAGCAAGTTTGAGGCAGATGATGTTCCTGTTTCTACTCTATTAACTTTTTAACTTTCTATCTGTTCCAAATCCATCTTTTGTTGGCAGTTAACTCTCCGTGTTTATTGACTTAAAAGTACTTCAGCTTAAGTTTGTTAGCTTACTTCAGGCTACTAACATCAAATGCATCAGTTGGAACAAAATCCAACAATGATGTCTAACATGTTAATTCCATAAATTAGAATTAGACAATGCAATGAGTTAGCACTTAGGTTTTCTTTGCTACCAGAACTCTCTGTTAGAAACGGGTAAAAGCAAGAGGGTTGCAATGGGGATAAACTCATCCGTGGCTGAGACAGTCACTTAAGTTTACTTCTCATCTGACTTTAAGCAAAAATGGATTCATACTAAAATATTAATTGCATGTAATACCACCTTGATGTCAGTTGTGATAGATACTTGTTTTAGGTATGTCATATGTAGTTAATTGTGCTGGATCATATGCCTGCTCAGGTTAAACATCTGAGGTGTGGAAGCCGGAAGTTAAAAGAATATAATAGATTTGGCAACTGCTTAAAATACACCAAACAGAAGGAAAGATCCTTCAGAAGAACTTGGAACTGCTGGTAAACTGCATTTATTTTGAACATCTGATTTCAGGTTTGCAGATGAAGTGAAAATGCAAAAGGTAACAGATAATGAGCAAGTCAGTAGGTCAAAATGTGAGATTACGCCTTTTGGCAGGAAAAGTACAAGAACTGGCTATTATTTAAATGAAGAAAGACTGCAGAAAGCTACAGAGAAGAGGGATTTGGGAGTCCCCTTTCATGAATCACAAAAAGCTAGCAACAGGGTAACAGGGCAGGCAAATGGAAGGTGGGCCTTTATTTCAATGGGAATAGAATATAAAATTATGAGGTTTTGGAATATTATGAACAATTTTGAACCAGGTATTTAAGGAAAGTTATACTGATATTGGAGGCAGTTGAAAGAGGGTCACTAGGCTGCTACCAAGTATGGAGGGACTGTCTTATGAGAAATTGAGTAGATTGGGCCTGTACTCATTTGATGGCAGGTAAAAACAAAATTGGGCTCAGCATTACAAATCAGTCCTGTGCTCCTAATGCATTTGTATCATTTTAATGTCTCAAACTCAGCTTAAAAGGTGAGGACTAATACAAGAAGTTTCACTATGTTTGCAATGTAATTCAACTTCCTTCAAGCAATCAAGGCTTGCTACAGATCAAATATAAATTCACTGCTTTCCCTCTAACTGATACTATTTTGTTAGCAATAGGGATTGTTTGTCCCTTTCCTATGGCAAACCTGTAAACATCAATGAGAACTGTATTTACATTTTAATCCACAATCCTTCTTCAATCTATACAAAACATCTTTGACTTCTTCTTTAAACCATTTAGCTGGATTACTGAAATCCAGCTCAGCCCTCAATGAAATCAGTAACCTTTCATCCAAAATGCTTGTCATTAAAATAATGACTTTTTTATATCCTTCTGAATACAAAATAAATTAATGCTCTTGTTAAAGACACTACCAAGTGTGGTTCTGACATACACAGCACAGGATCCCATATTTAACTTCCATAATGTGCTGATGTCAGAGTGTAATTAAGGTACTATAATTTTCTTCAGTGACCCTAGATGAAACAGATGGACTCTGCACATGTGCCTGAGTGTATGGACAGCTGGCAATAATGGAATTAGTAGAGATAGGTAGTAATGCCTCTCATTCTGTACCAGTCATCAAATCGAGGCACAGCAAGAAAAAAATAATGGGCCAAGGAAACAAGCAAATGAAATTATTTTTAAGTGCATCAACGTAATCAAAATTTGTACAGAAGAACATTCACTGAAAACCTTATCCAGCTAGGTTTATTTCAAGACTTGTAATGTTTACAACAAATACTGTCATCTTGATTGACTGACTCACACTTTAAACAGAAATCCACAATGACACAATCAATAGGACAATAATGTCATGCAGGAGGGATTTTGTCGGACTGAAAATTATTACGTCGCAGTTTGCAAAATCTCAGATCAACTCAGTTGGCATCAATGTCACCTCTTGTCACAAAGCTGTTGGACTAACTCTCATTGTACAACATGAGTATACAACTCAGACTGACTGAAGTATACAATTCAGTGCAGAGCTGAAGGTGTGCAACATTGTTGAAGGGCTGCACTTGTCTGTTCAGAGACACCATGATTCTATCTGGAGATGAGAAAGGAGTCCTATTAGTGTCCTGAACTCCAGAGAGAAGATGAGAATGACTACTGTTGACAACAAGGCCACAAGTGGACCAAATGTGACATCAGAAGCCCTAGCAAAACTGAAATCAATTAAAGAGGAAAACACTGCTGAAGCGAGTCCTAACTTACACAAAGGAAGATGCTTGTGGTTGTTGGAGGTTGGTCATTTCAGATTCAGGGAAGTACTACAGGCGTTCCTAAGGGAGTGTCCCTAGGCCCAACCATCTTCGGCTTTTCATCAATGACCTTTCCTCCATCATAGAGTCAGAAATTCAATGACGATTACACAAGGTTCAGCAACATTTACAACACCTCAGATACTGAAGCAGCCCATGTCCAAATGCAGCAAGGCCGAGACAATATTGACTCTTTGGCTGACAAGTGACAAGTAATATTCACACCTCGCAAGTACCACGAAATAACCATCTCCAAAAAATGAAAATCTAACCATCATCTCTTGGCACTCAATGGAATTGCCACAGCTAAATCCCCGGCTATCAACAACCTAGGGGTTTACTGTTGACCAGAAACTGAACTGCACTAGCTATGTAATTACTGTGGCTGCAACGGCATTTCACAAGCTAGGAATCCTGCAGCAAATAACTCACATCCTGAATCTAAAAGGCACATCCACTGTCTACAAGGCACAATTCAGGAATGTGATGGAATCCTTCCACTTGCCTTGTTGAGTGCAGCTCTAACACTCAAGAAGCTTGACACCATCTATGACAATGTAAATTGCTTAACTGACACTACATCCACAAATATTCACCTTCTCCACTACCATAGCACAGTTGCAGCATTATCATCCACAATATTCATTGCAAAATTTCACCAAGGCTCCTCAAGCAGTACCATCCAAACTTAGAATCACTACAATCGGAATGACAATGGCAATGTACATGGTAACACTACCATCATCTGCAAGTTGCCCTGCTGACTACCCATCATCCCGACTTGGAAATACATTGTTGATCCTTCACTGTTGCTGGGTCAAAGCGCAAGAACACTCTTCCTCAGAGAATTGTAGGGTAACTACTCTAAATGGACTGCAGTGGCTCAAGAAGGTTCTTACCACCACCATCGCAAGAGTGGTTACGGTTGGGAAATAAAGAGCTGGCCTAACCAGTGATATTCTCATCCCTTCAAATGAATAAGAAAAAGCGATTATTTAGCTATAAATGCTCAGAGGCATCTCCAAGTCATGATAAGGTGCAAGCTCTGCAAATAAAAGCCCTGTTGCAATGATTTGCATTAGATTCATCACCTGCAACATATTTAATTTCTACACTTCCTGGATATGTTGAAATGTTAGTTCACTTAAAAATATTCATAACAATTTAGTTGCATTTACACTACTGGAAAATTTGACTACATTTTAGCTCTGTAAAGAATTATACAAATTAATTATTTGGCACTAAAATGTTTGAAAGCAAGTAAGAGGGCATTCAGCAATGTCTATACATTTGCCACATTGATGTGTCGTAACTACAAAGCTGTTTTTAGTTCTCCCATCTCTCTATAGGCCTTGGGCCAACCCACATCCAACAATCTATAAGTTGGTTCACGTTTTGACAGCTGTGACAAACTGCACTACAGCTGCTGAGACAATCCATGACATTCTATAATAATTAACAACATGCTGAATAAGACAACCCGTGATACTGCAACAAAAAAAATCAATTCTCAGCCTACCTCCCACATGTTAATGAATTGTTTAAAAAGTAATCAAGGATTTGGGTCCACAACTTCATCAAAAACTAATTACTTCTTTCTTTAGCCATATTCCGCATAGCACATTTTCTTGAAAGCTGACCATTACTTTTTGAGATATATTAGTTACAGACAAACAGACTAACAAATGGACAAAAAGTTTACCTCCATAACTAATTACACAAAGCACGTCTAAAATAGTCCTTCAGAATGTTAAACATCTGATTCATAATTTGTGTTGCTTACCTTGTTTTTAGAATATTCAGAAATTGTAAAATTTCTGAGAACTGTATCAACCTGAGGGCTCTTAAAAATCGCAAGCCTGTGAAAAGAAACAATACGTTAGCATCCACTCATCGCCGCTCAGAGCACTTAACAACCTGTAATATTCAGAACCAGCGTAACTTTGAGCTCCTACATAACATATATAAAGAATCAAGGGGTAACTCTCTGCTAGGGGAGTCTCACTCTCTGGAGTGTAGATTAGGATTTATAGTTTGCTGTGCTTGTAAATGAAACATGGCCTGCAACTCAATCGACGCACTGTTTCTGACAGAAATCTTTCCCTTAGGTCTTAATTAATAGAAGGACACAATCTAATCTGCTTCATATTTTCAAACCACCAGCCTTGTGAGCATCAGCACTGACAAAGAAAACAGACAGAAAGATGTGGTTGGAAACTCTGTGTCCTGGTCAATTTGCAATATATCATTGAAACAGGATGCTGCTTGCCATCAGGTGGTGCTCTTTGGCAATGGATTCCAACAAATCAAAAGGAAACGTGGAACTGTCGTCATACAAGACTTATAAGTAAGTTCTATTTAGTCAGGCATTCCATGAAATGCTTGTGGGAGAATTGGCTTCCTTCATCATGTTTGCTGTATACATGTGTTTCCCATTGGGTGAATGACAATTTTCACTGAAAGTACAAATCAAATTTCATCAGCTACTTTGGACACTATTATGACACAAAATCCATCCCTTCCTTCCTCTACAAACAAAAAATTACTTCTACCTTAATTCCTCTCCCAGAGGTGTTGATGGTAACCAAAGGTGGTTGGGCCTGACTCAGCATAATAGTTTGTATGTTTATTCTAATATATCAGCTTATTTCTACACTAGAGTGCAGTGAGACTTCTCCAACAGTATTAGTAAGAGTTTAACTGGAATTGATATGCATTAGACATTGCACATAAACTGGCCTCTCTTCCCAAGAAGTGTACATCGCACAAAGCCTGCTTTTACTTTTTCCCAGCTAACTCCATCAACATATCTTGCTAATCTTTTCCTCTCATCTGTTTATTTCACCTCCATATTAGTCAAATGTGGTTAGTTTCATAGGATAAGCCACCACATAAAAGTGAGCTCAATGGTTTCAATGGTGAGACTAGGTAATAGATGGGGGAAAACAAAGTAATTATAGAATTGACTGAGTGTTCAAATTGTTTGTTATGTCAGGTAATCGGGCAGAAACATAGCAGAAATTTGTGACTCATAGTATCTGACATGCTCAGCTGAAGAGAGATGTGAGAAAAAAGCACAAAGAGACAAAATAATAGAACACAATCCAAGTAACATATTTTATTAAAACCTCTATTAAAAATATCACATCACAAATGTTCTTCAGAATTTTAAAACACGTCAAAATGGGTAATCATTTTTGATATAACTCAGGTATTTATGAAGCTTTACTTCCAATCTATTCAACATTCAACTCACTGCTTGTCCAGATTTTGTGGCAGGCATGTTAACTGACATTAATCTAGGATCAGAGTTACAGAGTCCATCGTACTGCACTAGTTCTTTGATAGAGTTAGGGATTGTTCTATAAGCAAAGGCTGAAAAAGCTGGGACTCTCTGCATTATGGTTTAGAAGAATGAGAGGTATCTCATTGAAAGGTATGGGATTCTTAAGGGGCTTGAGAGGGTAAATGCTGTGAGGACATTTCTGCTCATGAGGGGGTCTAGGACCAGCGGCCATAGTCTCAGAATAAAGGAGTGCCAATTTAAGACTGAGATGAGGAGGAATTCCTTCTTTCAGGCAGGTGAGTTTCTTTGGAACTCCTTGCCACAGAGAGCTGTGGATACAAAGATCTTGTGTGTATTTAAGGCTGAGACAGACAGATTCTAAATGAGTATGGGGATCAAGAGTTATAATTGAGGGCAAGAAAGTGGATAAGAGTAATGTCTGATCGGCCATGATCCTATTGAATGCCATAGCTGGCTTGAAGGGCCAGTTCAGTACCCCGGTTTCTCTTTCCTCTGGTCTTATCGTCTTATGCAATTAGTTCCTCTATCCTCCTTTTTGCCCTGAGTTCTTGCAAATATTGTCCTTGTCAATTCTCTTTCAAAACGTACTGTCAAATCCAGTTCCACCGTTCTTTCAGATCATGACGTGCTGTGTAAATCCATGCCCTCTGGTTACTAACTCTCTTACCCACTGGTGCAGATTGTTCCTACATAAGCGTACTGTAACCTCACAGTTTTGAGCATAGACCAGAGGATGCAACGAAAACGTTATCGAGTTATACAGTCATAGTGCACTGAAACAGACCCTTCGGTCTAACACATCTGTGCTGACTAGGCATCCCAATCTGACCTAGTCACATTTGCAAGTTATTTGGCCTACATCCCTCTAAACATTTCCTATTCATACACCTAACCAGATGCCTTTTAAATTAACACAGTGTGGAGCTGGAGGAACACAGCAGGCCAGGCAGCAGAGGATCAGGAAAGCTGATGTTTCAGGTCGGGACCCTTCTTCGAGGCTTCGCAGTGGGGTTATAACGCACTCAGAGATAGTAAGAACTGCCGATGCTGGAGTCTGAGATAACACAGGGTGGAGCTGGAGGAACACAGCAGGAAGAAGGGTCCCAACACGAAATGTCTGCTTTCCAGCTCCTCTGACGCTGCCTGGCCTGCTGTGTTCCGCCAGTTCCACACTGCGTTATCTCAGACTCCAGCATCGGCAGTTCTTACCATCTCTGCCTTTTAAATTAGTTAGGAATGTTAAGTTACTTAGGAATGAAGAAAATTTACATTTGTATTGGTATAATTAGTGAATAAAACTGGAAAATTTTGACTATTTTACCACAAACTTGGAACATTCCAAACAGAAGCATGGTGACCACATCTGGCATCAGTCCTGTACAAAGTTTAGTATTTAAAACTCTACAGTTGCACAGATTGGAGATGTTCATTTGAACCATAAATATAGTTGGACATCATGATTTAAACTGGATCCCTTGAGACATTCTGTTGAACTCTGGAGTGCAGACTGCTAGCGAGAAAAAAAGTTAGATTTTCAAACTGCTGAAAGTGAAACTTATAGCGAAGGACTAAAATTAGACTAAAAGATGAATAAAAACTATAATAAAAGGTAGGTTTCACTTAAACAGTGAGGGAATTCGGAATTTTCAATAAATTTATAGTTCACTATTTAAGTTCACTTTTGGTGAACTGTTCTTAAGAAATGCAGTGGCCTGAATATTTTGCTTGAGATTTTAAATGAGCAAACCTGAAGGAATGTTAGGTTTGTGGTTCGATGAAAGAAGAGAGATATTGCACAAATAGTAAATACAGTTAAACAACAAGTTGTAGGACAACATGAAGAATACTAAAGCTCAGAGCATCAACTGCATTTCTGGTCTAAGACATGTCACTCATAATATGTAGATTACTACTATTCTAAAATATTCTGTGTATGTGCATATTTCTCCAACTCTGCTCTGGACTAGTGTTTCAATTTGGAAACATTTACATATGATATAGCGATCACAAACCATGCATTCAGAAATTAACATGGAAAGCTACAACAGCAGCACTATTAATAAAATCAGGAAGGAGATGTAAACTGATTGTCAAAATAAAATTAAAATAATTAGAAACCCCTGTGATTTCTAAGTTGTCCAGATCTGGAAATAAATCCTTTCAAAATACAACTAGAATTAATGTAATGACACTAATGTCTGCTTAAAAAATAACTGAACTGAGAGATAGGCAGAGCCAAATGTGGGACAACCTTTTGAAGGTATAACCATAATATCTTGGGTAGAGAAGAATCTTACCCCAGTAATACACAACACGATAGCAAGAAGCCAAAGTGTTTTGGAAGCTGTCTTGCTCCTCTTTGTCCATATTATGACTGTGACTAGCTCTGACACGGTATCCATTCTGGAAGAGGTCTCCCAGTGATTTCTTGCGTCTCCTGGTGCTCCGCAAAGTCTCAGTCTGGGTAGATCCATTCGGAGCTCGATAGACTAAAATTTTACTCGGAATCATGATTCTTGATATTTTACCAGTTGGTTCCAAAGAGATTCGGTGTGTCTTGTCCTAGCTTCTCTTGCAGGTTTCTCAACAATTCAAAGTGAGCACATAGTTTCTGAAGTTTGAAGTCCACGGCTAATTCCCTTTAATTGTGTGTTCAAATCTGTTTCTTCCACTGCTCATGACTACAATATGTCCACTTCCATTGAGCCTGATCAACAGTGTTCCTAAAGATGCAGGAACTTGCATTTATAAAATGCCTTTCTCAACCTAAAGTGCATTACAGATAACAAGGACTTCGGAGATGTAGTCATTCTTGTGCTGTAGTCACGTCGGTCCTGGGACTTGTGGCGCTTTCCATTGCTAGATTACATAAAGCCTAAACCTGGCACTCTACACCTAAAGGAATGAGGATCGAGGTAACACACTTGTTCGTCTGCAACGCACATCAGAGACAGCCAGCAATGCTCAGCAGGGAAACAAACAGAACAAACACAGGACAATGAGAAGCAGGGACCTCCCACAGCTGCTGCTATGATCCTCAATAAGCAAAGCTTATAAAGCCATTTTCCATCAGGATATTGCAACATAAGCTCCTTTTTGATTCAACTAGGAGAACCACCTTTGACTGTAAAGAACAGACCTGCTGCTTCTCTAACATGCTATTCCCATCAACAGCTGCAGACTCATAAATTTTCACCTTGTTCCTCTACACTGTTCACACCAAGTCCTTAGCAGGTGCTTAAAGATTTATTTTCCAGTGTGCACCTGCAGCGATGTGAGTGTTAAAATTCCTACTTGCGCTGAACTGTGTAAGGAAGGGAGAGCTCTTGCGTCATCCAATTCTTGAAGGATTTAGAACAGTCTAAATTTTAAGAAAATCCTGTCTTAAACAAAACTCCCCAGACGAGATGCTATGCTTTGGTTCCTTGGACACCTCCCTACATGCAGATAGCAGAAAGAAGATAATAAAATACTATTTTCAGTGGATTCTTGCAAACAGCCATCAGATTTAATTTGCAGAATGGCACAATGCTTGCATATTTACAAATCAGACAACAATCAAAAAATTAATGAACCTACTTTAGTCTTGAAATACGAAAGTAATTCAATGCAACTATTAAGTGACTAGCAATGATCTCAGGATGTTTCTTTCAAATATGGTTCTGCATAATTTTAATTCAACAGTTCCTTCATAAAACAGACAACCTGAGTACAAGCGAAAAAGCCATCAACAAATAAAGGAGTAATGGAAGGAAAGGAGTGAGCAACGGGGAAAAAGGAGGAACCTGGTGCAAATTGTGAGTGAATACATTGCTTATTTATTGAATGTAATCTCAATTGCATTGATTTTGGAACCAATGGTGCCAGTGAAAGAGGACAAGGTACTGTCTGTCGGTACAAACACATTGATTTTTAATAAATCATTTTCAGAACTGTCCTCAGGAAAATTCTCCATATGGTTCATCACAAGTGGTGTTAAAGGACTGCAATCAGCCAATACTGGCTATAACTTGAATTCTTCTGAGAGTCAAAACTTTCATTTAAAAATACCCAAACGTTTAAAATCGAAGTACTGAATGTACAGCTTACAAGCTGGGTCACAATGTATTCACATTGAATTTGTAATTTAGCAAGCTGGGTAGCAAAAGTCATGGAGTGAAAGAGCTTCAAATCTTATGGTTGCCAAATCTCCCAGCTTGTCCTGGAGTCTTTGAGTATTATTTCACCATTAACCCAAAAGACAAAGGTGTAGAAGCAGGCCATTTAGCCCATCAAATCTGCTCTGTCTTTCAATGAGATTATGGTTTATCTAATAATACTCAACTTTAATTTCCTGCCTTTACCTCATAACCCTTGATTCCCTTACAGATTAAAAACCTCTCTATCTCAGCTTTGCACATACTTAATGAGCCAGTCTCAACAGCCCTCTGTGGTAAAGGATTCCACAAGTTGCAATCTGAAAGAAGAAATGCTTCATCCCTGTCTTAAATGTGCAACCCTTATTCTGAGATTATGTCCTGTAGTCCTACACTCTCTCAACAAGGGCAAACAATCTTTCTGCATTTACTTTATCAAGTCCACTAAGAACTCAATATGGTTGCGCCCGGAGCAAAGTGGGCCGGCGACATGGAGAGGAGTGGCTGAGGGCCAGAGTGGAGCGGGGACGGTTGTTGGGCTGGGAACCAGTGTGGGCGGTCAGCGGTCAGAGCATGTGTGGAAGTCCTTGCGCTAATCTGCTGCAATGTAATTTGTGCGTAATCGGTTTATCTGTCTGTAATGTTTATCCTTTTAACTTTATGTCTTATATACTAACTTATACTATGAATCACTGGAAGGCAGTGTAACATCTTTCTTCTTTATTTCTCTATTTCTGTAGCTAAGATTTGTACCTAGTACTTTGTACCTATGATGGCATCATTGCCAACTTTTCACTGTACTCCTGCACTTCTGTACTTGAGTCTACATGGTAATAAATCTAATTCTGTTCTATTCTTTCTGTTCAATAAGGTCATCTCTCATTCTTCTATATTCCAATGAGTATAGGCCCAATCCATTCAATGTCTCCCCATTAAACAGTCCCTCCATAGTTTACTGAATCTTATCTGGATTACCTCCAATGTCACAATAACTTTCCTTAGATAAGGGGCCTACAACATTGTATTCCAGCTGTGATCTGACTAATGCCTTTATTACTTTGGCAAAACCCCTCTTTGGAGCAACCCCGATTAAAAAAAAACCTGGGACATTAAAGAAGTGTTGATTTTTTTTTTAGTTTGCCATCATGATTAGTTATAAAAATATTGGAGGCATGTAAAAACACGTTTGATTGAACAGAGCAGTATCGGTAGGGGAAGCATGGGACCTGAGAATACACATATGACACAATTGGGATGAGGTGGCATGTTTGAGCATTGTTTGAATCACAAAACAAGTCATGAATGGTTCCTTTGGTTGAGAAGACACTTTATCTTTAAATAAGCAATTAGGAAGAATTTAGTATTATTTAAAATTGAAAATCAATTGGTATATCAGTGTCTTTGATCCATTGGAGGGAACTTTTAATTTGCAAGAATGGGCCAGTTGGATCAGGTGGGATGTTAAAACAATAATCTCAAATGCAAACTCAACCTAGTCCACTTTTGATTTGTAACAGACAGGACAAAAAGGCAGGTAACCAATCCAGTTTCAAGAGGCAGAAGTCTTACTTAAATATTTTCAGCGGGCTGCATGCCTCATTCTCTCCATTACAATATTACGCCTTGTCCAGGTTTCTGATGCTTCAGGAAACTGTCAGCTAAAAGGAGGGGTGGACTGCTGGGTTCCACCTAACGGCTGTCTTCCAAGCACAGCTTGTGGGTTGGATAACAAGGCGTAGAGCTGGATGAACACAGCAAGCCAAGCAGCATCAGAGGAGCAGGAAAGTTGACATTTCAGGTCTGGACCCTTCTTCAGACTCTTCAGAAAAAAAATCAGGGTTGTGATCTGTGAGAGAGTGATAGGTTTTAATGAAGGCTGGCATGGTGGCTCAGTGGTTAGCACTGCTGCCTCACAACAGCAGGGACCCAGGTTCGATTCTACCCTCGGGCAACAGTCTGTCTGTAGTTTGTACATTCTTCCTGTGCCTGCATGGGTTTCTGCAGGATGCTCTGGTTTCCTCCCACAGTCCAAAGATGTGCAAGTTAGGTAGATTGGCCATGCTAAGTTACCCATAGTGTTTAGGGATGTGTAGGCTAGGTTCATTAGCCATGGGAAATACAGGGTTACAGGGATAGGGTAGGGGGATGGGTCTGGGTGGGATGCTCTTTGGAGGATTGGTGTAGACTTGTTGGGCTGAATGGCCTGTTTCTACACCGTAGTCATTCATTCCAGTAAGGTTTGCTGAAGAAAGACACCAGATGAGAGGAGGATTAAGAGGAGATGTTGAGGATTTTGGAAGGTTTTATTCATAATGTCTTTTGAAACTAACGAGGATTATGATGTGACATGGTGAGATTTTTAATCAGTTTTATGTAACCTATTTTCTTACCATTGGGGGAAGAGGAAATGGCCAAGTCACTCAAACTAATGTGATTCTTAAAATTTCCCGTCAATGCCTACACAACATTGAAATTTCTGAGAATCGACATTGCACCTGAGCTTCATATATCACGCAGTATACAGAAGAATCCCAAACTTGAAAGCAGTATATCTAGTCACACATGAATCGGATTAAAATTTATAAAAGATTTTCTACTACATTATGTTCACAACAGATTCTTTTATCAGGAGCATTCGACAGATTTTCAGTCTAAGCAAACGTTGGCCTTGCAAAAACGGGTTTAAATCTGTAGCTCCACAATCCCATATTTGAAGTTATATAAACCCAAGCAAGATAATGTGATGCAAATCAGCTCTGCAGCTTATGTTCAGATGTCGTGATATCTGAAATGTTAACAAAACACAATGGTCCATAAATTAAGCATTTAAAAGCAGCTTAGAATCAGAATTAAGCAGAAGGTATTTTCTAAGTACTTGGTTTGAACTCAGAGCGATGAGGCGTGGAAAGGAGTTTTGGAGTAGCAGAGGACTGCATGGACTAAAGTAATCTCAAACCTGAGAGCCCAGGATATGTTGCGTAATAGAGGTCACCACTAAATCACCAGTAATTCTTCAAGGACCGCAACTTCCCCCCGGCAGTGGTCGAGAACGCCCTCAACCGTGTCTCCCGCAATTCCCGCAACTCATCCCTCACATCCCGTCCCCGCAATAGTAACCAAAAAAGAATCCGCCGCGTCCTCACGTACCACCCCACCAACCTCCGGATCCAACGCATCATCCTCCGACACTTCCGCCATCTGCAATCCGACCTCACCACCAAAGCCATTTTTCCCTCCCCACCCTTGTCTGCTTTCCGGAGGGACCACTCCCTCCGTGACTCCCTTGTCCGCTCCACACTCCCCTCCAGCCCCACTACACCCAGCACCTTTCCCTGCAACCGCAGGAAGTGCTACACCTGCCCCCACACCTCCTCCCTCATCCCAATCCCAGGCCCCAAGAAGACTTTCCATATCAAGCAGATGTTCACCTGCACATCTGCCAATGTGGTATATTGCATCCGCTGTACCCGTTGTGGCCTCCTCTACATCGGCGAAACCAAGCGGAGGCTTGGGGACCGCTTTGCAGAACACCTGCACTCAGTTCGCAACAAACAACTGCACCTCCCAGTCGCGAACCATTTCAACTCCCCCTCCCATTCCTCAGACGACATGTCCATCCTGGGCCTCCTGCAATGCCACAGTGATGCCACCCGAAGGCTGCAGGAACAGCAAATCATATTCAGCCTGGGAACCCTGCAGCCCAATGGTATCAATGTGGATTTCACAAGCTTCAAAATCTCCCCTCCACCAACCTCATCCCAAAACCAGCCCAGCTCAATCCCACCTCCCTAACCTGTTCTTCCTCCCCCCTCAAGCCCCACCCCCATCTCCTATCTACTAACCTCATCCCGCCCCCTTGACCTGTCCGTCCTCCCTGGACTGACCGATCTCCTCCCTACCCCCCAACCTACACTCACCTTTACTGGCTCCATCCCCGCCTCTTTGACTTGTCTGCCTCCTCTCCACCTATCCTCTCCTCTATCCATCTTCTATCCGCCTCCCTCTCTCTCCCTATTTATTTCAGAACCCTCTTCCCCTCCCCCATTTCTGATGAAGGGTCTAGGCCCGAAACGTCAAGTTTTCCTGCTCCTATGATGCTGCTTGGCCTGCTGTGTTCATCCAGCTCCACACTTTGTTATCTCGGATTCTCCAGCATCTGCAGTACCTTTTATCTCTCACCAGTAATACTCCCTGCTTTGACCTCCTTAATATGAAGTCCACATTATTTTAACTTCTAAACATGAATTAATTCAGCTTGTCTTTTTCCACAAACAGGTGCATGTGACACTTTGTTGGTGGGCAAGAGTGAGACCTGGAGTTGGAAGAAATAGCAAGTAATGCTTACCCATGGAACTTTCACTCTGATCCTATGTGCTGTGGTTCAAAGATTGCACACTGCATCTCAGTACAAGCTGCTCTATGCACACCTTTTTTAAATTGCTTCTTCGCTTTCCATACCTCATTCTCTTTGGCCTTGGAAGATAACTTCTCTGTCATTCAATCTCTCCTGTCTTCCACCCTATCACTGACCTTCCTTTCATCATTAGCCCACCCATCCCATGCCCACAACCTGCTGTATTTCTAACTTCCCCAGTTCCAATGAAACATCATAGCCTTGAAATGTTAACTGTGTTTCACTGTCTGAATATTTCCAACATTATATTTATCACATGAAGTTCCCTTTAGTACTTTGGAAGCTCAATGTTTCTCATTACAAGTCACATGTACAATGTGCTATTTAACATTACTGACAGGAGTAAAGGTTAGATATGAAACATTAGAATTCCCTCTACTTTACCCAATAAGGCATCTTTAACCACAACGTAAACAACTTCTTAAGAACATCTGTGCAGAGGAACATTTTCCTTTCTGTTGTTCACAGTAGCCATCCTTACAGCTATTTTATACAAGACTGGTAGTTAGTTGGGTTGTGCAAGTCTGAATCAGACAATAACAGAAATTCTTTGATTTCAGTGAATGATAACATAGTTTCTACTGTTAGGTACGCAACATTACGCAGAACATACATGGCATGGAAACAGAACAATAACTGTTGATACATAATCATTGATTAGAAAAATGTCATGCAATAGTGGGGCTTCTAGTTTAAATGGCAGGCATACATAGAAAAAGAAACCTCATTTCCAGCTGCTGTATTTGCTCTTTGCGATTCATTCATAAAATGTTGTTTAGAGAATTAAGCGTTAATTTTCAGTCAGATATTTAATTTCCAAAACATGATGAATGTGAAAAGAGATATTAACTGATCACCATCTCAATGAAACCTCAATAAAAGGAGAACATGTCTCATCATTTTAGCACTCCGGAGGCTGTACTAATCTTCCTGCTTCAAAATAAATAATAAACGGGAAGAGATTAACAATTGCTCATTCACTTTTAGAATGCCAGGCAATATTAAACATTCCAAAATCCTTATTAATTTCATAAAAACAAATAATCAAATCTTGCAGTGTATGACCTGATACTTTCGGTCTCTGAAAGTGATGAAACAACTAGGGAACTGGAGAAATGCAGGAGGCCAGGGGAGGACATTGAGTCAAATCTAAGATTTCAACCAGGAGGGAAGAGTGATAAAACACAAGATTAAAAACAAAACTGATACAATGTATTAATTGGGATTCCTGCAAGACAACCAAAGGCTCAATGAAACTCAAAATGATTTAAAAAGGACAAATGCTTTCAACTATAATGCAGCAGGTCAAAAAACATGAAACAAAATTATGCTGTACACTCTTAATCAGAGAATCAGGATGGTCAGTGTCTTGGAGGGAAACTTGTAAATTAGTTGCAGGTGGTGGTGTTTTCAATTTTCTGCCACACTTGCTCCTCTAGGTATAAGCAGTCATGTGTTTGGGAAGTGCTGAATAATGAGCTCTGGTAAATTTGTACAGTGTACCATGAGGATGGCACATACTATTGCTACTGTGCACTGAGGATGGAGAGAGTCAGTGTTTCTGGATGGTGTGCCAATCAAGTAGGCTGCTTTGTCCTGGATGGCATCAAGCTTCTTGACTGCTGTTGGAACTGCATGTATCAAGGAAAGGGCGAGTGTTCTCTTTACTTGGCACCTGGTAGGTGATGGATAGGCAGTGGAAGTCAGGAGATGAGTTACCCACTACGGGTTTCCTAGCATTTGACCTGCTCTTGTAGACACAATATTCAAATGGACAGTGCAGTTAAATTTCTAGTCAACGGTAAGCCTCAGGATGTTGATAGTGTGGGCTTTAGAGACAACAACAAAAACGAGCAAAGAACAACAACAAAGAACTGTACAGCACAGGAACAGGCCCTTCAGCCCAACAAGACTGCCCTTACACATGATGCCTCTACAAGGTCCGTATCCCTCTATTCCCTGCCTACTCATGTATCTGTCAAGATGCCTCTTACATGTTGCTATTGTATCTGCCTCCACTACCTTCTCTGGCAGCGCTTTCCAGGCATTTACCACCTTTTGTGTAAAAAAAAGTGCCTCTCACTTCCTCTTTAAACATATCCTCTTTTATCTTAAACCTATGTCTCCTAGTAAATGACCTTTCTATCTTGGGAAAAAGACTTTGACTATCCATGCCTCTCATACTTCTGTAAACTTCTATCAGATTGCCCTTCGTCCTTCAATGTTCAAGTGAAAACAAACCAAGTTTGTCCAATCTCTCCTTGTAGCTAATACCCTCCAAAGCAGGCAACATTCTGGTAAACAATTTCTGTACTCTCTCCAAAGCTTCCACATCCTTCTGGTAGTGTGGCAACTAAAACTATACACAATATTCCAAGCGTGGCCTAACTAAAGTTCTATACAGCTGAAACATGACTCACAATTTTTATACTGTATGCCCCAACCGATGAAGGCAAGCATGCCTCATGCCTTCTTAACCACCTTATCCACTTATGCTGCCATTTTCAGGGAACTGTGAACCTGTACGACTAGATGCCTCTGTATGTTGATGCCACTGAGGGTTCTGCCTTTTAGTGTATACTTCCCTCCTGCATTCAATCTTCCAAAACACATCACCTCAGATTTGTCCGGATCAAACTCCATCTGTCATTTCTCTATTCAAGTCTCCAGCCTATCTATATCCTGCAGTATCCTCTGACAATCCTCCTCACTAGCCACAGCTTCCCCAATCTTTGTGTCTTTCGCAAACTTACTAATCAGGCTACCTACACTCTCCCAGTCAGTTGTGTGTGTATACACAGTGGAGTCCCAGCACGGATCCCTGCTGAATACCATAGGTCACAGATCTCAAGTCAGAAAAAAATCCTTCTACTGCTACAGAGATGGTAGGAACTGCCGCTGCTGGAGAATCTGAGACAAGGGGTAGAGCTGGATGAATACAGCAGGCTCAGCAACATCAGAGGAGCAGGAAAACTGACGTTTCAGGTCCAGACCCAAAACATCAGCTTTACTGCTCCTCTGATACTGCTTGGCCTGCTGTGTTCATCCAGCTCTACCCCTTGTTATTTCTCTTCTACTGCTACATTCAGTTTTACTTGACTAAGCCTGTTCTGTATCCATTTTACCAGCTCTCCGCAGCTCCCTTATAGCTCTTGTATCAGTCTGCATGAGGGACTTTGTCAAAGATCTTGCTAAAGTCCATTTAGACAACATCTACTGCTCTGCCTTTATCATTAGAATCATTTAATCATTAGAATCCCTACAGTGTGGAAATAGGCCCTCCGGCCCAACAAGTCCACACTGACCCTTGGAGCATCCCACCCAGACCCATCCCCCTATAACCCACACACCCCTGAACACTATGGGCAATTCAGCATGGCCAATCCACCTAGCCTGCACATCTTTGGACTGTGGGAGGAAACCGGAGCACCCGGAGGAAACCCACGCATACACGGGGAGAATGTGCAAACTCCGCACAGACAGACACCTGGGGCTGGAATCGAACCCAGGTCCCTGGCGCTGTGAGGCTGCAGTGCTAACCACTGAGCCACCATGCTGCCCTAAATCACCTTTGTCACTTCCTCAAAAAATTCAATCAAGTTTGAGAGACACAACCTTCCCCACAGAAAGCCAAGCTGCCCATTATTAATAAAGTCCATATTTTTCCAAATATGTGTAAATCTTATCCCTAAGAATCTTCTCCAATAATTTCCCTACCAGTGACGTAACGCACACCAGTCTGTAATTTCCCAGATTATCCCTGTTGCTCTTCTTAAACAAAGGAACAACATTGGCTATTCTCCAGTCCTCTGGTATCTACTATCACTAAAGAGGATACAAAGATTTTGTTCAGGGTCCCAGCGATTTCCTCACCCCTACAACTCTCAGCATTCTGAGATCCATCCTATCAGGTCTTGGGGACTTGTCTACCTTTATGTTTTTTAAACACCCAACACTTCCTCCTTTTTTTTATACTGATGTGCCTAAAGTATCCTCCCAAAATACACCATCCACCATATCCTCCTCCTTTGTGAATATCAATGCTCATGGATTAAATGCTTTAAGGAAGTGAATTGAAGTGAATGTGTCTTCATTAATGACAGCTTAAAAAGCAGTCCTAATTTCATCAGTAGACACTTAGAACTGCTTCTTATTTCATTTCCGCATGGGCACTGAGGTCTGACCATTGTAGATACAGGGTGAGTTGTCATGAAGGATGAAGGGAAAAGAGTGGTGTGAGGTGCATGGGTTGGAATGAGTTGGCACTTAGTTAGCATTGGAGTCATGAGGGTTCAAAGGACTGGATAGAGGTGCATAGATTGACATGGAGGCTATGAGGAGCCATAGAGGTTTGGGTGGGGTACATGAGGGGCCATGGAAAGGCATAGGGACATGAGGTAGCATGGACTGGCATTGATTGTTGACCTAATTCTCTGTAGACTCTTTTCAGCAAGGATAATTTAACTTTTTAAACTTCACATTCTGAGGAGGAAAAAATGTATCTTGATTTCAAAACAATTGTACAGTAAGTTGGCATTTGACGTTGCCCCATTAGCATTGTTTCACTTTTATGTTACTAAGCTATTAGGACTAGAAATCTTGAGTGTTGCAAGTACAACTTGACCCAATTAGTACTATCTTGGTCAGAACTATCCCCCTCTCAGACTTGCAGCTGCTTCCAATTATCCAACTTATTGTCTCTTTTTGTGCTGCATTGCTGCTCACAGTGTTTACCCGGGAAGCCCCTATTTCCCCTAACCCGCAGGGCACTAGACACGTCTCCGCTTGGTAGCACAGGCCCTGAAGGTGCCAGCCATTTCAAGTTTAGCAGGTAGGAAGACCAGCAAGCCCAGCCACGATCGTCATCCTGTTGGAAGGGGAGAGGAAAGGTAGTAAGGGCCTGCACAAGCTAAGGAGCACAGCCTCACTGAGCAGTAGCCCAAGCAAACCCCAGAATTGGTGACAGCCAGCAAGAAGAGACACAGTAGACTCCTAAAAGGGCACCACCAGGCAATGGGCACAATGCAACCAGGAACAAGCAATGGCTCCAACAGGAGCCCAGAGCCATTGAGCACAGGCTTCCTGGCAAAGATTCCAGGCACTGGTGCCAATCTTGGAAGGCACACTACAGGAGGTACTGTAAGTATAATGTTACATTTTTCTTTGAAGCATTTACATTTATCTTGTTTTAGCTGTTTTGAATTTATCGATTCAGCCAGTGCAGATGGTACTGTATTTCAATTTAGACAGTACAGTTATAACATTTTACATTTTTTACGCAAATGAAGGCCCTCTGAAATTCAATTCCGATGGGAATCAATGCTTCTCTTCAAGTTTTATTACTTCAAGTAGCGACTTCCAGAATTATGACCCTTTGAGGACACCCTACATGCATATTTCATACAATTTTACACACATTCATAATGTAGGCAGTTTAACGAAACATATATTCCTGAGTGAAATCTCCTGTCCAAATATGTGTCAGGTATGGCTCAAATGGTAGCACTGAGTCAGCGAATTATGGATTCACAAACACACAAGGGATAGTAAAAACTGCCGATGCTGGAGTCAGAGATAATACAGTTTCTGAAGAAGGGTCCCAACCCGAAAGGTCAGCTTTCCTGCTCGTCTGATGCTGCCTGGCCTGCTGTGTTCCTCCAGCTCCATACTGTGTTATCACAAACATACAAGTTTGGTTTGATTCCCTTTCCAATACTTGAGGGAGCATTGGAGGTGCTGTCTTTTGGATGAGATTCTAAATTGAGGCCCTGGCTGCTTTCTAAGCTAAGCCTAAATGGAACCACATTGAAAATGAATAGGGGAGTTATCCTAGGTACCCTGGTCAGTATTAATTCTTCAATCAATATCATTAACACAGATTATCGGGTCGTTTTCACATTTCTGATAATAGAAGTTTGCTTGGCGAAAATTGGCTGCTGTATTTCCTGCAATACATTATCTTACAACAGTGACTATTCTACAAAGGTACTTCATTGGCTACAAAGCACTTTAGACAATTTTGAGGTTGTAAAAGGCACTAAAGCAAGGCCAGTCTTTCTTTAACTATTCTCGCTACTGAAAACAATATAACGTTTCAGTACACATAAGCTAACTGCCTTACTATTTTGTAGGGGATTTGTTTCACCATGTATTAACTTTATAGTGACACATGTTATGGAAGAAAATTAGGTGTAACTGATTGCAGTGAGTGATTGCCATTATTCCTGCATCGCCTGATAATTACACACAAATTGCAGTGTAATGCTGGAGCTCCACTCTGAGCCAACGCTGGGGCAATATGCTGTGATACCTGCTTAAGTGATCAGTCTCCATCAGTTTAACACAATGCAGAGCATTATGCACCAGTGTGGTGTCTGTTGGGTTTCCCAAACGCTCTTTGGAATTTACTCGGGTCTGATTTAAATACTAAGAAAATGTAACCCACTGGCCCAGTCTTAAAATTAATAGCAGAAATGGGTACACTACCACAAGGCTTTAGCACACAGTTTTGTCACAGACCTGACACCTTGCATCAAAATCTAGCAATGTAAACTAGGTACTAACTGGCCAGGTCAATACATGTAATACAAATGCTAGAAAAAAACTCTCAAATGCTTTTAAGTTCGAGGATCCATGTATCTAATCATAGCTTTCAGGGAAATCTCAGTGGGCCTCCCTGCAATGACATCCTGTCATAGTTGCACATTATTATTTATTCATCAGGTCTTCAGAACAGTAGCTTATCACTCCAACAAATGACAAACAGAAAAGTTGTTTTGTGATGCATTAGCTTGGAGGTACTGCCAAATGCATCTGGTGAACAAATCATACTGCAAATGCAGTTAATGTGTGTTCCTTAAATGTATTGCATGAAAGATGTTAGACATCATTGATGATTGTTCCTTTGTGTGAAACCATTAACTCACATGTCAATAGCTGGAAAATTAGATTCCAATTGCAAAGACACACACAATCGTTGATAAATTTTTATGTTTACTGTTTGCTTTAGCATTATAGAATGACAGAGTTTCAGCTTTGATCTCTCAGTTTTAGGGGAAGAGAATTCTCATAGTTGTAGCAGCTAAATTGATCACTGAGGATTGAAATCTAACGCTTGAATAAAATTTATCCAGTTTAAAGTCGAAGTGACTTGGGCAACATTATGGCAGAATCTGGATTCCATAAAATTGTATAGAGTGTATAGAACAGATTAAGCCATTTGGCCCATCTGGTGTACGCTCATGCTCAAGTCAACATGCTCCTCCCCTCACTCTTATTTATATAATCTCATCAACACATCAGATTCATTTTCTCTCATGTCTATCAAATTTCTATTTAAATATATTTATATTATTACCTCAACTACTTCTTGTGATTGCAACTAACCTCTGGACAAAAGTATTTTTCCTAACTTCCTTATTGGATTCATAGTGATTATCTTAAATTTATGGCCCCTACTTCTAAATTTCCCAAAACTGAAAACACCATAACCCTGGCATTATCAAACATTTCATAACCTTAGAGGACCCCCATTAGGTCTACCCTCCATCCTAAGGTCAGTGAGGATGTTTGTTGATGAACATATAATATTCAGCACCATTGGCCACTCTGAAGCAGTACACATCCATATGCAGCAAGACCTGAACAACATTCAGGGGTGGGATGACAAGTGACAAGTGACATTCATAACACACAAGTGCAAGGAAATGACCATTTCCCAGAACAGAACAAGAATCTTTCTATCTCCGCTTGACATCCAATGGCATTACCATTACCATTAAATCTCCTGTGTGAAGTTAAAGAGAAAGCTTGTACTGGGGAGTGCTGACTAATATGAGCCAGACGTAAGTGCAAGCAGGTATTCTGAGGAAGGCTGTAACAAAAGAAAACTGAAACAGGAATGAAAAGAAAAATTAAAAGGAAAAAAGGATTTGTTTTGAAGAAAATATGGCAGGATGATATGATAAAGTCTGCAGCTAGAATTGGCACTCTTAGGACAAATCTGAAAAGTCAGAGGTTTCCAATTTGAAGAGCCAAAAATGGAGCCCTGGGAGGAGAAAATGAGGGGTTCCATATTTTGTGACTGCATTCCCAGTGGCTATGAAACAGAAAATGATAAATAGAAGTGACAAATACCAAAAAAAAACAGGCGAATTACACCATGGAAACTTAATAACAATACCAGATTTGTGAGGAAATGACAGTTCTGTGAAACACTACTCAGAAGACAGCGAAAAACAAAAGATGATGTTATAGGCAAGTTTAATCATGGCATTGCGAATTGTGTACATTTCACTCTCTCCACATTGGAAACTTAACTCTGAACCATGTATAGTTAAAATTTTAAGACCAGAAAAATATTGGAAATTAAGTGGGCAAATAGCTGACTTGTGGGGTTAAAATGAGCCTAGGAATTAAATTCCGTCAGACAATTGTAACCGGTTGCAATCCATGCCCTGTTTCCCTTAGGAAGTTAAAAAGACAGCCTTCTTAGATCAGTTTGGAATTTCCTAGACAAAACTGGAGAGATTTTCCACCTTTGCTAGTAAACATAAACAGAAAATGCTGAAAAACATGACAGATTAATTGATACCTGGGACAAATTAATTAACATATTGCGATATAGTTCAAAGAGGCATTCTTGACTTGGCATTGTTTATGAAATTAGAATAAATGAATTGTGCTTTTTCAGCAGCCTCATACTTTACTGCATTTGCTGCCTCACAAGAAACACTAGAGGGTGCTGAACGATCACTTCAATACCACAGAGCAGTTTACATCTAAAGTTTACACACTGGTATTTGACTGAGGCACTAGCTGATGAGCAGTCTGTTGCAGCTGAGCTTTCATGCCACTATTTTCACCTAACCACACACCATCTGTTTTAGTATACTGGCCTTTCGAAACTACACTGAAAGTACATTTTTGCCAATCCACGGTAAATTGGTCAATCAAGTTAAAGACTTTTTTTGGGAATTGAATCGTGCAGAGTGCTGAATTAGAATTGATTTCAATAGATTGATGAGCTGCAGAAACATCTCAATTTTCAGTCACGCTGGCTAGATAATTAAGTGTCTTCAGATTCGATTATAAAGCTGTCAAAACAATATCCTTTGTTTAACTTTCCATTCTTTTAGCAAGAACGAACTGCTGAAACCTGTTAAAGATTGAATTTCCACCGGGGAATTCTGTCATTAGACAGACTAAAATTAGACAATTCAGCACAAGATTTACTCCTCTTTTCCCAATGTGGAATGGAAACTAAACCAAGGTAAGCATGTCTGTCACTCTTATTACAAAGCATACAAAAACAGGCAAGAGTGAAACAAAGCCACACAAATGCATTAACAGGTTTCAGCTCATGAAAATGTAGTTTCTACAGAAGTTATCTGCTGCACAGCAATCAAAGCATTGTGCTTTTCTTTTGAATGCTCTGATGGGTCAGCCTGGCTCCCAATCAAAACTGCAATACAATTTTAGGTGAGCATCTATGCACTGCAATGTTAAGTTTCAAAAATTTGAAGCCAACAGCGATTTATAAGGGCTTAAAGTAACATTTATTTTCAGACAGGAACCAAACAGAAGGCCCTAAAACTTTTTAAATTCTCATTGGCATTTACAGCAAATTTGCTGCCATTTTCCTTCATTAGATTTAATTAACTCATGGGTGATATTTGGGACAGCAACATATTTGGACCAATAAGGTGTTCACACCACAACACGGTGTTGGCCAGTCCACTTTCTACCTGAAACACAAACAAAGACAAACTGATTTTCCTGTCAGAAATGTCTTAGAGACTCAGACATAAGATGCATTTTTGGATTGTGGACTGGAAAAAAAAGGAATGTACTGCTTTAAACCAACGAAAGATTGTGTAAAAAGATGGCTGCAGTTTTAAAGACCAGTTTTTTTGGAGCACATTTTGAGTTGTACATACTTTCTGGAACAGAAAGGGCAAAAGCAGACACAGCAACACTGATGGGCTCTGAACTAGGGGACAACATCTTGACAAAACTTTTGATTGGTTCCTCATTATGTGGCCATGTCTTGAGTGCGGAGGGTACAGCAGTAACACCTACCCTGCAAAGGCAAAGCAAAGATCTCTCCCTGTGACCCTCTCTTTTCTGTATCTGATAGTCTGCAGTAACAGGTAGCTGTCTTCCACTTCCTTTGCACATTCCCTTGTTGAAAGGAAAGCACTGATCCCTGCAGAACACCGCTGGTCACAGGCCAGTTGAAAGACAACTCTCCATCACCATGATAACAAGCATGGGGCTG
>JAHRHZ010000070.1:13250185-13278347 GCA_024137785.1 Ginglymostoma cirratum
CATCCTCTATCCACCTCCCCCTCTCTCCCTATTTATTTCAGAACCCTCTTCCCCTCCCCCATTTCTGATGAAGGGTCTAGGCCCGAAACGTCAAGTTTTCCTGCTCCTATGATGCTGCTTGACCTGCTGTGTTCATCCAGCCCGATGCTTGTTATCTCGGATTTGAAGTAACTTTGTTTCGCTCTCCACAGCTGCAACCAGACCTGCTGAGTTTCTCCAGCATTTACTGTTTTATAATTTTTGTAACCCTTGTTCTGGGTTCTTGCCAGGGGAAACATCCTTTCCACATCAACTATTTCCTGTAAGAATTTACTAAGTTAAAAGTTATAGGTGGTTGTGAGGTTGAGGGATGGGAATTGCAGAGGTTAAGGCTGAAAAGGTCAAAGGCATAGCTACCAGTTTGGGGAGTAGAGAGAAGAAATGCTCAACAGTTCAGAATCATCAGAAAACAGTTGTGGGTTATGGCATGGGCTCTAGAGTTGGAGAAAAAAAAATGCAAACACCTGCATATTAAATTTTGAACGTTGGATCATTATATGCCAACTTACCTCACTGAGTGACAAGTACAGGCAATTTCATGCAGTATAGGATATGGGCAGATGAGGTATCGATCAATTAAGGCTTTGCAGCATGGTGGATATCAGTCCAAGCCATGAAAGCAACAGCACATTTAGTCCACGTGAGATAAAAACTGAAAACAAAAATTGCTCTTCCGACAAGTGATTCAGGAATAAAGGAACATAGAAGCAAGAATAAGCCATTTAGCTCCTTTAGCCTGCTCTGTCATTCTCGAGCATAGCTGATCATCTCGGTGTCATTTTGTTGCAACATAACCTTTGATACCTAGTAATCCATCAATGTTCGTCTTGAACATGCTGAATGACTAAGCTTCCATAACGTTCTCGTGTACAGAATTCCTGAAGTGAAGAAATTCTTCCTCATCTCGGGCCTCATAGGACAGCTCCAACTCCCAGGAATTGGTCTGGATAAAGCATATCCTTCCTGACATCAGGAGACCAAAACTGCACACAATGCTCCAGGTATGATTTTGTAAAGGTTCTGCACAATTGAAACAAGATAATGGGCAGATTCTTATCAGGGCCTGAAAACGTGAGCTATATCGAGAAATGTGGCACAACCACTGAAAATTTGGAAAGGTCTATCGTTTTCTGCATATTTTAATTAAGTTCTGAGCATTGACGTTGCTGTGTACTGCTCTAGACAGTACTGCAGTGACCAAGGGGCAAACTCGAACCAAGCTTACGCAGTCTGGTGACATGACCTTCTCCCCTAGCACCAGGAGAAGAGGGCATCCCACATCAACATCATCTTGTTCAGCAGGACCCCTGCCTGCAAAAGGGAGACATCAATTTTTCCTTCACTGCCATATCCAGGGCAAATGTCAGGAACTGTGCAGAATTGCTCTGGACTAATGGCGCTTGTCCAAGTATGTAGCAGTCTTTTAAAGATGGCATTAGTTCCAGGGATGCCAGTCAATTCCAGGATATTCCGACAGTGGTGATGTGTTCTGGCCACCGGCACATGTTAAGATGGTAGAAGGTGTCTAGCTGGATGAACACAGCAGGCCAGGCAGCATCAGAGGAGCAGGAAAGCTGATGTTTCAGGTCAGGACCCTTCTTCAGAACTCTGAATCCAGTTCTACACCTTGTTATCTCAGACTCCAGCATCGGCAGTTCCTACAATCTCTTAAGATGGGAGTAGATTCAGGAAAGGGGGTGCCATGAGGGATAGTTGATGAGGTGAGTTTGCTGCAATAAAGTGAGAAATCTACCTAGACCACACAGTGAGAATGCCTCCAAGAAACTTGACAAAACTTACACGTCATCAAAAAGTGTAAGGCTCAACCTATCATCACTCCTACATTCAAATTATTTTGCTATAAAGACCACGATACCACTTGTCTGCCTAAATACCTGCTACATCTGGATGGTATCTTTCAATGAATTATGAACAAGACTACCCAGGTTCCTTCAGACATCAACTTCTGACTTTAACATGTCCCAATTTTTTGCTATTGAAGAAATATCTTACACTTCTGTTCATCCTACTCAAGTGGATATCATTTTCCATCTGCCATGTCTTGCTTACTCACTCAGTATGTACTTTAAGCCTCTTTGCATCTTCCTTGCAATGATTTTGTGTAATCTTCAAACCTGGATATACTACATGTGGTGTCCACATCTAAATCACTGTTACAGAATGTGAACAGCTGGAGCTGAAGCACTGGTCCTTGCAGTGCCCCACTTGTCACAGTCCGCCAAGCTGAAAATAACCCATTTATTCACACTCTTTTGCTTCCCTCTCAATTAAATAATCCTCAATTCATACCAATATGTTTACATATCCCAGCATTCAAATTCTGTTCATTAATCGACTGTGCGGGACGTTGTTGAAAGTCTTCTGAAAATCTAAATACACTGCATTCACTGATTCCTCCTTATCCACTGTGCTGGTAACATCCTCAAAAAAAGTTCCAACGGATTTGTCAAACACAATTTCCCTTTCGTAAATCCATGTTGCCTCTTCTCAATCAGATCATTATTTTGTAAATTATTTTGTCGAGTTATCACAGCTCATCCATTACAATAAATTCTGGTATTTTCTCTACTTCTAATAGGAGGCTACAGGTCTACAATTTCTCATTTTCCCTCCCTCTTTAAAAGTGGGGCTGTAGCTTCCAATCTGCAGGCACCATTCTAGAATCAACAGAGGTTTGAAAGATGATCACCAATTGTTTCCCAAAATATTTATGAGCAACTGCAAAAGATAGTTCACCTCACATCTCCTTTCCCTTGCCTCCTTGTGGCTGGCTGCAATTTGTAAACCCCTGGGCACCTCCCAGCTGCCATTAGTGCCTTTCTCTGTCAATGGTAAAGTGCCATTGGTTGTATTCAATTATCTGCAGTCACTGACTAACAGCCGAAAAGTCTGAGTTACAATATTGCAAATCCAATGAATTTGATTTTAAGTAGGCTTTAGAAACATCTCTTGACCCAAGCTTAATCCTCGTCTCATCCAGGCAGTTCCAGGAAACCTTGTCATATGTTTAATATTGTTAATGTAATGCTGGGGTATTAAGAAATATGGAACCAAACAGGATGATTGAAGTGAATATACAAATCATTCTTGATCTACCTGTACGCAGAGCAGGCTTCAGGGGTGACTAACCTACTCCTATTCTACTCCTATATGAAGTGGAGGCGATGGCTTCGTCGTATTATCGATGGACTGTTAATCCAGAGACCTAGATAATGTTCTGTGGATCGGGTTCGAATCCTGCCATGGCGGATGGTGGAATTTGAATTCAATAAATATCTGAAATTAAGAATCTAATGATGACCGTGAATCCAGTGTCGATTGTCAGAAAAACCCATCTGGTTCACTAATGTCCTTTAGGGAAGGAAACTGCCACCCTTACCTGGTCTGGCCTACATGTTACTCCAGACCCATAGCAATGTGGTTGATTCTTAACTGCCCTCTGGGCATTTAGGGATGGGCAATAAATGCAGCCTAGCCAGGGACACCCTCATCCCGTGAATGAATAAAGATTAAAAAAAAGAATTTGGTTATACTTCCGAGTTTCTCAGGCTCAACTCCGCTGATTCTCCTCTGGTAAAATTGCTTGAAACTACTGATGGAAATTTAACCATAACCAAGCTGATCACAGGCATGAAACTCTAGATCTTTCTCAGTGTCCTGAAGCACAGAAACATATTCCTATAAGAACAGTGATGCTGAATATTTATTCAAGTCTTTTTCACTCGTTTTTCCTTTGTTGATGCAAGACTTTGCAACAGGCCACTGTTCAGCCAGAATATATTGCATTTATAAGGGAAGGAGAAATAAGTTTTTAAAGCAGCAGCCGATAAGGGGCCAATGCAAAGTAAAATACTGCAAATTACAGAAATCTAAAACCCAGAATATAGGGGAAGCGATGGGGGGTTCTGGTTGCCGGCAGGAGAGCTGGCCAGACACCTGCACTGCCTCTGTTCAAGCAACCCTGCTGCATCGTATTCCACTCAGCCACTTGATGGGCCAACTGCAGGACCTTCCCTGAATCAAGGCTTTTGAGTGTTGAAATTGCTTCAACCAAGAGCCGCCGGCTGCTCTTTGACACTCCGCAGTGCCAAGGAGGCAGTGCATGCTGCTGGGACTTCACGCCATTGATACCTCAGATTGAGGAGGTACCTTGGTGAAGGTGAATGATGGCGGTAAGCGGTGGGGGGGGCTCAAGGGTAAATGGGGTGAAGGGGCCACAAGGACAGAGGTATGGCTTTCAGCAGCCTTCCTTTCTCGATGCCAGGTCCTCTGATCAAACACTTTCAGAGAGTCTCCGAATGGGGAAAACCGTCCACAGATGTTCCCACCACAAAGTCAATCGGGGTGGAGGTGGGAAAGTAGTGGGAACCTGGCCTATTATTCTTTCACCTGATTAAATGCCTCTCCACCATCAAACCCTCAATCAGCATCTGTAGAAAGAAAAAAAAACTTTGTCAAGTGTGCAGATCTTTCTTCCTAACTGAGCTTCAAAAAGGATTTGTACTTAAAAGGTACAGTGCAGCAGAAAAAAGTAGAGAAGTTCAACTAGTTTCAGGTTGTAGTAGTAACAGCTAGCACAGGAATAATGGAATGAATGATCTTCTTCATTACTGGTAATTTCCTGGTTAAATATTTCCCAGTTTCTGGATACTGACCAACTTGCAATCATGAACCTAAAGCGTGAACATTTGAAGATTTTGCTTTTGAATGAATTTTGTGACTGTGCATACGTACACCAATCACACCAAACCTATAAGCCCGTAAGACATAGGAGCAGAAATTAAGCCATTCAGCCCATCGAGTCTGCTCCACAATTCAATCATGGCTGATAAGTTTCTCAACCCCATTCTCCCACTTTCTCCCCATAACATTTGATCCCCTTGACAGTCAAGAACGTATCTCCGCCTTAAATATACACAACGACCTGGCCTCCACAGCTTTCTGTCGCAGTGAATTCCATAGATTCACCGCTCTCTGGCTGAAGAAATTTCTCCTTATCTCTGTTCTAAAAGGTCTTCCCTTTAATCTAAGGCTGTGCCCTCGACTCCTAGTCTCTTCTACCAATCGAAACATCTTCCCAACGTCCACTCTTGCCAGGCCATTCAGTATTCTGTAAGTTTCAATTAGATCTTTCTCATCCTTCTAAACTCTATTGAGGATAGACCCAATGTCTTCAAACGTTCCTCATATGTTAAGCTTTTCATCCCTGGGACCATTCTCGTGAACCTTCTCTGAAGCCGCTCCAGGGCCAGTACATCCTTCCCGAGACATGTGGCCCAAAACTACGCACAATACTCCAAACGTGGCCTGACCAGAGCCTCAGAAGTACATCCTGCTTTTATATTCGTCCTCTCAAGATAAATGCCAACTTTGCGTTTGCCTTCCTAAGTAGTGACTCAACATGCAAGTTTACCTTGAGAGAATCCTGGACTAGAACTCTTAAGTTTCTTTGCACTTCAGCTTTCTGAACTTTCTCCCCATTTAGAAAATAGTCCATGCCTCTGTTCTTCTTACCAAAGCGTATGGCCTCACACTTTCCTACGTTGTACTCCATCTGCCACTTCTTTGTCCACTCTCCTAACCTGTCCAAATCCTTCTACAGCTTCCCCACCTCCTCAATACTACCTGTCCCTCCACCTATCTTTGTATCGTCTATAAACGTAGCCAGAATGCCCTCAGTTCCTTCATCTAGATCATTAATGTATAATGTATGCTTGGTCCACCACCACTCCCTTACTCCAAAATGCAGATGCATTTACCAGCACAAACAAAGAAATGCTAAACAAAATGATTTTTTTTCCCATAACCCAAGGAGTCTACCAACTGCTAATACCATTCCCAACTGAAATCAGCTTACAGCATGAACCAGGAATTGAAGCTCTTGGTCCAACTAGCTCCATGCATTCAATAGCTCAGTCATCAGAAAGATTGCTTTTGTCTTCTTCATGGCATAATAACCCTTAAAGAGGCCCATATGATGTTGCCAAATGTTTTCTACTGTTCTAACAGAGAATGGCTTAGCAAACTATTATGTTAAAACCACTGTTTAGTGCACAGAAGTAAACAGGTAATTAATGAATAGCAAGTTGATATGTCCATCCAAAGATATAGGATTACTGTATTCTACAGGCAGATTCTTTTCCTCAATTGGCCCTTATATAGAAGTTCCTTTAAAATAGAAGATAAATACATAGCTACTAAAAAGAATACATCATCATATTTGTCACTTCCACCAGCACAAAGCTCCTAATAAAAACCAAGTGAAATGTTTATGCTGCAGTTGGTGCTCCGAGAAAGGGTCACTGGACCCAAAACATTAACTCTGATTTCTCTGCACAGATGCTGCCAGATTCCTGAGCCTTTCCAGCAATTTCTGTCTTTGTAGAACTAATGTCTATGCAGCTAAGATGCTTTTAACTATACTTTTAACTTTTTGTTAAATTTCCAAGCTAATTGATGATCCTTGTCATTTCTTCTCACTAATTTTGTTTTTCCTGTGCTTGAGTATCCATTACGAAGACTGGCATGTGAAACTTCAATAGAAATTTCATTCTTTCTCTGTTACCCAGGGCTGGAAAACAGTGTAGAGATTGTTCCAAACTTAAATGTTTTACTTGCCTTCAATACTTCTCCAACAGTGACATATTTCAACACAGTGCTTAATTCCAATACATTGTAACACATATCAAGTCTAGATTGTGTGCATAACCAGCTTAATTACTCAATTAACCTTTTCAAAGACCCTACTTTTTCCTTAATTGCAGAGCCTTCCTCTTCTGAGGATTTGCTTTCTTCATTGATAGCCTGCTTAATGACAATGATATTTCACTGGATACTGCATTCGTGCTAATAAAGCTATTGATTTCAGCTACTTTAAAAGAAATTACTGTCTCTAAAATTTTATTGTATTATCATCCCCCGATCTAAAATGGGCAGAACTCCCAAATTCCTTAACATTATTCTGATCCTTAGTACTCAGGGAGTCAAGGCAGCATTTTAGCCAGTTCCAATGAGGAGTCATATTGGACTTGAAACGATAACTCAGTTTGTCTCTCCATAGATGCTGTCAGATCTGCTGCATGTTTCCAACACTCTCTTTTTTGGATCTCCAGCATCCACCAGACTATACTTTTCATTTTAGAAAAACAAAACTGCAGAAGCTGGAAATCAGAAACACCAAAAGACATTGCTAGAAAAAAATGGGTGGCACGGTGGCTCAGTGGTTAGCGCTGCTGCCTCACAACGCCAGGCATCCAGGTTCGATTCCACCCCTTGGCGACTGTCTGTGTGGAGTTTGCACATTCTCCCTGCTTCTGTGTGGGTTTCCTCTGGGTACTCCAGTTTCCTTCCACAGTCCAAAGATGTGCAGGTTAGATGGATTGGCCGTGCTAAATTGTCCATAGTGTTCAGCTGTGTCTGACCCATCTTTGGCCTTTACCAGTTTCTTCCCTCACACAACACCAATTGGCACCCCTGGTCCTCATTTACCACCTGACCAGCATCTACGTTCAAAGGATCATTAGCTAATATTTCTGCCACCTCCAATAGGATGCCGCCACCAGCAGAAAAATACATTCCTCCTCTCCCTTGTCAGCCTTCTGCAGGGACCTTCCCTCCTGGATGCCTTGGTCCACTCCTCCTCCACTCCCAACAAGTCCCCACAGCCTCATGGCACCTTCCCTTGCAACTGCAGAAGGTGTATCACTTGCCCATTTACTTCCTCTGTCCTTACTATCTATGGCCCTCCTCACACCTTCCAGGTGAAGCAGCAATTTACTAGCACTTCACTATCAAATCTACTGTATTGGCTGCTCACGATGTGGTCTGCTGTACAGTGGGGAGATGACATACAGATTGGGCGGTCACTTTGTGAAACACCTACATTCTGTCTGCAGAAAATAATCTTGAGCTTCCTGGTGACTGCCACTTCAATGCACCGCCATGCTGCCTAACTAACATCTCTGTCTCAGGTCCAACGCAGTGCTCCAGTGAAGCTCAGCACAAGCTGGAAGAACAGCATCTCATTTTCCACTTGAAGACCCTGTAGCCTTCAGGACTTAATATCGAGTACAATAATTTTAGGGCCGGAGCACCTTCTCCCATGTCTTTAAGCCAAACCCCATACACCAGGCCTTGTCATCACATCAGCCCACAGTCAGCTATTGATTCTCCCAGGCTGACCTTTACTCATTCCTTTGTCAGCCCAAATGTTGTTTTCTCTCTCTCTCTCTGGGTTCCATTTCCACCTGTCATTTACTCCTACCACCCACACCATCTTCAACATAAATAACATCGTTTTCCTAGCTGCTATCGGTCCAGCAGGGGACCCAAAATATTAACTCTGCTTTCAATCCACAGATGCTGTCAGTTTTTGTCAATTGCTGAGTTTTTTCAGCATTTTCTGTTTGTCCTATACATTGATTTTTGGATTTTATCCTAGTCTATTCCACACATGGTTAACGTGTATCCGTTGTCTAATACTGCTCAACTGAAAGATTCCACCATGAACACATTCATCACTGATTGAAAATTCTTGCAACAAATGCAATGCCCCCTCTTTGCTTCAGATTTCCACCTTCTTTCTCTAAATCTTTAGTGTCCTGTTAAACTGTGAATACTCTAATATACTATTTGGAATGGTTCATGCTGTAATTGTATTTTGAATTGTACCCGAAACATCAAATGATTGTACCCTGGCCATTTATGGGGTTCATTCTCTTATTGTAAACCCCAGATTCTCTTGGCTTCTCCAAATGTTCAAAAGTATTTCTGTCCTCGTTTATCTTAGACTCCTTTTGTACTGTCATCTGCAACCTGTATCTAGACAGACTTGCTAGTCCATTAACACTGTGTCCTCCATTTTCTATTGTATACGGAACACTGCTGGAAAGGAATGTTTTCTGAAGAGTTATATTAGTGCTTCTAACATTAGATTTAATTATGTGAGTTTATCTGTAAAGTTAACTGCCATCAAAAGTAAATGTCTATCCATCCAAAGTACTGTGACTCTTTCAAATAACTTAAGCACATTCACAGATTGGGGGTATTTGCAGCTGAAATTTCTGCAGTCTTGCTTTCAATCTACAGCATTCTATTATAGACTGTCCCACCTTAACTCTTCTAAATCAACAAAATTCTGACCACGCCTCAGAAGTAGTCAGTAAGTCATTTTTTTGATAAATGTTAATCGTGAAAGTTAACAATTTGTCCAAATTTCATCAGTGTTCAAATCATCGAGCTTAAAATCTGAAAAAAAAAGGAAATCTTCTTATTCCACTTCTATTAGGTAGCAGAAGTGCCAAATCCACAATTTGTTTCATCTCTGGCACACAAATAAAGCCAGGTGCATTTGTTACTTCATTCATTCTTTTGCTTATAAAAAAACAGGGTTGGGTGTCATACCCTAAAACTATGTGTTTTGCTTCTACCATTCCCTGCTACCAATGTTGCACACTATAAGTTAAATGATTTTAGACAGTCCAGGCATACACTTTCTTGTTAAGAGTTTTATTTCATTCATTCACACACTACAAAACCTTCCTCCTGGCTGACTCTTTGTTATGTACTTTTTAATCCTTTTTTGGCAAAGGACGAAGGCGAGACTGAGCCAAATTTAAAAAAAACAAGCAGCTCATTAGGACATCATAACAAAATAAAAACTAGGAGATAAAATTGAAGTGGTGCTAGTGGCAGAAATAATGCACACCCCCCCCCCATTCCCAAAATTAGTGTACAATAAAAAAAGCTTGAGGTGTGCCGAGGTGTATATATTTAATACAACTAAGTAATAGCTCACAACACCGGCTTGCTTTGTTAACTTTAATTCCTAGATAATTCACAAAACATTAACAGAAATGGATGCAAACAGAGGGGTGATGGCCATGTTCTCTTTGGTTAGCCATGGTCGTTGCCTGGTATTTGCATGGCACAGACGTTACTTCCTCTTATCAGCTCAAGCCTGGATGCTGTCTCGATCCTGTTGCATATGGACATGGAATGCATCAGTACCTGAGTCATCGTGAATGGTGTTGACCATTGCGCAATCATCAGCAGACATCTCCACTTCTGACCTTATGATGGAAGGAAAGCCATTCATGAAGCAGCTGAATATAGTTGGGTCCACATCATCATCCTGCTGAATTCCAACGGTAATATCCAGGGATTCAATGATTGACATACAACAATTATAAATTACATTCCATTATGTAAGGTATGACTCCATCCAGCAGAGTTTTCTCCCCAAATCCCACTGACTCCAGTTTTTCTCAGCCTCCTTGATACCATATTCAACCAATTGTGGCATTGATGTCAAGGGCTGTCACTCTCACCTCTTCTCTGGAGTTCAGCTCTTTTGTCCATGTTTGGAACTAGACTCTAACGAGGTTAGGAACTGCGTGGCTGTAGCAGAGCCCAAACTGAGCATCACTGAGCACGTTATTCCTCTGCAAATGCTGCTTGACTACACAGTCAAAGACCCTTTCCGTCACTTTACTGATGGTCAAGATTAGACAGATGGGACTATCCTGCCAGTGTGACAGGTCTTACTCAGCGATGACGATGTCTGGGACACTGTCATTATCATGGACTCACACTTTAGACACAATGCCACGCTGTTGCTTGGCTAGTCTGCGGCTCAGCTCTCAAAATTTTGGCATATGCCCTCATATGTTGATTAAGAGGAATTTGCAGGGTTTGTTGTTGTCATTTCTTATGCCTAATTCGATGCTAAATCTCTGTGTGGTTTCATTTAGACTTTCATTTTGGCCTAGCAGGAGTTTGATAGAACTGAGTGGCTTTCTTGGCCATTTCAGAGAACAGTTAAGAATAAAATACATTGCTATAGGTCTGGAATCAGAGGTAAGCTAGACCAGGTAAGGATTGCAGATTTCCTTCCTTAAATGATATGAGTAAACCAGATGGATGTTCATGACAATTGATAATGCTTGTCATTAGGCTAGCCTTTAATTCCAGATTTTACTGAATTCAAATTTCACTCATGTGCTGTAGTGGGATGCAAATCCATTGTCCACAGAACGCCTCTTCTCACATTGAGAACCTATATGCACAATAACAAATGCAAGTACCTACTGTTATCAGGGCATAGCTAAAAGTACATGAATATCACTGCAATGAGGTATTATAGGGACCATTAAAAGATGACATGGAACATTTTGCATGTAACTAGTTGCTTAAAAAACTGTAAGGCAAAATGAGGAACGGTTGCAACACTTACTGAAAAAATTAGTTGTCAAGCTGTTTATAGGATAATACACAATAAAAATTAAGTCAACTAAGAGATTAATGATCTTCCATGCTCTGGACCAACTTCAGCCAAAAAAGTATATAATGCATGAAAATATTTCATTCAATGCTGAACGGTAGTTAAAAATATATAATCTTATGACTAACAAATACAACCACAGCCTTAGTGATATAACTCATGGAAGGAGAAACAACAGTTAACTTTGCTGCTCTGTACTTTCATCAATGACCAAGATTAAACACCCGAACGCAATTTGTCTATTGGGGAAGAGTAAGAAAGAATTTGCATTTTGTAGCAATTTTCACAGCCTCGAGATGTCTCAAAGCACTTTGTGTCCAATGAACTGCTTTTTGAAGTGCGGTCACAGTAGTAGCAGAGGGAGTGTAGTGGGCACTCTGATGAACTTGTCAGTTCAATTTGGATGGTTATCACTCTGCCACAGCTGAAGGGATTTTATCACCAGGGATGTTTGTTAGCAAGCCTCAAAGTGTTCTTTATGTCATGATTTTTCATTTCTGAAGGTTAATTCTGTTCTGCACGATTCATCTCGAGAGTGGAAGATATAACTGATCTCCACGTCTCAAATGTCACTATGATCCTTACTTCCAAGTTCAGAGAACTGTCCAGGTGCAGTCCTTAACAAGGAAAGTTTAATTTTTGTTTTAGCATTTATAACTAGTAGGTTGGAATATAAAGGGAAGAAAGTTTTGCTACAGCTCTACAGTTGCGCAATCCACATGTTATGAGTGGATTGCACAATTCCCCAAATATAACAAGGGTTAGATTTGGGAGATTACTTATCCTCGGCATGTTTGCTTTGGAATTTCCTTTGGGAAAAGGTGGTTGGACTAAGGTTATTAGGGATGGATAGAAACTTTTTCTGTTGTGGGAGTCTAAGATAAAGGACATGTAGCCTTAAAATCAAAGCAAGAACCTTTGGGGGCAAGTTACTAAACACTTCATCCTGCAACAAATGGTTGAAGTGTACAGCTGTTGTCAACAGAAAGCATAAGTAACTTTTAATTAAGTAATTTAAAATTGTTTAATAATTTAAAACCTTAGATAAATAGATTTTTTCCAATCAAGGGTGCAAGAGGTTACGGAACCAAAGCAGGAAATACAGTTAAGATACAGATCAGCCATGATCTAACTGAATGGCCAAACTGTTTTGAGAATTCGTAGCTTTGGACAACAATGTGAAGGTGAAGAATTCTGCAAATTAATTTCTCACTCATTTTATTGAAGTCTGTCCAAACCGAACCATTTCTTTCCAAAAGACAGAATATTTTAATGCTCTAGGTCACATACTTCACTGTGTAAGTCTTAAGGTAGCAACTGACAGGAAAAGGACGGCAGTTTGTGAAGAGGCCTAAATTTGCCTTGCAAAGCTTGTCATTTCTGTGGCCTGCTTCAGATTTCTGCATCCCTACAACTGGAGGATTGCTACTGATAACTTCTGGCTATATGATTGGCAGTTGCTGCCCACTTTAAAAGGAGCCAAAAAAAAGCAGCAACTCCCCAGGCAGGAATTGGATATTTCGAATTGACGTCACAATAGGAATTGGACAGATTGAATCAAAAGTTGATTTTCAGGATTTGTAATTTGCTCAAACTGAACAAATAATCATGCAAATGCGATGGTTAAAAATCTGCTGCTCGTATAATGATTGGATACGGGTTATTTCTGTTTGTTTTTCATCACTGCTAACAAAATGGCAAATCAACTTGAACCACTGATTCCAACATGCCCACAGAGGCTCAATGTCAATCCTGATTTGCTTATATGGAAGAACAATGAAAGCTATAGGTTATCGGATTAAAATACACCCACTTTCAATCTCACCAAACGCTGGAGCATAAAATAGTTCAGCACTATTTTGGTGAGGGGGAGGCACAGTTTTTTCTCAGCCAATATTGTTTCTGATACAATGGAATGAATTTAATAAAGTTGCACTATCCAGAAACCTATACCTGTAACTATAAAAAAGGGTCAAGCATTTCCCTAAACCATGCAAACCATGATCCTGAAGAAAACACATTACATAAGCATTCTCCCTGAATTGACTAAAGCAGCACCTAAAAGTTGCATAGTTTCCAGTCACTCCTTTCTCCCCATTATAGGAGCTTCAAGTTTTCCTACCACTCAGTAACAGTTTTGAGAGCAGGAAATATTATCCAGGAGGTTTTACAATGACTAATTAAACTTTTAAATAGAAATGCTGAATGTCTTTGAGGAAATCCCTTCATGTGTATGCAATCATGTACCGAAGAGTACGTTATATCTGGAGGGTTTTATTTCAGGAAAACTCATAAGCAAACAATTGCATATGTGACCCCGTTTGAATTTCCACTTTGCAGTATTAATTTGCACAATACTAGCAGATGGAACCTGCAACATAACCCAAGAAGGTGGCTCAGTGGTTAGCACTGCTGCCTTACAGCACCAGGGACCCGGGTTCAATTCCAGCCTTGGGTGACTGTCTGTGTCGCATTTGCACATTCTCCCACTATCTGTGTGGGTTTCCTCCAACACTCTAAAGATGTGCAGCTTAGGTGGATTGGCTATGCTAAATTGCCCATAGTGGGAAATACAGGGATAGGGTAGGGGGTGGGTCTGGGTAGGACGCTCTTTAGAGCGTCAGTATGGACTCAGTGAGCCGAATGGCCTGCTTCCAAACTGTAGGGATTCTATCATGATCCTTACGAAGGAAATCAAGGACTTTTGCATCTCATTCATAGGGAACACAGACTGCCCCCTCTTTCCACAGAAACTTTAACTTGTGAGAAATGGGACACGAAAAATCAGATTGCATCTAGGCTATGGATGAAGGTGGATGGGAACAACACAAACTAGGTTAAGTATATTTAGCCATGCAAGGAAGGGAGCCTGCCTCCTCCCCCATATAAGTGATGCCACCATGCAAGAGTGAGGGTGCATCAGCAAGCAAGTCGGGTCAATATTTCCCAGCCAGGTGGAGTTAGACATCAGTCTGCATCTGGGTTTGGGGTGAAAGTTCCGACGTTGACTCGACCTGCACCTGAAACTGCAGAACTGTGGCTGAACTGGATTTGGCCGTAGACCTCATTAGTATCAACAGAATAAATCTGTTGGGCTGCCACAGGCACCTCTTCCATTTGAAGAAAACCACTGTCATTCTTCTTGCCTCTCTACCACAGCCAAAAATCAGCAACAGCAGTTGTGAACATTCAGGGGATGGTAGGTGGGATTCTGAATATTGTGGAGCGTGGGGATCTCACCTGTTCCACCGCAACATCCTTTTAAAAGTGCGATTTTATTAGCTGACGAATTTAAAGCCGAGTAATTTCTGCAAACAAACCTAAAATTGGTATCAGATTCCCTCAATTACATCTGTAAAGAACTCAATGCCTTTTATATGCAGTTACCAGGTAGTTCTAAAAAATGGTCCAGCCCAATATCAAATTTATCAGCTATCCTTTGGATTCAAGCAATGTTCACCAAAAGTTGGCCCTTTTCATCCATTTTATTCCCTAATGGGCCTAATTTAACATCAGGATTTGACATACTGTAAGGCCAACTCTGTAACAGTAACAGTTAAATGAGAGGTTCCTGATAACTTTTCAATGGGTGAGAAATCTGGGCTTTTGCTTGAGAGGAGAGCTGTAGGGTTAAAATTGCTATCCCTATCATCGCTAGTTTCGGATACCAGATAAACAAGAGATTTTGCATCTAATCCAATCTAGCACTCTCAGGAAATTGCTGTTTTAAGTAACAAAATGCATTCAGATAATGTGCCTTGAGATTTTTAATATTATCAAAATGCTTGGCAGGTTGCATGGTGGCAAATTACAGAACTCAGTTGTTGAAGCTGTGATACAGGAGTCCAATAAAGATCCTGCATACACAACAGCTTTTGAATCCACTTTATTTAGCTTTGATTATATTGCCCCAATTCATTATTGGATGATTATGTAAGGTTAATGCTCTTACATTAAATCTCTGCTGAGTTAATTGTGCCTCTTAATGATATTAGAAATAGATATTAAGTGCAGATATTAAAGCTACTGAAGTACGTTTTGTAAATTAAATCGATTTTAATCTTTACCATCTGACAACTGCAACTTTTCATCACCAAATCATTCTACTTTTCGAACAACCTTTGATTGTACTAATAGAAATCTCTCAAGTACATAATGTGCCGCAGTCCATTTTATGCTCACTGTTCGATACAGAATGCAGAATGCAGCCTATGTATAAACAAGGTATGTATTCCATGTATTTGGCAGAGAAAATAAAGCATCACAAGGAATATCATTTAAGACAACAGAAATCCAAATTTTCATTGCTACCTAAAACATGGTATAAAGTTTCTGAGTCACATATTCTGCAATCTCCCGAGCTCACATGACCAAAAAAAATGATAAAAAGAAATATAACCTACCCCGACTATTCTGTGTTACCATTCTCCGTCTGTAGCTTACCATCTAAAACAATGCAGCACTAATATAGTTAAAACATTTTGCATCAATAAACGTCCAGTAACCTGGAGATGCTTCTCACAAAGTACGTGCAAAAGCAGCTCTAGCGTTTTAAATCTCCCTTCCAAAGGAGATTACCGAATTTCCAAACATAATTATTTCTGTTTTCATTGTGTCAATAGATATGAAAGAATAGTCTTTGTAAACAATGATATTGGAACAGGAAACAATGATAGGCTTTCAAACTAATCAATCTGGCACTCAATCAAAGTGTCACCAAATGTCACCTTTAGACAACTAAAACCCAAAACAAGTCAAACTGAGGCACTACCAGAGTAAGAAACCACAATAAAATTTCAACACAGGAGTTCTTTAAAATAATCAAGGCTGATACTTCACGTATTGTTCTGAGATGGTATTGGATATTTGGAGGTCTTTGCATTAAGCCATAAAAAGGCTTCAAGCATGTCCTGTTCAGGTGGATGGAAAATATGATACTATTTGAAGAAAACCGGCCAATATTGTTCCCTTAAATGTCACTTTCAGAAACAGATTACTTGGTCATCTGCTGCTTATGAGAACTATTGCATATAAATTGGCTGCTGCAAGTAAATTTTACTTACATGATAGGAATGACTGCATTCCATACAAGCACAGTTCATTAAGCATTTTAGGTCTTCCTGAGGATATGAACATGATGCACTCCAATGAAATTATTAAACTCGTGGCTGTAAGAGATGAGAGCTCACTATGCAGTGAAGGTCTATGCGCAGAGTAAAAATCTATCAGAGATGTAGATAATGCAAGATTAATGTTTGCCACAACTCATTGAAGTGCAAGATCCATCTGGTAGATCCGCTGTCAGATCATTGTTCCTGGTAGAGATCCACAGGGTGCTATAGAAAAACTACCTAGTAATCTTCTGAGAAAAGGCTTTTGCCTTAAAAAGGTGTAGTTTGTAAGATGAAAGCAACCAAGTTATATCGGTATGATGAACATTATTACTAAGACTGACTGAGACCATGATGTTAAGTCTTACTCCCTTGACATCAAAAGTTGTTCCCCTGCACAAGTCCATTTGATATCACCCACATTGGGTGGAGCTTAATGCACACCTTTTTATTAACCCTTCAGACTTTTAAATCCTTATACAGCAACCAACCCCAACCTTCTTTTCCAATTACTGACATTGTACATGGATGAATACAATTACATTTTCCTCCATCCCATCTCCCAACAACTCACTCACTTCACAAACTCAGGTGTTCTAGTCGCTTTACAATTTTCCCAGAATTACTTCTCAGACTTGGAAGACTGACAGATCTCTGGATTGAAAACTGTAGACTTTGATTCGGTTCCTAACAGTATGAGATCTATAAGTCCTGACAAACCGAAGGGTCTTTTATCTCTTGGATTTCCTTTGCTCAGGACACCTTTCCTTCCGAGACATGTAACTGATTCATTGTTATATCTAGAGGATCTTTAATCTTATGTATTTTGTACACATAGGACAGATTTTCTACTGAAATAGGCATTTTCTTTTTGGCAGTAATTTAGATCTCCAACTGGGCACTAACCCAATCTCTGAGCCAGGAATTTTTTTTTGCCCATGTCCTGAATCTGTGGACATTGCCTGTCCCATTTGAGTAGTGACTTCCATGGAGTTGTAATCACCATACCTTCAATCTATGTGAGATTTTTATTCTTGTTCTGCCAATAAATCTGTATTGAAGTATTTAGATCCTTTAACTTGTTCATTAGTTTGAATGCTTCCACCTGCCCATAGTGATTGCTTCACTCGCGAAACCAACATGTTCACTTTTTCAATCATGCTCTTTCAGGATTGCTTCTTGCTCAGCATTATCTGTGTTACTGGTACTGATGATTGTTCCTGTGAAAATGCTACAATAAATATTCTACTTGAACTTGCAGTTCCTCTCTGTACCTGACATCAGGCTCAAGTATATTATCACTGTCTGTTCACCAAGCTGTAATGTAATCTGAATTATAGCAATTGACAATTCAGCCATGAGTTCAAGTGAGGTAAACCACTCATTTGCTGTCTCATCGTTTACATTTCCCTACAAACTTTGTGGATTCTTATCAAATGTGAATCATCTTCACAATTAGTAGGAGTGGAAAACATTTGTGCTGACCTTGTGTAGTCACAGGTTTCTGTCTTGCTAACAGTATGAATCAAATATTTTTAAGCCACCATTACTAATTGCAACGAATTCAATCTTCGGCTTGGGTTCCACCATCAGCCTAGGAAGCCCTATGGAAACTTCTACCTGTTGTCCCTTCACCTGTTGTTCAGTAATCAAATGACTTTGTTTCACCATTCCTTGAGTGGCTGTTTCTTGACCAGTTATTCCATAACAGTGGTTTTGTTTTACTTTAATTGATTTATCTCCTTCCTCGACTACATTTGCCAATGGTTTTAAATCAGTTCCCTCCCAATCTTGATCCTTTATAAGCAGGAACAGTATCTCCTTACCTACCCTATTGAGACTTCTCATGATTTTGAAAACTTCTGTAAAATCTGCTCTTGGTCACCGTCTCTCCATAGAGAACAGCCCCAACCTCAGTCTATCCTCAAATCCTTCCTATAGTGGGGTGCAAAGAACAATGACTTCTGTCTGTTCATCCTCCCCTAGAAAATGTCCTGCAGCCAATCTGTCCACTTCAGAAATCAGGAAGGGAACGTACCATCTTGGAGTCGCAGCTATGGCCACGGAAATGCCTGCTTGATCCCATAACTAATGAATCCCCTACCATTACTGCTTCTCTTTTTTCCTTCCTCTCCTCCTGGAAGGCCAAGCCATTCATGGTACCAGCAACCTAACTCCAAATACATTCCCTGGAAGAACCAGAGCCCTCACCAGATTCCAAAACAGAAAAACATTTTGTACGTGGGATCCTAGAGGAATCCTGCATTAACTACCTGTATCTCTTAGACTACCTAACCCATTCCCTTTCTGCTTCCTCCCCCTGCCAACCCCATCCCCTTTCATTTCTATTGGCCAGAATCTTAAAGAAGGTGTGAGTCACCTCCAGGTTAAACGAAACCTCTACCATGGTTAATCCACCTAGCATGCAAATCCCTTGACACTACGTGGCAACTTACATGGCCGATCAACCTAACCTGTACATCTTTGGACTGTGGGAAGAAACTGGAATAACCGTTGGAAATCCATGCAGACGCAGAGAGTGTGTGCAAACTCTACGCAGGCAGTCACACAAGGCTGGAATTGAACCCGGGTCCCTGACACTGTGAGGTGCAATGCTAACCACTTTCACACAATGTGTGAGGGGCATGTGTACATCTCATGAGAGGTCGGTGTGAAAGATGAGGAAATGGCTATCAGCCACTGGGCCTCCATTTGAGCACTAGACGAAATGTTGGGTTAAAATTCTGCCATAAGTGCCAGATCCTTTCAACTCATTCTCTCTCATATATACTCTATAATCATGACCCAAAGAATCATGACATAAAGCACAAAGACGCTTGGTAGCACTGTGGCAATAACTGTATACATGTGAAGAACTGTATTGTAAATTTCTATGTGGATTCTATAACAAATTTTCTGGCTCAATTACTCTGCATGTTCTCACTGCTCCTGTTTAACTTGTTTGAAATCAATGATACCAGATCCTCCTTTTCAAAAGAGTTTATTCACAAAGTAACATACTTCACTCCCAAAAATTGCTTTCTAAACTACAATTTGAATTTCAGAAAATCAACAAAAATCAACGAAAAATAAAAAGAAAATAACCTCAGCAATGCTCCTATGAGGTCAGATTTTAATTCCTTTTAACATTCTTTATGTCCGATTTTAGATTAAGAATCCAACTTGCTGACAGTTAATTCACCCAATAGGTTTAAGTATGCAGCAATCTTTTTCCACCAGGAATCAGTGCTTTTTTTTTTAAATTTTAACATCCCTGTAGGCATATAGTCAGTCATCCTCTTTGCTTAGTGACTGACACCGCTGTGGTTAAAGGCAACTACACTAAGGACGGATGTTGCAGAGCATGGATTACTTCCCAAAAACAAATGTAAAACACAGCAACCTCAAGCCAAGAAATATTGGTGAAGTAAGAATAAACTTGCATTTAGGTTGCATCTTTCACCACAATTCACCTCTTGACCAACTGAGCACTGTAATGCAAGAAAGTGTAACTAAGGATCCTCCTTGTATGTTTTGGTTCTGTAACAACTGCATAATTATTCATACCCATTTTTCATACAGCCAGTGCCAAGTAACACCAAACTAGAAGCCATTATGTGTAGTGAGATTCCCTCAAGTAGGTACTGCTTTAAGATCAGCCCTTCGGAGAGGATGGTTACACATGATGCTAATCACTGGGGCCAGTGCTCTAGGGCAACCCAGGCTCATTGGTCAAGTCATCAGTCTGGATGGTCAGGGTCCAAAACAGCCAATCTAGTATGTAGATCATCCTGACTGACAACATACTACAGAACAATAGCAATCATTGACTGAGTACGTCGCCCTTTCTTGCTTGCCTCAGGAGAGGACTTGTGTAAATGCTGTTCTGTTACTGTTTTACTTTAGAGCTGGCAATTGCAGTGCAAGGAAAGGTAATGGGCTTGGTGCCTCACCCCTATTGATAGATTAGTTAATTCTACCTTTTGACAGCTTTCAATAGTCATTTTTTTTTCTTTAAGAATCCCTACAGTGTGGAAACAGGCCCTTCGGCCCAACAAGTCCACACCGACCCTCGGAGCAGCCCACCCAGTCACATTCCCCTATAACCCAACTAATATATACACCCCTGAATACTATGGGCAATTTAGCACGGCCAATCCACCTAGCCTGCACATCTTTGGATAGTGGGAGAAAACCAGAGCACCTGGAGGAAACCCACGCAGACACGGGGAGAACGTGCAAACTCCACACAGACAGTCGCCCGAGGGTGGAATCGAACCCGTGTCCCTCGCACTGTGAGGCAGCAGTGCTGACCACTGAGCCACCGTGCCGCCCCCTTGCTTTTTTTAAAAAAAAATTATCAATAGATTGACTTTTTTTCTGTTAACAAGCTTTCTTCATACTATAACCTTTGTTTTTGATATTCGTGTTCAATGTTATACCAAGCCAGATCGCAGGCAGCTGTCTCTAGGTTTCTTGGTAAAGGGGAAAGGCAGACTCACAAGGCGTCTGACTGCTTCTGGAGAGCACAAACAGAATGGGAAATATTGGAAATGTTCAGCCAGATCCAGCAGTATCTATGCAGACAGTAATATTGAACCTTCAGAAGAACTAGTGAATATCATTGACATGAAGCATTGACTCTGTTTCTCTCTCCACTGTTGCTGAGAATTGTCAGTATTTTCTGTTTATAATTCAGCATTTGCCATACTTTGCTCCATGACCATATTCACCATGTTGGGTATTTCTGGGTGCTGCTATTTTCAATTTAAAATGAGAAAATAATTAATCACTAAACGCGAAATACAATTTTTCTGTTCACAAAGTCCAACACTTTCAGGTGTTGCTGTCAAGATATTGCATAAGATGATGTTTAAAGCAGAGCTGGTTGTATAATATGACAATGAAGCAAAGGCAAGTTCAATGAGGCATTCAAGAGGGCCTTGGAAGATTACAGGGAAAAGCAGGAGGTTGGCACTAGAACTACTGCAGGCACAATGGGCCAAATGGCTTCCTGCTGCACTGCAACAATTCTGTGATATTCTGTGAATGACCAAGTTGTACGTAATTGCCTGATAAAACAGGGGCTGTAAAATGTATCACACTGAAACCTCAGCATTTGGTGGACTTTATAAATGTAAGAACATATTTACAAAAGCCAAGAAGATTTGCTCAACATAAATGGAAATGTTTGATCCCAGTGTGACTATGGTTGCCAATTCTGGCCACGTAAAGGAAGTGAGGGGTGGGTGGAAGTAGGGTGAGGGAGCAGAATAAGAGGCCAGAAACAGGGCGCAGAATTATTTCCCTTGCCCTGGATGAGACTCATAGTGGTGTACAATTGCCTCAGTCAGATGAAGGGAAGTTTCATCTCCACAGACTAGGCTCCAAGTTGCATGGGGTAAAAGAACAAAGTAACCAGTTTGGTTACAAAAATTTACTTGTAGTTTTATGGGGTTTTATCTCATACCGTGATATTTTTATACAATTTCAATTTTAATAAATATATTCTATAATAAGCAGAATTTTAATCAAATAACAAACACACAGGTATACTACACTGTGATACAATGAGAGAGACTAATGGATCTTCAAGGGTACTCCTGGACACTTGAGCAAAAATAAGTTGTTCAATATTTTGATTACCTGAATAAATTGAACAACTGAAATATATATTCTTGTTATACCTTGTCACGTGCATACCCATTAGACCCCATCACTTATGCCCTCATTATGTTGCGCAGTTGAGCAAACAAGAAATAATTGTATGTTACTAACATACATCGATGTAGAATATGGAAAGATGGAAGTCCATAATTACACAGAGAAATCCATGGACGGAGCTTTGTTTTTGTTTCCAAAAAGCTGCTAATACAGGTTCTCTCTATGAAGCAACTTGTTAAGCATGTAACAGGGCTGTGACACCATATGGCCAAAATGAATACAACTGTGGGTGTGGTGTGAGATTGCACAACCTTAATATAATTGATGTTATAAAATGGTGGCATGTGAAACTAGAAGCTCACATTATCCAGGCATTATCCACAGTATCCAGGCAACGTTCATCATCAGCAGTACCTCTCACAGACAAGGATGATTCTCTTCCACTCTCAGAGTGAGTCCCCAGGTGGCTGTGTGGGCTGATGCAGCTACCGCAGGCTCTGTTACAACTGGGGCAAAGAGGTAGCAGTTTTGGTAGGCACAGCATTCCTTACAGTGTTTTTGCCTGGCTTCCACTTTTTCCCGACGGCATGACTCGAGGCGCTTGATGCCTTCCTGGATGCTCCTCCTCCACTTTGGACAATCTTGGGCCAGTGATTCCCAAGTGTCTGTGGGAATGCTGCACTTCGCCTTGAGGGTATCACTGAAGCATTTCCTCTGTCCACTTGGGACTTGATTGCAGTTTCAAAGCTGGGAGTAAAACATCCTTCTTGCGGAGTCTCTGAATGGTCATATGGACAACATGCCCAGCCCATTGTAGCCAATCAATCGTTGTCAGTGCTTCAACGTAAGGAACGTTGCCCTGTTCGAGGATGCTGGTGTCGGTGTGTCTTTCTTCCCAGTGGATTTGCAGGATCTTGCACAGGCAGCGTCGGTGTCGGTGTTACTGTTCCAGCACCTTAAGGTGTCTACTGTAGACAGTCCATGTCCCAAAGCCATATGGGAGGATGCAAACCACCACAGCTCTACAAACCATGATCTTGGTATCGGATCTCACATTGTCCTTGAACACCCTTTTCCTCAGGTGGCCAAAGGCTGCAAAAGCACACTGGAGGCACTGCTGGATCTCTTCATTAATAGAGACAGTAAGAACTGCCGATGCTGGAATCAGAGACAACGCAGTGTGGAGCTGGAGGAACACAGCCGGCCAGGCAGCATCAGTGCAGGAAAGTGGATGTTTCGGGTCGGGACCCCTCTGAAACATTAACTTTCCTGCTCCTCTGATGCCGCCTGGCCTGCTGTGTTCCTCCAGCTCCACACTGTGTTGTCTCTTCATTAATAGCTGCTTTGACTGACAGGTCACTTCTGAGGTATCCAAGGCCTCCTTAGATAAACACCCTACAACAGCTACTCACAAACGTAAAGGATCCCATACCCAAAACTGGCAAAACTGGGGTAATTTACATAATACCATGCAAAGACTGAGAAATACTATAGGCCAAACCAGAAGGAAATTGATTATACGGATAAATGAACACCAACTAGCTACCAAGAAACACGACCAATTCTCACTTGTTGAACTACATATGGGTTACAGACACAAATTTGACTGGGACAACACATCAATAATTGCACAAGCCATAAGAGACACGCCAGGGAATTCACGGATGCCTGGTATTCCAACCAGAACTCTATCAACAAACACACTGAATTAGACCCTGCGTACAAACCACTGAGAAACAAAACCGGAAATAATACCGAGCACCTCAGCAAACCAAGGCACATAAATAACAAGCGGGACAGAACACGATGCTTCACCAGAGGCACCGACGATGTTACCTAGTAGGGTAACGAAACCAAACCCACCAACTCGGCGAGCATGTCGACAATCTCAGACTTGCTGAGTTTTGCCAGCAATTTCCATTTTTGATGCATGCACCATTTACTGTATTCACAGAAGTAGGTTCTGAACTATCCAACTGCCTCCTTTGTGGAGAGGCAGGCTATTTCTTCAACGAATTTAAAATCAAGCTCCCACAGGGTAATTAAGAACCCAGTTTTTATTAACTGCTGCAGTGTCGGTTTCTCAGGGAATTTTTATTCACTCATGGGATGTCGGCATCACTGGCTAGGCCAGCATTTGTTACCTGTCTCTAATTTCCTTTGAGAATATGGTGGTGAGCTTCTTTCTTAAACTACTGCACTGCATGCTATGTAGGCACACCTAGTCACACCCAAGTTCCAGGATGATGACCAGAAATTGTGAAGGAATAGCAATACAGTTCAATTCAGGATGATGTATGGCTTAGAGGGGAAATTTTCAGATGATGTTCCCATGCATCTGCTGCCTTAGTACCTCGAAGTGGTTGAGGTTGTGAGAATGGAAGGTGCTCTTGAAGGAGCCTTGCTGATTTGTTGCCATGCAACTTGTAAATGGCTACAGTACACTAGTGGTGGAAGGGGTGTGGGATTCAGCGATGGTAATGCCTTCAAATATCAAGGGATGAAGTTATGATTCTGTCTTGTTGGAGATGATAATTGCCAGGCATTTGCATGGCTCAAATGTTACTTGTCACTTATCAGCTGAGGCCTAAATGTTATCCAGGTCTTGCTACATATAGACACGGCTGCTTCAGCATCTGAGTCATCATAAAATTGGACTAAACATTTGTAATCATCAGCAAACATTTCTGCTGCCAAACTTATGATGGAGGGAAGGTCATTATGAAGCAGCTGAAGACGGTAGGACCTAGGATACTACACCAAGGAACTCCTGCTGAGATGCTTGAAGCTAAAATGGCTGACTTTTACAAATTACAACAATCTTCCCTTGTACTGACCATGACTTCAATCAGTGGAGAGTTTCCCCATTTTCCCCGAATCCCACTGACTTCAGTCTGATGAGGCTCCTTGAAGCCGCATTCTGATAACTGCTGCCTTGATGTCAGTGCAGTCACTGTCACTTCACAGTTCCACAATTAAAGGGTGGTTAAAAGGAAGGTTTGGCACTTCCCATTGGCCAGGATTTAAAGGAGTTCTTACCTGGTCCCTCATCAAAACCTTTGGCCTCCTCTCCCCTTTTATTCCCTTTCCTGAGTGCTAAGCTTCCCAGCTTCTGCTTAAAAACTCCAAAATTTCCATCCCAACTAATTAAGACTGTTCCCGAGTGCTCCTGGATACATTAGCCTGCTAGATAACAAGGCGTGGAGCTGGATGAACACAGCAGGCCAAGCAGCATCATAGGAGCAGGAAAACTTGACGTTTCGGGCCTAGACCCTTCATCAGAAATCAGAAATCAGAAATCGGATTCTCCAGCATCTGCAGTACCTTTTTATCTCTGATACATTAGCCTGCTGTTGGTTTTTGCTCCCCACTGGTGCTGGGTGGGGAACAGAATGGTAAAATTTCATTATATTTTTGGATAAGTTTAGCAGGATATTTTTGATCCTGTGTTTGCCATGTTCTCACTGTTTTCTGTCTCCCTCACTCTCCCTGCCACCAATTAAACAATAGGGTCATCAGCTTTCAAACTAAGCAATATTCTTAATGGCAATGGTCAAAACATGTTTTGAGCAGAGCCCTCAACTCTTAACAAGAGTTTCTGATGAACTAATGACAACGTAGTTGCCAGAAATTAAGGCTGTAAACATACTAATTTCACATAGATGTTTGTGACTGCTGTTGTTGTCAAAACTGATTCCTTCATCATGTAAATAGGATGGATTCCATGATACTAGAAGTATGGGTTGCAGAATTACTTCTTAAATGAGGTCTATGAAATGAGAGCAGCATCTTTAATTCTATCATTTGTGGGGGTCATGTACATAGGAACTATTCTTTTATTTTAATCTATACATATTGCAGCCAAGCTGAATATGCGCACATCCTCAGCCTTGCATACTGACTACTGGATAATGGATCAGAGCCAATGTAATTGCAGCACCAAATTTTAAAACTTTTCAGGTACTCTGCATTTGGTTAATGATCCATGGAGTTAATCTCAGCTGGCCTATCAAGGGAGAAACCGAGCAAGTTTGGGATAACCGGTTGTTTCTTACACTTCTGGAGTAAGCTCAACAGCATTATTGGCAAAAGCCTGTGGATGGGCCACGTACACAACATTGTCAATATATGAGGACTGTTCTGTGCTACTCAGAGGTCCCAAAGGAATAAGTTCGATTAGAGAGTAATTAATTTTTTAGGATGGGTGTTCAGTGAAAGATATTGGCTTGAGCAGCAGGAGTACATTCCTCTTCATCTTCAAACAATGCAACGTGATTTTTTACAAACACCTGAATAGGCAGACAGAGTTTAATGTCTGATCCAAAAGTCAAGATCTTTAGTAAATTCATCGCTACACACAATATGGGTGCTCACGACATGGAGTGAGGATTGAACCCCTGCTGACTAAAGGTGATGGACTAAAGGTAACTATTGTATCAAGTGTGGTGTTATTTTGCAAATCAAGAAGGTTCAAGATACCAAGCTTTGCTTGAGCTTACCTAACTGACTTTAGACAGGAAGCAGCCATAACCCCTTCTTAGAAATCAAGGAAAGGTAGGGGAACATCCATCAGTAAGAGCTTTCTTTGGTGCGTGAGCTGAAAGAAAAAACTTTGACCAAGAAATGCCAGAACAGCTTTGGATGAACATGGGTTCAAACATGACTGTAAGTCTTGGTCAAATAGTCTGCTGCCACTTACTAATTCGCAGGCTTGCATATGTAAAAATGCTCTTTAAATATCATTCCTGAGTGTTTGTAGCTCCCATATTATCAGAGTCCAGTAACATGCGGCATCTTCAGAAAGGAGAGAGGTGTGGGGGTGAATCACAGCGTTATTCGTCTCACATTACAATTATGGATACTAAGAATTCTAAGCATCGTCACACCGCAATCACAGCTGCATTTTTAACTTTCAAAATTACTCGAACAATTTTATCCCATATTTTAAATCCACTAGACAAAGTTTAAACAAACTTAGTTAAGATTTATCCAAGTGCTGAAGTCGATTGGATCATAAGAGAGAGTTACTATGAATGGTACTTATGAAGAGAAAGACTTGCTGAAATAAATTCTGAGGGAACATTTTGACAGGACATTTTGAGGCTGAGCTTGAATATGAATTCCCCCCTATGTATATCAGAAGAAGACTGTACAAATTCAGTTATTTTATTCTTAAGCTGTGTTTGAACACTTATCTATCAGCTCTTCCTAAACCCTTTAAGGTACTTTTCCATTTAGATGTATTAATACAAGTCACAAAATTTACCCTGAACTCTCACATTGCGTTCACACCGCGAACAGTATTCTGTGATATTTTATAATGGTTCAGATGATAGCCTCAAGCAATTGGTCATTTGTGCTTTTATTTCACTCAATGACAGGTATCGCTCACTGCATGAATAATATCCATTAAGGAGCCAATTCATACCTTACTTCCTTCTTATAATCATACTCTGCCTCTGATATCACTCAGGAAGTCACAAACTAAGTTCACAATTGTGAACACTAACTACATGCAAACCTTGGAAAACTTCTGGATAAAACTTGGGCATTGATAAGAAACTGTCTAAATGGCAGAAAGCAACGGATACTGGACAAAGGAGGCTTGAGCACAAAAATCTACATTGATGCTCCAGCACAGTAATAAGGGAATACAACACTGTCACAGACGTTGAGGTTTGGATGAGATATTAATCCTAGACCATGTCTGTTCTCCAAGACAGATATCTAAGATCCCATGGTGCTGTTCTGAAGTGATTAGGGGAGTTATTCTCAGTGACCTGGCTTCAAACACAGTCAAGATTACCTAGTCATTAATTCATTGTTGTTTATTGCTGAAATATTTCAATGACGATTTTCGTCTTGCATTCATCAGGACAGTTCACAGGAAAATCAATTCAACAGGAAAGCCAATACAGGTTTTTAAATAAGAGATAACAAGGTGTGGGGCTGGATGAACACAGCAGGCCAAGCAGCATCATAGGAGCAGGAAGGCTTGACGTTTCAGGCCTAGACCCTTCATCAGAAAATTTTTCTGATGAAGGGT
>JAHRHZ010000070.1:13283347-13534299 GCA_024137785.1 Ginglymostoma cirratum
CTATCTTCCCTGCACGTAGCAAACCTTGCAGATCACGCATTAGATTGACCAGCTATTTCAGAGCCCATTGAACCTGTGTGGAAGCAATTCATTTCTTGCTCCTGAGAGACTGCATAAGAAAGGGGTAAGGAAGTAGTAAGGAAACATGGGCATCATGCGTGATTTCTCAACAGTGATGAAAGCACCAAGGATTAAGTTAACAAAGCTCCAGGAGCCTCAGTAGAGTTACAGCTAAAGCATTTGCAAGCAATAGAGAGCTGCAGTCAAGCAAATCAAATAAACATTCATCCACATAACCAGAAAAATAATATACAAGTTGAAGGGGGGTCACAATCAAACTTTACTGAACCCTGGTTTGACTTTACACGGTGTTCAATTTCAGTCAATGAGAAACAATAGACTCATTCAACTATGCAGGAAGTGATTTGAGTTTTGCAGCCAGGAAGAAGACATTTGACAGATGATTTTATAAAGTGGTATAACATAAAAAAAAGTATAGAAAAAGTTAATCCAGAATCCTATTATAAACTAAATAGGAGTAGGAAAAGGTGACACTGGTTCAAGATCATTAGGAATTTGTGCCAAGAGGTTCTTTGTCCAACAGTACAGTGAATAACAACATTCGGAATATACTCTTGGGCAGAATGGTGGAGGCAAAATTTCCTGAGTTTATTTAAGAAGTGATAGAGCACTGAGGGCAGGGGAAGGGATTGCAGGTCAGGAAGTTCTAGATGGCTGAATAATGATGAGCCTCACGATGTTCCCCATCTTCATATGTCTGGTTAGTTTCATCCACAAGCTCATCAAAAAGCCCAGGTTTGCTGCAAGTGTCTATGCATTGTTACAAACATGCACCAACTTCCCAGTTCTCCTGCCTATTCTGCCACTGACTGAATCATTTTATTCCCATCATCCTGTTTATGAAAGTTCACTGTATCATCAGACATTTCAGTGACAGGGTATGAATCCAGCTGAATTCTAAGTGACAAAACACAAAGATTACAGAGATTTCCACCAGTACCTAAGACCATCAAATTACAGAGCACCTTAAGTTTTACCATCCAGGAAGGACATTATTTCAAGACAACTTGTACAAGAAGCAGCCTTCTGATAATTAATCGTTAAATGTTATGAGGTTCTGAAATGTATTCTTTGTTTCAGCAGTGATCATTTTCTATCCATAATGTGTTAGAACAGATAAGGTCAGGTGTAGTAGATGCCATGCACAGAGGATGAAGTTGTGTGCCATAGGCTGAGAAAAGGGTTGAAGTCTAAAGTTAAAGGTTAAAGGCGGCTAACGCTAACTCTAAAAAGATATAGATAGGTTAACAAATTAAACAAAGTCTGGCAAGGGAAGTATAATGTGGGAAAGAGAGAAACCGTCTATTTTTACAGGAAGAATGAAAAGAAACATGTATTTAAATAGTGAGAGATGCAGCAGGATCTGGGTGTTCCGATGCAGAAATCACAAGATTGTGATTTAAATACGGCAAGCAATTAAAAAAGCTAGTAGAATGCTACCATTTATTGTGAGGAGAAATTAATACAAGAGTAGGGAGGTTATGCTTCAATTATAAAGGGCACTGATGAGGCTGTAGCTGGAGTATTGTGCACAGTAATTGGTCACCTGATTTAAGGAAGGATTTAAATGCATTGGAAGCAGTTCAGAGAAGATTTACCAGATTAATACGTGGAGTTAGTGGGTTGACTTATGAGGAAAGGTTGAGCAGTCAAGGTTTATATTCTCTGGAGTTTAGACGAGTTAGAGGCAACTTGATTGAAGTAAGTATCATCCCGAGGGGTCTTGACAGAGCAGATGTGGAGAGGATGTTTCCTCTTACAGAAGGGTGAAAAATAGGTCACTGTTTAAAAAGCAGCCATTGCCATTTTAAAACCAAAATTAAGTGATTTGTTTTTGGAGGGCTGTAAGGTTTTAGAATACCTTTCCTGAAAAGTTAGTGGAAGCAGAGAGCTTGAATATTTTTAAGGCAGAGGTGGATACAGTCTTGCTAAGAAAGAGATGAAAGGTTATCTGGGTAGACAGAATGTCAGTTTGAGGTTACAATCAGATCTGCCATGATCATATCAAATGGCAGAGCAGGATCAAGGAGCTGAATGGCCTATTCCTGCTCTGTGCTTTTACTTTCGTAAGTTATGTGAAGATCAAAGCATAACATATGCAAAGCTGTAACGGCTGGCGGGTTGTAATATTTGCAACTTTATCTTTTCTACACCACCATCTACTCCTGTGCTGGACCTAAGTTTCTTTTTCTAAATTCCAGAGTATGTTATATTGGCGCCTATGTATTTTCTAATGCTTCTCCATAATATTTGGCTTGAACCCGCTTTATCAGGCAAAAATGGTGAGGGTCAAATGGGGTATTATGAATATTGCAGCCTTCCCAGAAAATAAACATCATTAGAAGCAACACTAATAACAAAATGCATGACAGGTTTGAACAGTAATGCCCAGTATAAAAGACTTTCCCATTATAAATCCATTTTATTTGATTAGTTCTTTATTACAAGTCTCTGTCAATTGGAACTTCAGGACTTACAGCTATGAGTACGTGCAAAATTGATCAGTACACTGCTACGTCAGCACAAGGTGCATCTGATTGTCCCCAATGCACGTCCACAATCTGCTCAGCACTGAATTTATCTGATTGTTTTCAGATTATTCCTTTGTAAAGCCTCCAGCAATCAGGAATTAAAATGTACTTAAAACATAACAAAACAAATGAATAATAAATATATTTTCAAATGAGGTATCTGCTAGTTTACGCCTGTTTGCATTTATGTAAAAAATCTCAATTCATAAAACTTACAAATAACAGTTTAAACAGGTTTGAAATTCGTCCACATGCACTGATGACATCTGAAAGTGTCCATCAATCTTTCATCCCCTCCTTATTGCACTCTAGTTTTGACCTACTTTACCCCATGCTGCTAAATTGTTTCTCATGTTAACAGTCCAATTCTAAACAGCCACTGCATTCTAAATCTCACACCAAAGTTTTTATGAAAAACAAGTTTGTAAAACCTGTCACTGGTTTACAATAATGGAAAGGATGTCAAAAACACATTTCTGTGTAACCTGTTCAGGCCACTGTGGCTATCGCATGAACATTTTTCCATGGACAAACAATTTCTTGTAAACGTTTATTTTAAAAAAATTTAAATAAAGAAATTCTGATCACTTTAATGTCAATTCTGTTCCACACAGTTAAACCCAGTCAACATTCCTCCCTTAACCAATGTCATGATCAACTGAGGATCAATTTAATTTCTATCTTTTAGTAACTTGCTGTACGCATAAGCAGCTGCCATATTTGCCTATATAAAAAGAGTCATTTTAATTCAATACATGTGGAGATCTCTGAGATCTTTTGAACAAATATGATAAAGAGCCTTATAAATGCAAGTCCATTTTTGACCTGCTCATCTGGCCAGATGGTCAGGTGTCTGTTATCATTGTAAGTTTCAAATTTTCACTGGATGGGCCCTGCACAATTAATTAAGCCAGCCAGGGACTCTGCTTCCCCTAATCCAAGAATGCCAACAGCTGTCATGCACATTAGTGCAAAATTGGTACCACCAAATACAAAGGGGCCAAATGACCCAATAGAACACGTATAATACCTCCTCAGAGACATATGGTGTTATTTGTTCGGAATATAGTGTTAATGTTGTAATAATTAAATTGGTGTACAGTTGAAAACCTAATTATACCTCCTTGTTATTTACAAATACCAATATAAATTTCAGCTTTAGGACCAGATTTTAAGATGAACAGCACTTCTTTATAGTTCTGATAAAATATCCAATGTGGGATGAGTGTGTAACAAATGTAATGCCTAGATGAACAAATAGTTGCCCCCAGCAGCGCAGCCAAACATTATGACTGGATTTTACACTGTAGTCAGTCCTCTATTTTGACAGCCAAGGGCCAATTTACTAATTCCCAGTGAAGCAATGAAAACATTTTTTTTAGAAAAAGGGAACATATTGCAAAAAGAGAAAAGCAGAAACAGTCCAAAAATACCATTCTGTTAAATGACAGCTTTATAGATTTCTGGACCACATGACAGGTGGGGGTCATCAGCAGTGTGAGACTACTTAAGTTAGATGGGATTGAAATTGGTCTTGCTGTGGCAAGAAACAGATGTAAACAAATCAAGATTCCATCTCACATTCCAATTGATTTTCTTTACTATTTCTCCCTTGAAGGCCATTTATCTAAAAATGATTTCTCTGGTCAGTCCTTGTGCCAATGGTAGCTACTGGTGCACACACAACCAACAGCATAAAATTTGGTACCAGGTAATTAACATCAATTTTTATGTTTAAAACAAGGCATTGAGTTAAGGTATGGGAGCAGCCTCTTGTCTTTTTTGTACAAAGTACTGATCTCTTCACTAATGTTTGACTTGTTGTAGAGTGCTGCCTTTGGAAGAAACCTTGTAATATGAACTAAGTGATTCTTCTGCCCCTGGAGAAACTCAGCCCCATCATCTTCAGAGTTACCCAAACAATTTTTGCCACTGGAGAAATTTATAAATTGATGCTATTTTCATTGAGGATGTGTCTCTGAACAGGACAATTTGACACTGCAAATCTGCAAAGAATCTCCTCTAACATCAGGAAAACTGCACAGAAAACCTGTAGTCCTGGCATTGAAACACAGAAAACAAGAGCAGGAATAGGTCTGAAGAAGGGTCTAGGCCCGAAACGTCAGCCTTCCTGCTCCTCTGATGCTGCTTGGCCTGCTGTGTTCATCCAGCTCTACACCTTGTATATCTCAGATTCTCCAGCATCTGCAGTTCCTATTATCTCTGAAACAGCAGGAATAGGTCTTTTGGTACGTCGAGCCTCCTCCTCCATTCAATGTGATCGTGGCTGATCCTCCAATTCAATACCCTGCTTCTGCTCTCTTCTCATGCCCTTTGACCCCTTTAGCCCCAAGAACTATATCTAGCTCTTCTTGAAAACATTTAATCTTTTGGTCTCAATCGCTTTGTGTGGAAGAAATTTCTCAATCTTGCCACTCTCTGGGTGAAGAAATTTCTCCTCATCTTTCAGCATGAAACATGAACAACAGAGACACAGTTGAGTCAATGCCCATAGCAGCCCTGGGAGGCTGCTTTGTAGTGAACATGGGGCGAATTCAAAAAGACACAGGCATGCTTGGATTGCATGACAGAATCATTTCCGACAAAGCAGATTGGCCCTAGAGGGATAATTCGAAATCTGATGCTCAAAGAGTAGGCAACAGACTAGTGAAAACAAAAAAATGCTCCAGATCACAGCAGCTCAGGCAGCATTCACGGACAGAAAGCAAGCTAATGTTTTGAGTCTAGCTGAACCTTCATCAAAACTAAAGTGAAGTGTGGAGAGGACAGCATTTATGCAATAGTGGAGTGGAGGGGACTTGGAGTGCTGGGGGAGAAAGGATGTTGATAGTTCAGATTAACTGATCAGAATGTGTGCTGTTTGTGAAGGCTACATCTCTTCCATTACTGTAGTACATTATTTTAATGTGATATCAAATTCATACAGCTATCTGACGGCATGGTTTGTGGGAGTGAATGAAGTGAGTTTATTCATGTGTGCTAAATTATACTCAATAAATTCTCAAACAAAAAAGCACAATGCTGCAAGGATGTTAAAATAGCAACAGAAAATGGTGGAAATCCTCTGCTTTAATTGCAGGGTGTTAACTTTTTGTCATATTTAACTCAAACTTCTCTCTCTTCAGAGCTTAGTTGATCTGTACGAGATTTCCAGCTTTTTCTACCTTTGTCTGAAATAATTTGCAAGACCACCCTTTAGTTTGTGGCACTTTCTGCTGCAATTCTGTATTCTTTCGTTTTAGCAGCATAATTAAGTGATCTATATAAACAAAAATCTGGACATCGTTGCCATAAAAGACTGAAACACTGCCAAATGCATGCACGCATTTCATTCGATGGCACAACAAATAAAAGATCTCAGATCTCCAAGTGTTTCAAAAATAAAGAGGAGACACATACTATAGGCTCCGTGTTAGCACTGACATTATTTGCAAACCATGCCATGCTTGCCATCCAAAGATGTGCTGCTATGCAATGAACTGCCTGCTAATCAACTGCAGATTATTTCTCAATGAAGCTGCAGTAATGACGTCGGAGATACTAATGCTCTTGTGTGAAAGTCATCGCACAGCAAGGACAGAGAATGTCCTGACAGTAGGTATTCATGGTGACAGCTGCTGTCAACACAAAAGCTGATCCAAATAGTCTCACATAAAGATGAAACAGCACCTACTAAAAATAAAGGAACACTATTGCTTTAGGAGAGCTGATGTTTTGTTTCTTTTCTCTCTTGGTCTCCCATCCTTCACATTTGCACCTTGTGGGCAGATGGTGCAGTTGAACCAAATTCCACTGATGTCTTCAAGGGGAAATTCATGAGGGAGAAAGGAATGGAAGGATATGCTTAAACAGTCAGATAAATTAAGATGAAGGAAGGTTCATTTACAGCATGAACACTGGCACCTTCCAGTTGGGCCAAGTGCTCTGCTTCTGTGTTTTAAATTATTTTCAGGTCCAGACTCCTGCTGGGATCTGGTTCCATGTGCAATCAATTAAGTTCTGGTGCATTATGCACAGGATTCATCTTCACATGCAAACAGACAATGGGTTTTAATAGACTAATAAGAAAGCCATCACAGCCTTATCCTTTCTGCACTTGATCTGCACATTTACATACTCAGGAAAATGAATCACTGGATTCTTTGCTCAGGGACACTGAGCCTAATTGTATAGGCTCAACTGACATCCTGCTTAAGATTTGCTCACTCAGAATGTGTCAGGTATCAAACCTGAAAGACTGTAAGCTTGTATCGCTCAGAGTCACAACAGTTTTTCTATGCAATGCTAGGTTCGTAATCTCTGGAATTCCCACACTCCCCAGAATTACTCCACCTCGTTCTCCTAATTCTTTAACCAAGCTTTTGGTCATGTGCTCTAATATCGCATGCAGACTGACATCATATATTGTTTGATTGGTCTCCTGCAAAACACCTCACGATGTTTTACTGTGTTAAAGGCAATATATGCAAGCTGTTTATTTACTTTAGAATTGACGCACAATATGTGGTAATATGAAAAAGTAAAATGGAGTTTAGATCAATCAGACATCAGTTGAGTTTTGGCTAAAGGGACATTATTTGTGGAATAAGAGGACACACCCTTGATGAGAGTTGTGTTTTTAATTCAAAACACAACTGCTGATGCTGGCAATGTGAAACAATAACAGAAATTGTCAGAGAAACTCAGCTTGTCTTACAGCACTTGTGGGATTAAAAAAATGGGTCTGAAGAAGGGTCACTGGCTTGAAATGTTATCTCTACTTTCTTCCCACAGATGCTTCCATACCTGCTGAGTTTCTCCAGCAATTTCTGTCTTTGTCACTAACCTCGTTGATTGAGTGCATCGACTGTTAGGAGCAGATTACCTTCAAAAGCTACATTGGGTGGGAAGCACTTTGGGACGTTCTGAAGAAAGGAAGATGCTTCTACAAATGGAATTTCTTAAATTTTAATTAGTGGCGTTCATTAAAGTGTTTATTTGGGTTAGACCTCTAACAATGTGTAGTGTAGTGTTGGCTAAAGGTTTGACATGATTATATTGGTTTATTATATCAGCATAAATTGTCACTAGCATAGAAAAATGTAGTTCTAGTGAAGTAGTTCTTTTGATAGCCATCCACACAGAGAAACTAGGATTCCTTATTGCTGCTGAATGACATATATGTCTGGTAGCCTAAAGGGTGCATTTCAGCGGTCATTGCATGTTCCAAACTTGTATCCGATCGGCCTTCATGTGTAATTTTGAGGTTTTGCATTTCAGCAGGAAGAGTAGAATTGTCTATTATTTAAGTAGAGAAAGATGTCAGAAAACTGCAACAGAGAAGCATTTTGGGTTCCTTCAGCATGAATCCTGAAAAAGCTACTGTACATGTTAAACAAGTAAGAGGGAAGGCAATAGAATGTTGGTCCTTATGTCAAAGGGAACGAAGTATAAAAGTAGGGAAGTCTTGCTAAAACTACACAAGACGCTAGTCAGACCATACTTAGAACACTGAACAATTTTGGTCCCCTTATCCAAAGGAAGGATATATTGGCATTGGAAACAGTCCAGAGAAGGTTCATGAGGTTGATCCCAAGTATGGAGGGACAGTCTTCTGAAGAGAGATTGACTACGTTGGACTTGTACTCATCAAAGTTTAAAAGGAGAGAAGACCTTATTGAAACACATACGATTGTTAAGGATTAACACAGTGCGGAGCTAGAGGAACACAGCAGGCCAGGCAGCATCAGAGAAGAGGAAAGCTGACGTTTCGAATCGGGACCCTTCTTCTCCTGAAGGGTCCCGACCCAAAACATCAACTTTCCTGCTCCTCTGATGCTGCTTGGCCTGCTGTATTCCTCCAGCTCCACACTATGTTATCTCTGACTCCAGCATCGGCAGTTCTTACTATCTCTGATTGTTAAGGGGCTTGACAGGGCAAATGTGGAGATGTTTCTTTCCACATGGGGGAGAGTCTATTTTCACTCCTACATTGTTTGGTCTAATTATTGATAAATGTGATCATCAACTAAACTAACACTATTCCTCCACGACAATAAAGGTTTGCATTATTTCCTTGTCTTGATTATTGCCAGCTATGAGTAAAAGACCTCCAAGCAAACGTTTCAATAAGGAAACTACTGTACATGTAAATTAGAGAAGGGCTAAGAGAAAACAATTATATTTGACCTACAGCTACAAGAATCATCTGTCCCAGTTACAGCATACCTGCCCCATTCGCAAGTGAAACTGTGCCATGTCTACAGGCACAGAACACCTGCATTAACAAGACAAACAGGTTGAGGAACTATGGCTGAGTGAATTCCAACAACTGTACATGCAACTAGATGTTGATGTTGATACTACAGCAATTCAAATGCACCTTTTGATTGTAAGTAATCTGATATTCATTCTGAACTTTATTTGCACAGCTGCTGGTTCCAGCAGTGGTTGAATGTGGTTATTGATGAATTGGAGCCAAGGGGGTGTGTGTGGATGGAGCTTTGGTCAATATAAGTAGCTGACTGGTCTGTGGACTGGTGACCAGTTATCAATAACAGATTTTCAGCATCCACAGTTCTTTTAGATTTTATCAATAACAAATGCCTTTTGCCTTCCAACAACTATGTGATTGATTCCCTGGTAGCTAGAACAGCTTGTGAATAAGATACAAAAAAATCCTTCAGATCTTCACAATTGAATATTGTTCGATTGCTCTCCTGCAAAGTCTGAAGAAAACCAGTTTATTTTTCCTTCAGCAGTTGCTGTAAGCTGTAACTTGTAATTAATAAGTCAGAGATATTTTATTAGTAAACCAGCCACCCTGTGCCCCTTCCAAACCAGTGGAAGCATTTGGAAAAGGAAGACTGAGAGGTAATGTTCTGATCAGCAAAAGAACCATCCCTGTGAACAGAGACCATTGAACCACTTTATCCTTCCATCAATTTTTTTTCTCCCCCTACCTGTTCTAGGTATTTACGTAAGGGTGAGTTTATAAGGTGATGAGAGTTTTAATTAGTACTGTTATATGCCAATGGTTAAATACTGTTTACCTTATGCTACAGTCTATTTACTTGTAACAAATAGCAATTCTTATTTACATGCAGAAACCTGATCTGTACTTTCTGTTAATCTGGAGCTCAGGCTACAGGTAAACTGGGAAGCTTTCATACTTTTCAAAATCTCTAACTTGTCTTACAATTAAATACGAACACAGTATATATTTAAGTGATTGAGTATGTGTAGGAAATGTGATTGGCAGAGTAACAGAAACAGCACAGCTTGAAAAACACGAAAGTTTCCAGCTACCCTCCTCCCTCTCTATTTATTTCAGTGGCCCCTTCCCCTCCCCCATTTCTGAAGAAGGGTCCAGACCCGAAACGTCAGCTTTCCTGCTCCTCTGATGCTGCCTGGCCTGCTGTGTTCGTCCAGCTCCACACCAGCTCTATCTTATAACAGTTTCCAAACAATGTGATATGATGCCTGCTGTCTTCATCCAGCTCTACACCTTGTTATCTCTGATATGATACCTTGATGGCATTGTACATTAGATTATACATTACTGTGGATTCAGGACTCCAGCTGTAGCTCTAAGTAGTCGGGTTATTATCCTGCAAATACTACCAAGCTCCTGAAAGCAACTAGAACAGAGGGAAGCAGTCAAACAAAACTTCCTCAAATTATTCACTGGGTCACGAGCACCAAGGTAGACAGAGAAGCAAAGTTAACAATCCAGTTCAGACAGAGTTGGAAATTATTTTAATTGCTGCTTGGAAGATGTCATCTCAATAAAAACTGCCAGTATGAATCACGGGAGTGTGTCGAGTTGTATTGTCGCTGCACAAATAATCCAGGGACCCAGGTAATACTGATCCGAGATTTAAGTACCACCATGCCAGATGGTGGAATTTGAATTCACTAAAATCTGGAATTAAAAGTCTGATGATGACTGTGAAACCTTTGTTCATTCTGTAAAGAGCCATCTCATTCACTAATGTCCTTCAGGGTAGGAAAACTGATGTCCCTACCTGATCTGGCCTGTACGTGACTCCAGAGCCACAGCAATGAGACTAAATGAAAACTCTCTCTGCAACAGCTTAGCAGCCCACTCAGTGGTATCAATCACCTCAAAAAAGGAATGAAACCACGTGGACCACCTGCCATGGACTAAGGCACTGGAAACTGAGAGGCAAATTCAGCCCTGTCAGCCATGCAGAAACCTCCTAACTAACATCTGTTGTTAGTGCCAAAAATGGATAAGTTGTCTCACAGACTTGACAAGCAAAAGTCTGACACAGTCATAGTCATGAATTATACCTTACAGATCATGTCCCAGACAACACCACCACCACTGCTGAGTTATGTTCTGTCCCACTAGCCCACACAGTCACAGCAGGCATGGCAGCACTGTGCAAGGGGGTTGGCCTTGGGAGTACTCAACATTGACTCCAAAACCCATGAGATCTCACAGCATCAGATCAAACATAGGCAGGAGAGCCTCCTGAATACTGCAACACCCTAACCCCAAACAACAGGAAAAACATACTTGACCTCATCCTCACCAATGTGAGGGCCACAGATACATCTGCCCATGACAATATCAGTAATGGTGACCACCACACAGTCTTCGTGGAGACAAAGTCCCATTCTTATATTGAGAATACCCTCCATCATGTTGTTTGGCACTATAATCATGCTAAATGGGATAGTCTTCAAAAAAAACTTCACAACTCAAGACTCACCATGCATTGTGGACCATCAACACAACTAGAACTGCACTTCAATACAATGTATAATCTCACAGTCTGGCATATCCCCCACTCTATCATAATCATCAAGCCGGGGAACAATCCTGGTTCAGTGCAGTATGCACCAACACGAGATTTACATAAAAATGAGGACGGCTTGGGTGCTAAACAGGATAAGCAGCAAGTGATAGACAAGATTAACCAATTTTACAACCAACAGATCCAATCTAAGCTCTGCAGTTCTGCCACACCCAGTCATAAGTGGTGGTGGACAGTTAAGCGTCTCACTGGAGTAGATGGCTCCACAAACATACCGATCTTCAATGATAGAGGAGCCCAGCATATCAGTGTGAAATATAAGGCCGAAACACTTGCAACAATCTTCAGTCAAAAGCACCAAGTAGATGATCCATCTCAGCCTCCTCCAGAGGTTTCCAACAACAGAGATGCCACTCTTCAGCCAACTCAATTTACTCCAAAACAAATTGAGAAATAGATGGAGGTACTGAAGATTGTAAAGGGTATGGGCGCTCACAACACTCCAACAACAACACGGAACTTTTAGTTCAAGGGAATCTGTAACTTTAGACAACACGCTTTACTTTATGAAGCTTCCAAGTCAGGAGAGCTCAGATAAAAATTAGAAATAAAAAGTTTACGCTATCAGTATCATGAAAGGCACACACCAGCAGGCTCAGAGGATATTTAAAATTATCTTCATAATAAAGAAATGAAACTGGGACGAGTCAGTTAAAGACTGAAATATGAGTGAAATTTCTCTGGAAATTAGAATCTATAAATGGAGTGTGTTGGGGAACAACTTGAAACTTTGTTTTGCTATTTGAATTACAATCTTTTGTACTGCCTTATAGAGCCTTGTTTGCTTCGTTATGTCATAAACACATGTTAAAGCACATCTGCAGCCTCGTGTGAATACATTTCACTGACTAACCAATGTTTAACATCAATTATGGAAAGCTTTTTACATTCAATTATTTGCGATAGAATTAGCAGTCACTTGGAAAAAGAATTTACAAAGGGGAAATCATGCTTGCCTAAGCTGGTGGAGCTTTTTTTTTTGAGGAGGTAATAGAAAGGCTCCATAAAGGCAATGCTGCTGATGTGGTATACATGGACTTCCAGAAGGTGTTTGATTGAGTGTCAAACAATAGGCTTGTGAAGAAAGTTATAGACCATGAAATAAAATGAACATTGTGTTGTAGATACAATACATTTCTCAGACCGAAGAGGGGTTTATTATGGAACTTAGAAGGAGCTGTTATTGAGATTCTTGCTTTTCTGAGCAATATATTAATATCTAGATCTTGGTGTGTAGGGGACAATTTCAAAATTTGCAAATTTGGAAGAATTGTAAACAATGAGGAGGCCAGTGTAGAATTCCAAAAGGACACAGGTAAGTTGGTGGAGTGGATGAATAGGTGGCAGATGAGGTTCAAAGCAGGGAAGTGTGAGGTGATGTATTTTGACAAGAAGAACATTGAAACAGAATATAGTATATGGGGCACAATTCTACAGGAGCTCAAAGACCAGAAGGACATACATCACTGTAAGCAGCAGACCAGTTAATAAAGCATATGGTATCCTCAGTATTATCAGCAGGGGCAGAGAGAACTACAGCAAGTCGGTGACATTGAACTTGTATAAGTTAACTATCAGACCTCAGCTACAGTATTGCGTACTGTTCTACATGAAATAATACACAAAAGCTGGAATCACATTGCCAAGACACCCTTTATTTACATGTGGCGAGTCCTTGCCACTGACCCAGCTAGCTCAGAGCTGGCTCCTAGAATGAACAGAGCCCTTAACAGAGATAAAAGGTACTACAGATGCTGGAGAATCCGAGATGAGCCCTTAACAGTCCTGTTTATATCTGTCACCAAGGACTCCCTGATTGGGGCTGTTAACCTGGTCCAATCAGGGAACTCATTCTATTAGACCCACCTGCCTGACATTGTTCCAATCAGGCATCATGTTATAGGAGGTATATGAATGCACTGGAGTGTGTACAGAAGTGATTTACACGAGAATGGCTCAAGGGATGAGGAATTTCAGTTCTGAGGATAGATTGAAGAATTTGGGACTGTTCTCCATGGAGGTACGATGGCTAATAGAGGTTTTCAAAATCATGGGCAGGCTGGATAAAGTGGGGGTAGAGAGAAAATGTTCCTGCTCATGTAAAGAACAAGTGTGGAAGGACATAGTATTTAAAGTGATTTTTCAAAAGGAACAAATGTGATATTACATAGAGTGCTAAAGTATGGACTGTACTGGCTGAAAGTGTGGTGGAGGCAGGTACAATTGAAATATTCAAGACGGCATTCTTTGCATAGAAGTCATATGCAAGGTAGATCAGCAGGAGATCAGCACTGAGCAATGATGCTTATTTGAAGAGCCAGTTGTTATACATGATGGGTCTAATGGCCTCCTTCTGCGATTCTACGAACCGCTACGGAAAACGATTGAAATAATTAAACATATGATCTATCAAGACAGATTTTCTTCTTTGTCCTTCCTTTCTGCCATCATCTGAGATCATAACAGTAAACAGACATAGAATCATAGGATTAGGGCAGTACAGAACAGAAAGAAACCATCAGCCCACTAAATCAAAGAAAGATCCAGTTACATGCACTCTCGGATTCTACTCCATTATCCCAGCAATATTTTCTCCTCCAACTATTTATCCAATCATTCCAAATTCTAACCATTCCTGACTTTAAAAAAATTCCCTTAAAGTGCTTGTTGAATAAACAGACAAAACAAAGTTGGTTTACAAGTTCTTTGGGCCGTGACATTTTCCTAAAATTTTCATATTTTGTGTGTAAAAATTCATATTTACATTTATTGCTGGATATTATATATTCAACATACATGTATGTTTAATTACATGTATACTGTATAAATGACATTCCATTCAGCCCATTGCGTCTGCTTCACCATTTGATCATGGTTGATATGTTTCTCAATCATTCTTCTGCCTTCTCTCCAAACCCTTGATCACCTGACTAATCAAGAATCTGTCTCTGTCTTAAATACACTCAATGGCTTGGCCTCCACAGCCTTCTGCAGCAACGAATTTCACGGATTAAGCACACTCTAGATGAAGACATTCCTCCTCATCTCAGTTCTAAAGGGTCGTCCCTTCATTCTGAGGCTGTGCCCTTAGGTCCTAGTCTCTCCTACCATTGGAAATATTTTCTCCATGTCCACTCTATCCAAGCCTGTCAGTAGTCTGTCCCTTTCAATGAGATTGTTCCTCATCCTTCTAAACACAAAGTACAGACCCAGAGACCTCAACTGCCCTTCCGAAGACAAGCCCTTCATCTCCAGGATCATTCTTGTAAACTTCCTCTGGACCCCCTCACCAACACCAGCACATCCTTCCTTAGGTACGGTGCTCAAAACAACTGGCAATATTCTAAATGTGGTCTGACCAGAGCCTTCCAACCTAGAAGTACATCCTTGCTCTCGTATTCTAGCCCTCTTGAAATGAATGTGAACATCGCACTTGTCCTCTTAACTGCCAAATGAACCTGTATTTTAACCTTAAGAGAATCCTAAACTAGGACTCCTGAATTTCTTTGCACTTCAGATTTCCAAAGCCTTTGCCCATTCAGAAAATAGTCTACCCCTCCATTCTTCCTACCAAAGCACATTATCTCACACTTGCCCACATTTTATTCCATCTGCCACTTCTTCATTCACCCTCCTCGCCTGTCTAAGTCCTTTAGCAGCCTCTCCGCTTCATCAACATTACCTATCCCTCGACCTATCTTTGTGTCATCTGCAAACTTATCAAAAAGTCCTTCAGTTCCTTCATCCAGATTATTAATGCATAACACAAATAGTTGTGGTCCTAACACTGACCCCTGCAGAACTCCACTAGTCACTGTCTGCCATCCTGAAAAAGATCTTTTTATTTCCATTCTCTGTCTTCTGCCAGTCTGGCAATAAATGCTGGCACAGCCAGCGACACCCACATCCAGGAGTGAATAAAAAAAAATTTGCTGATCCAAAGTTTTCTTCCATTACTGCAGTTTAATCAGTTATAACTCTCCAACTGTTCTTTGTCTTTTTTAATTCAGTGCCAGGCTGGCACTTGCACGCTATTTTCACTAATTCAACTCTTGTATATCTTGGGAAATCTCTTCCAATTAATAATATGGAAATCCTTCATTGTTTTAACCAGTTTGGAGAAAGCAAATATTCTATGTTCAACAATAATTAAAGCTCCAACAGGAAAGTTGATCTATGCTGGTTAAAAGGACAGAAGTGGTTCACAAGGGTTGAGGAAGTGACTCAACCACACAAACATTCTGCAAAACGCACTTGCCTGCGAGCAATTATGTACACTCATGTCCCTCTGTATTTCCTCAACTGCATCTTCCAAATCTGTGACCACTACCACCTAGAAGGGCAAAGGCAGAAAATGTATGCAAACACAATGACGTGAAATTTCCCCTCCAAGCCACACACCATCTTGACTTGCAACTATATTGCTGTTCCTTCATTATTAGGTCAAAATCTTGCAATTGTCTTTCTAACAGCTCTGGAGGTGTACCTGCACAACATGGACTGCAGTAGTCCAATCAGGCAGCTCACCAGCACCTTCACAAAAGCAGTTCAGGATGGGCAAAACACACTCACTTAGCCAACAATGTCCACAGGCAGTAAACGAATAAAACAAATATATTAAATAATGGTTACTCAAGCACAGTAAAGAAATGTTCTTTGAACCTGTGCCTCTTCTGAGAACTGCAGAGAGCACTGGAAGCCAAGTTATCGCAAGGTACTCTTCACCAGTGGCCTGGGTACTGTTCTACTGCGTTCTATCAGCTGGAAATCCCAGGCAGGATCCAGTGAACTTAAAATTCATTGTTTAAAATAAAGCACAACCACAGGTTAAACATCCCAAGTTTGATATACATTCTTGAATTTCGTAAACAAAAAAATCAGAGAGGAAAAAAGCAACATGGTGATTATTATCTTTATCTTTGGAACTCTCCATGCAAACTGCTGTGGTTGCTCAACTGTCGAAGGATATTAAAGACTTAAGGGGATATATTTTTGGGGAACAATGGTGTCAAGGGATGTGGGGGTAGGGTAGGAAAGTGAGTTGAGGGAGAAGGTCAGCATGATCTTATTAAATGTCTGAGACGGTTCACAGGGCCGTATTACTGCTGCCCTCCTAATTCTAACAATAAATTGGTAACTTTTGTTTAAAACTGTTTCATCAAATTAGCACTAGATGGTGCCAACACAGCACAGACGCCACTCTTAGCAGTCACCTGATTTGTAATGCTAAAAATCAGAAACCAAGTTAGGAATGCCCCAGAATGAACATTTCTACTGTTTCAGTTTGGAAAGAAAAATACATTATTTCTACATTCACAAATTATTAAAAATTCATCACAGTAGCTGCTTGAAAAGACAGCCTTGGACTGGTACTGATTTTGCATGCACCGTAACGTTCTCAAAAGACTGGAGCATGTTGTAGAAGGGTGTAAGGGTCTGAAAAGGTTAATACTGAGCATGTTAAGCACACCTACTGTGGTGATGTCATATCAATTTAGTGGTAGAACTGTTTAGAATGCTGAAGAAGCAAAATCTACCATCATAGTCTCTGCAACTGTGTCATTCATTACAATGTTGAGACTATCATATTAGTTGCTAACACGCAATATATTAAAACTCCTTTATGTCAAAAAGAGATGGATGGGGAGGCAGTGATGTATTGGTAATGTCACTGGGCGAGGGTGATGTAAGGATATCAATATTAATTATTTTAAAATTTGGATTTTGAAGTGGTGGCAAGAATTTGAATTTTGGTCTGTGCGAATAAGAGGTGGGGGGGTTAACGATTAATTTGTCTGGTATTGCTGAAGCCTTGATTTTTAAAAGCAGTCTGAAAGAGGGAGCTCTGGGGGTGAAATTGGGATTTATTTGCATTGGGAGTGTTTTATAAGTAGACAGTAATCTTTGAACAACATTAAGCTGCTTTCTGTTTAGAAGGATCAGGATTTTTTTGCTGAGGGGAAAATCCCATTGATTAGAAAGCTTTATTTTTCAAATATATTTCATTTTGCAGAACTCATGGTCATAGTTAGATAGAAGTAACAGTTTATCCTAGAGAAAGGAGTTAGTTCAGAAAAGTTAAGAAATAGATTACCTAGCATAAAGGCTTTATAGTTAAAAGCTCCAGACCATAAGCGTTTGGTTAGAACCATGAAGGGGTTACTTGAAGCTGAGAAAGTCTAATCTCAACAAAAAAAAACTGCAAATGCTGGAAATCAGAAACAAGTTCTCAAGGAGGATCACTGGATCTGAAAAGTTAGTTCTGATTTCTCTCCACAGATGCTGCCAGACATGCTGAATTTTACCAGCAATTTCTGTTAAAGTCTAAACTCAGGGGTGTGACTAATCAGGGAAGAGGCTACTAAACACACAAGACTGAAAATGCAGAAAAACAGCTAAGTCAAACTTATAGATATGACTCAGAAGGAAATTCTCTCTGTTGTTTAGATATTACAATGGGACGGTACCGGAATAGATGGGATTGCCCTGTTATTGAGTGTTTCCAATTATGTTATATGTAAAGAGCTTGGTTTATTCTATTTTATCTTCGTTCCTTTTATCATGAACTTTTGTTTCACAATTAAAACCAAATCTGAAGTATTGCATGTTTATGTTTCAGCGAAAGACCATTTCATTAAATAAAGCAAAAACAAAATATGGTCTATCAAACCTGATTTCAGTCTAGCATTAAGAATAATATAATAATAACAATATAGTAGGTAATAATAATATGGGGTCATAACACTCATAATCTAGAACCACACCCTAACTGCAGTTCGGAGGACATAGGTTTGATCTGGGCCATGGCAGATGGTGAAATTTAATAATAATAGAATAAAAAGCTACCTAACGATGACCACGTATCTCCTGTTGATAATCATAAAAAACAATCTGGATCAGCAACGTCCTTTGGAGAAGGAATAAATGCTGGTCTAATGAGCAAAGCCCACATTTCATGAAAAAATAAATTCTCATTAGACTAGCAAGTTGTTTTCTTCTGCCACATCAGAGCAAGTGGGCCCTGTAGATTCCTACCCCATGGTGAGAAATAATGCAGACAGCCTCACATAAGGTGGTTCGTGATCAGGATTGGTCAGAGTACCTGAATCCTGGTCTGCTTTACATTCAGAAGCCCTTATAAAATCCATCTCGTTAACATTTTTGAACATAATAAACAACAAATTTGTTTTGAGCTGTAAACATCCTCCTTTAAATTGGCAAATTTACAACCTAATAACGAACTAACATTATAACATCTGGAAAAATTGTAAAATTCAATTGTGTGCCAAGAATAGAAAGTCAAATTTCTTGCACATAATTTAATGGCAATTTTGATTAATTGACTTTCTCATCAGCTGATGCACATATTAGTACTACAACTCTGAACATATCATCATCATTTATACCCAGTGACCTGACCTTGCCCTCTATCCATTCCTTCAGGCATGTTTCTGACAACTGTGCTTCACTACCTGCACACCCAAACCAACAAACCCTCAGCATAATTCTCACTGTATCAGGTTTTATTGATCAAGTTTTCAATTAAGGAATTACTTGAATGACCTTTATGAACTACTGCTAGTCGGGAGCCCAATTCAGAGATCAAGGTGGTAGACACATATGATGACGTGGCTGAGAGGTTAAGGCGATGGATTGCTAATCCATTGTGCTCTACACGCGTGGGTTTGAATCCTACTCTCGTGACTAGTTCCAGTAACTTTGGAAACTGGCCATTTGGTGGCTTGATGGCTCAGCGGTTAGCGCTGCTGCCTCACAGTGCCAGGGACCCAGGTTTGATTCCAACCTCGGATAACTATCTGTGTGGAGTTGGCACATTCTCACTGAGCCTGCATAGGTTTCCTCCGCGTGCTCCGGTTTCCTCCACAGTCCAAAGATGTGCAGGTTAGGTAGATTGGCTATGCTAAATTGCCCACAGTATCCAGGGATGTTTTAGGTTAGGTGGGTTAGACATGAGAAAGGCAGGGGTAGGGGAATGGGTCTGGGTAGGATGCTCTTCAGAGGAGTAATTTGGACTTGTTAGGCCAAATGGCCAGTTTCCAAAGTGTAGGGACTCTCTCTAAACACTTTTTTCAGTGGCAGCACTCCTGCCTCAAACAGAAGATCCTGGGTTCAAAGCCAAAAATAGAGTGGATGTTTGAGTAAAGTCAAACGCAAACACAAAAAAACTTTGATCCAGTTTGATCAAAGTGAAATTGAAGGATCAACAAGCCTGCTCTCAGGAGGTAAGTCCCTTGCTCAAATGTTTTTATGAGGCTGTGTGCTATAAATTTTCTCTTACCTTCAACCACAAAGTCGACTGCCTGGATTTCCAGAGCTTTCAGGGAGAAAGAGACTTCCGTGGACCAAGAGGATCAGTTGTGCTCATTCCGAGCACATCAAACCAACCATTTGGCTGCCAGGTTGCTGACATTATAGTAGTGACTACAGTGGCTGTTCAGTGCTCAAAACTACGTGGTGAAAGGCGACCTATAAATGCATAATTCTTTGTGTATAAATATAGCTTAGATGGCTCATCGACACCTATAGTTACCTGGCATTCCATTAATATTAACAATGGGGCTATCAGAACCAGAGGAAGGTGCAATGATGACTGATCATAACCCCAAATCACCCATAGTCGTCATTATACCTGAACTTGTAATTACAACATTATTTTTGGAAAAGAGAACACACAGCCAAAACTGATTGATAATATATATTCTGAGCAATGTAGTTCAGTGTCTGTCTGGAATGCCTTTGTGGATTATTCTCAGCCTTGAAGGAGACCCTGGAAAGTTAGACCAACTGATGTCAAGGACATTTCAAAGAAAAAGGCTAGAAATGAGAAACTCACTGAAAACTGAACTGTAATCTTCTGACAGTTATCTCAAGACAGTGAGCATGACAGGAAAAAAGAATGTAGGCTGAATGACAGACATGTTGTGTTTTCCCCTTTCAAGAGTACATAAACTTATACAGAACAAACTGAAAGCCCATCAATTTCCAGTTTTGATCGAAAGGGCAACAAACTTGCTTCCAGGAGGTTGGTCCCTTATTCATATATTTTCAAGAGGTTGCATGCCTTAAATTTTCTCTTTACTTCAATTATAAAACTGGCCACTTGGGTTTCCAAAGCCTTCAGATTAAAAGGAAATTATAACTCTATGTGTACTATTTGGAAAAAGCAAGGATCACAACTGAGATAATTTCTCGTCATCCCCGCACATTAGGTAAAAAGAAAAGGACTCTTTCTTTGCTGGAAAACAAGTGAAACCGCGATTGATAGGAAACAGGACAAAGGTCTTTCAGCCTCTCAAAGTAAACTGTTCACCTACAAACATCAGTGCTACTGGAATCAACCAACATAACAACTACAATGTTCAACTGTCTACTTTTGACAGAACTCAAAAATTGATGTGTATATTTGTATAACTATTATATTTTTTGGATTCAGCTCTCTTTTCTAATCTGTATGCTTGTCTATTGTGTCATTATTTCTTTTCATGTTTAGTAACTCATAACTATAATTAATAAACTCACTATCATGAACTCATGAAAGCCTGGTTAAAATGGCTCCATTTGGAACATAAATCCAGTTTTTAAAAGAGAAAGGCATCAACAAGGAAAGGAATTTTCAAATTAATCTTGGAGACCAACCAAGGGTATTCCCATTTGGAATCATAATAAATTTAGGGAGCATAACACAGGAACTGGTTGGAATAACAGTCAGTTTACCGTTTTGTAAAGTAAATGGTTGCATCTCAACCAACGCCTCTGTCTCCAGGTATACATCCATGTCAGTCCTGTTAAACACGAGACTGAAGTGTCATTCTGTTACAAAAGATTAAACATCACCAGCAAAAGCCAGCAACACATTCCTCACTGATATAGTTTTAGAGATTAAAATTTAAAAAAAGATTTTTTACTCCAAATATAAACTCTGCAAGAGTTACAAATTACCAGGATCCCATTAAATAGCAAAGAAACACAAAGAAAAGAACTGATTTAAACAACACTCCCCACATTAATATGTGCGTCATAAACTTGTACTCCTAGTTATATCAAGGTAATAAGTTGGGGAATACTGACACATGGTCTGTTGCTTTAATCAGCAAACAAACTCAGATTCAAAGCACTTTTGAAACGCAGCAACAGTTATAAAATGCAACAGCCAATTCTCAGAAACAGCCAGGTGTGGTAACCATCAGATAATCTGTTTGTAGTACTGCTGATTGAAGGATAAATATTGGGCAGGACACTGGGGAAAAATCACCTGCTGATGCTTAAAACAGTGTCATGAGATCTTTAATCTCCCCTAGGTCAGGCAGACGTGGCCTCATTACAACGTTTCACTTGAAAGATGACAACCCTGACATTGTTGCAATCCGTCAATTCAGACGGAAGCATCACCCTTGATTTTTCTGTTACATTGAACAATATATCTTCAGCTCCGAAAATTTTTACTTGTTCATCAATACGGTTCAACACTGGGGACTAGAATCTTTTCCCATTTCCAGAACCCAGCATCAATATGAAGTACTCTCGGGACTCAAGCAATAAATCCAGCTCTTGTGCTACACCAGGGAAATGCCTCAGTCGCATAAAAAGAGCACTCACTGCTATAAGCAATGTGATATTTTTGTTTCCTACCAAACAGCATCTCTGTGGAAACGTGGAAATTGCCAAAGTATATTAGTAGTGTGGTGAGGGTTCTCCTGCCAAACACGGGAAGATGATCTTCACCCGGAATGAAAACCGAGTACGTGCAACCGTAGTTGCAGAGTTTTAAAAGGATCGTTTACTATCCTAGGATTTCACTAAAGCCCCATTTCATTGATTTTGAGGACAAAAACCAGCAAATGTGCCAGAGAATATAACGTTTCAAATATTGAGCACCAAGCATCCTCATTACAGAGATGCCACTCACCAAATGGATGGATGTCATACTTTGTGATCTGAGTTGTAGTGACTACATCAGGATGCAATGTTTTACCTTAATCAGATGCTTCATCTACTTACCACTGATACAGTAGTAGATAAGCTATCCCTCACTGTAAGGAGAAACTTTGTTGAATCCCACTCCTGGTCGCAAGGTAATAAATATATTCCATTAATCAAAATGATTGTGAACTGACAGTGGTCAACCTTCCCAGAGCTGTTAACAGCTCTGCAGTGATAGATCATTAGTGATTTCCAGACACAAAGAAAATTAGACAGAAAGTAATCAAAAGACAACAAAAATATCTCAATATTCAGATAAGTTCTACAAGTTCATAAACTCAGCAAGTGACATTATTTATGCACAACAGAATTCAGATTTCATAACTAGTAGTAATCGCTGGCAGACTGCTTGTTTCTGTACTCACTATGATATTTCACGAGGGAACTAAACATCCTCTAGCTCTCTCTTACCAAAAAAAAGACGAGAAGTGTAAAATCAACAGCAAGTCCTGGAGCTAAAATTGCGGGAACAGAGAAACTGAACAGTCCAAAGAGCTCCGAAGAGCAGGCCGTGTTATGCTTCTTTCATACACACTCACCAAATGGTTGTGCTTACACCTCAACCCATCCATTACTGCACAGACAGCCTGATACTTTACTAAAAGATTAGATAGTGTAAAGCTGTAAAAGAATACTATTCAACATGCAACATCTGGCTTACTTGTACAACTTCAAAGGGGAGTAAGCCTGCATTAAAGCAGATCATTCATAGCTCATCATGCTCTTTCATTAAACTTCTAATTATACCACCCTGCAAATGAGAAATACAGAAGAAGTTAATTTTCAGTGACCATATTTGTGGTGATTATTTTTGCAAACGGTTTTGGCTTGAAGTATTTTCATGCTCAGTTCGTGATGATGAAAGCTGCATGACTTGGACTTTTTCTGCTTGAACAACTATTCTGTAATCACAGCTTTTCAGTCATTGCTTGATGCACACAAGGTCAGGCTCTACTTCTCAACTTCTGCACAAACAAATCATACATGTCTAACTTTTCCACATTGTATTAAAGGTCATCCTCACATTCTGGCAGAGGAATGCAAATATCAGCCTTTTCACCAGCTATTGAGATATTGGACACAGTCACGATTCATCTACAGGGTAGGCAGAACATGATTTTGGGTTTGCATCGAACCTTCGGAGAGGCAAAAATGCAATCCGATTCTGGAGATCTAGATCATCCAACACCTCAGCTAAAGTGATGATGAAGATTATCTGGAATGCACGGGCTCTCGATCACACCAAAGTCAGACTAGGTCTTAGAGACAAATTTATGCTCCAAGAATAGCCTCAAAGCACACTAAGTATTAATGCATGTAGAGATGATTCATGACGCATAATTACCAGCTAATTTTATAACAATTGGTGTTAGTGAGTTGACATAAATGAAGAACATGCAACTTACCCAGCCAGCTTCTGCTCAAATAAACAGACACAAAGACAGGTGGGACGGTGAAGAAATCTACCACAGAATTCACTTCCAACCAGAACCATAATTTATCATTTGCTGCAATAAACTGAAAGAGAAATGAGAGTATATTATTTCGACGTTCCCTTCTATGGCAGGCACATTCAGCTTTGCCAAACACTGTCAAAACATCAACATACTATACATTCTTAAGTTTCTGAGGTTAGGCATTTTATTAATATTTGTATCAATGTAATGTGATGAGTCGTGAATTGTTGAGTCTCGGGTGACAGAATGGTCACGTGATAATTCTTTAAGATCTTAGTTGCCTAAACTCAGAACCTGTAACTTCTCAATGAGGAGCCTTGAGAATGAAATTCACAGACAGCTGGGTATCCCTAAATGTAGAACCTCGTTAGTTTTACCTCCATGCATTCTGACGCATCTTTTTTCATTCATTTTTCAATAAGCATTTTGGCCAAAATCAGCAATGTCCCGTCAAATGGAGACCTTGGGAAAACTGTCATTATTGGAACCATTATTGGAAGTTAAACCTGGAGATCACAATCCATATGCAGTTGCTGGTGACACTGGACAACTGATGTGAACTGAAAGAAAGTTTTTCTTTAGAAGTTACTCTGCTTTATTTTAACTTCCTAAGCACATCAGATTAGACTGCAATTTTGCATTTACTGCAAAAAGAACTCTCAACTGTGATCCTTCACAACAACTGGATGAAAATAGGCATAGAAAATCAGTGAAACTCCAGCATAGGAGGCCAGTCTGAAAATCTGTTCAGTAATTTCACAAAGCAGTGGCCATTTTTTGAAACTGTCCTGTGGCAACTATGCCAAAGGGCATTAGTGACGCTCAACAGACCCCGTTGAGAAACAACATATTCCTCCCAAGGTTCTGTTTAGTATTCAGATTTTCCCCATCCAGAACTTCAGTATAGAAAATATTTGTTTCACTCTGTGAAGACATGATAAATCTTCTATAATAAAAATATTTAAAGGCAGTATCATTTTATATGCTGTGGACTTTCCAACTTATTGCATTGTCCACACAACGCAGTGTAAAAGTCCTTACACTCTTTTCGAAAGTACTTTCTATTCCTGAAAATAGCAACTGTTAAATTATTAGACAAGAATATTTAGAATTTAGAGGCGATGGAGCCATGGCTGATAGAAACTTGAGTGTCGGATCAGCAAAGTTCTAATCGACTGGTGGAACAGACTGAAGAGGCTGAACAGCCTGCACCAGCTCCAGTAAACCTCAGTGCATACCTTTGAGTTAAAGATAGTTTTCACCCATTTTCAACCACAGCTTTATGGGAAGTAAAGAGCTTAATTACTCCTTGACTCAGCAATCCAGACTTGTGATCAATCGTTCGTCTCTGCTTGTTTCTTATATTAAACTCTAACTGATTAACTCTACAAAGGTCATCCTTTGATAACTCTGCAAAAAGTTCCCAAGAAAACCTCTCATTAACCAGACATCTCTTGCATTATTTTAATGGAAGCATTGTTATTCAAGGTAAAAAAAATTTGAACAGATTGACATTTCAGGATATTCTATTAAGCACTCAATAAGATTTACACTTTTCTTTCCTTCACAGCTGAGCAGTCTTTTTTTAAATGCAAGATAGACATAATCTCTTTGAACTCATCTTCACTGTATAAATACATATCACTTGTACTAAGGCTAGTGAGGTGTTTAACGTGGCTGTTTATTGCCACCGCACGCACACACCACAGACATCAAGTGTCGCTTGGAAATTTGAAGTATGTTTTGTTGCTATAACTACAACATTGCCTCTAAAGCACACAGGCTGCAGGCAAACTATTTGTCCAAATGACAAATGGAAGGGAAGAAAAGGAAAGGTGTGCTTTCTCAGTTATTTTTTGGTTGGAAAATGTTAATCTTGTAAGCAACCTTAGATAGAGCTCACTCACACAAGGCTGATGGAAGCAGGCTTCTTGACTGCAGCCTCTCCACAGCATCTACCCACTGTTTTATATGGCATGAAGCATAATTTTTGATTAAATTGTGAATTTGAGCATAAAACAAAAAAGGACATCAGAATAACATAGTGCCAAACCGAAAGATTGCAAATGCTAATGTGCAAAATTTAGCCTGGATCAGACTAGGAATTCTTTTCGTACAAAATTTGTAACGAGATTCATTACACATGCAGACAATGTACAAGGTCATCCTTTATTCATGAACTTAACCATGTTAAAATTCTGAAAGGGATATGAAGCCAGAAACAGTTTGATGTCATGGCATGGACATTACACGGTCCATTTAGAAAATAAATACGTGACAAGGCATAATTTTGAATTTTAAACTGAGTTTTAAAATCATTTATAAAACAAAATCCTAAGTAATTGTACATTTCTAACTTAAACCAAAGGTGAAGTAGAGGCAGAACCCCATGTGACCCGATTTCTGTAATTACAAAGATTGCGAGGACAGCACGACAGAGATCACTAAAAAGACCTTCTTAACTATTCTAATACAATGCTGTAAAATCAAGACTGATTCAAATCTGAGAAACCACAAAAACTTAATGCACACACTCATCCTACAGCTGATCAAGGTTGAGCTTATGCATTAATACTGCATAATTCTGCATACTGCATTTTTGATCCATTCCCCTTGTGATCTGTTGGAAAACAAATACATAAATTGTAGATGATCTGGCACCGTGGAGTCTGCTTCGGGACAATTTAACTTCAGGCAGAATTGTTGACTTCGAACATGACATCCTCGTTTGGCTTCAAAAGGTTGGGCTAACCCCTAAATTAGGCATAAGTTGCAGTAACAAAACATTCCACTCCAACAGATTGAGAATACTAGCCCAGCACAGTTTATCGACTTACACTGGAGGTGGCTACAGAGGAGCCTGCAGCCACAAAATCACAACCATCGTACCCACACCACAGTGACCCACACTATGTCAGAGGGGAAAGAATGGGGTTCTCTCAAAGGAAAATGAGGACAAATCGTGGCGATTTAGCTCAAGCTCCGACATAGCATTGAAATGAGTAAGACTAACACGTGCTCAACCGTTGAACTTTATTAACACACTCGTGCCCCCTCCAGAGATTTCAGTGAGACAAACGCACTGCTCTTACTCAATAGTACACTCCCACACCGTGGTTTGTTGGAAGAACTAGTAGGCAACAAGCAAAATGGTGGGTGAACCTAAGTAACTCCCACCACTTCAGCCTGCACTCCCTCTTTTACTCACCTAGTGCTGGCAGGATTGAATAACAGAATAACAAATGTTAACCAAAAGACTATTACAATCATGTATTCCTATTTTACTTTGTGAGATAACTCACTATCACAGATATCTTACTAAATCAAGACAACAGAAAAAGACACCACACATGTTTTACTACACATTGAAGGGGTGAACAATGCCTCACTGGTTAGTAATGCTGCCTCACAGCATTGGGTTTGATTCCAGCCTCGGGCAGCTGTCTGTGTGTGGAGTTTGCACGTTCTCCCAGTGTCTGTGTGCGTTTCCTCCAGGTGCTCCGGTTTCTTCCCACAGACCAAAGATGTGCAGATTAGGTGGATTGCCCATACTAAATTGTCCCGTAATGTCCAGGGATGCTCAGGCTAGGTAGATTAGTCAAAGTAAATGCGGACTTATGGGGTTAGGTCTGGGTGGGATGCTCTTTGGAGGACAGGTGTAGACTTGAAGGGCCAAATAGCCTCTATCTGCACTGTCGGGATTCTGTGATTCTATGATATATTCATATTGTGTACATAAATGTTCACTGATTCACCTTAGCGTGTACGAAGACTGGACGAAACTAACAGTAATTCGTAATCAGTTGGAATCATATTATCTTAATTGCTCTGTTTAACACCAAATGCCTTCCTAAACTACCTCTGTGTGATTACATTCCGAATGTAACTTGTGTCTTAAGTTGGTTCTCACCCGCAGTCCAAAGTAGAGTAGGAAGAATACATTGAATGCCATGTCAATCTGCAACGTGAAATCTTCATAGAAATTCTGACAGGATTCTATTGGGCTAGTAAAACACAGGAAAGGAAGGTTAATGATGAATCAGGACAAAAAAAATGTACAGAAACATAAGCCATAATAAAACATTTCCAGTCCTCATTATATTCCTAAATAGCAACAGGCTTTAATCCTACAATTTTCAGGTTAACTGCTTCGATATTACATATACAGGAGGAGAGAGCATCCGATATCAAGGAATGCCAAAAAAGAATCAGGAACATATGGGATTTGCTGTAAAAGAAGGGACATGCACAAAAAGCAGATATCAATCATAATTTTGTTGGTCCTTGATTAACCCTTAAAGGACTGAATACTTAAAACTGATTTTAAAAATTATAAAAATATACTAAGTCTATTCTTAAACGTAGAATGTATACAGCACCCTTAACATGGAGTGCCTCAAAACACAAATACACTATACCTTTACATAAACAGTAGGTGAAATAGCAGTGCTTTAAGGGTTACTAAATTCATGCAGGATTGATTTTCTCTGTATGAGAAGCAGCCATAGCAAATGCTAAGATATCAAATCTCTTCATGTGTATCAGTATCAGGCACCAGTTATTAATAAAATATGTATTTTGACACATGCAGTTTATATAAAACAAATTATAATCACAACTCCCTGTAACTTTATTTTCGAGGAACCTTTTAATCTGCCCATCAGTAAATAAATTGCAGGCCAGTAAATTATACAGTAAAAGGCTCTCCAAACTAATGTAAATGTTTAGAAATATTCAACTCAAAGCTGCACATGCATATTGACAAAGTCACTTAAATGCACTACCAAACTGATGTCAGAACAAAAACTAATGCTTTAACTGAATAGAATTCCACTATTATGAAAATATTTTACCCAATACTTAAAATATATAAACAATAATTTTTATGTTTTATTCGCTTCCTGGTGATACACTGGAGTTAAGTGTGTTTTAGGAATACACAGCTGATTTATTTGGGAAGCAAAATTAAATACCCAAATTAGACACGTTGAGAAGTGAAAAATGCTGGAAATATCCAGCAATGAATAGCTGCCATGAAGGCCCCAACTAAAACATTAACTGGTCTTCTGTCTTTCTCAGTGCAACTTAACTGCCTTATATTTCCAATACTTTTCCATTTTTAGTTCAGATTGTCAAAGTTACATTCTTTCAATCTATCCCCTAACCCTTTTCACTGTCTACTCATTTGGGAGCTCTGAATACACTACTAGAGCTCCTTTGACATTGCACATTATAAGTAAATCACAGTCGGTCTTAAAATGGATATGCTATACAAATAGACAAATCGCATGAATTAGTTGTAAGGTAAATCTGTTTTAGCCTGATCACACTTAAAAGGTGTTCAGTTGAATTTCTCTAAATATATGTACACATATATCAAAACATATATATATATAGTCACTCGGAAATCATTTAATTTTAAAAACTTGGTTTAGAACTAGGTACATTGGACTATATTGACCAATTTTAATTCGAGGCTGTGCAGCATACCCAGCATTTTAAGGATGTTATACAATTGTAATGAAGTGTGATGTCTGCAACACTTTAACCAAAATGCACTTTTAAACATTTTATAAAGTGATCGCCTATATTTTTGCTCATAGTTAAGTCATCTGATATTACAAGTATTAGTTCCCATAATAGTTAAAATTCTATTCACCCCAAGATGGAACAAAACTCCTTAAGATAACAACATATAATTATTCTTCGGAATTTAGTTGCTATTTGGTCGAGGACTTTAGCAGATTAAAACTTGCCTGCTAGCTTCAGGCTGCAGTTCGGAAGCATATGTTATTTAAAGTTTATGTTGCATCTACAACAAAAGTATGATCACTAGAGTAATTTCTAATACCATTGAAGCATTATTTTTATATATTATTGCGAATAAATGTTTTCCTGACATTGATGCTTGAAGTGTCAGAGGGTAAAGAGGAGCTCATTACTTTTGGCTGAATAAAGAAAGCAGTTCTACAAAACTGCTTTAATCTAGGGTAGGATATTAAGAAAGGAAGGCTAAAATGGTTGGGAGGGGTAGGTGGTTCTTGACAGGAACAAGAATGAGAAAATCACTGGAATTATGATAGTTTTAGATGAAGGAAGCTTTTATTAAGACAGAGATAAACAGGAGAGAAAGGAAAAAAACACGAGCAAGCAAAAAGCTTGGATGCATAAAATGGCTGGCTTTAACCAAAGAAAGTAAACATTCTGTTCAGTCGCTTTCATTCACTGTTGCCATTTTAGTGATATCCATCAGTTCAAGGTCTATTGTGCAAAGAGGAAAGGGGAAAGGAAAAGGAGAGGAAGTCAATACATTCCTTGGAGGGTGTGTTGATTTTGTAGCTATGGATTCTATGCATGACAGATCAGTAATGGTTTTTCTGTAAGCTTGTGAATCTCTTATAACATGCAAGTATTGCTATGAAAATAACTAAATCAATGAGCTAGAGTGGCACTCTGGAATCTAATAATCTATCCTCAAAGCACAAAAGTTGCCATCAAGCAGAGGAATGATTTGATTTTGCACACTAATATCAACTGATCGTCTCAACAAATCACCACACAAAGCTGCAAAATCTCAAGTTGAATTACATAGCTTTGAGGCACAAAACACAGCTATTTAAAAATCACTGCGAATTATTTTCACTTTTGAAAACATGACTGTTTATAACTGAACATTGTGTCTGTAGAAGATTCTTACAAATGCTGCAATACACAGCCCTGCTAATAGGACAGTTGGGAACTAGTAACACAAAAGCTGACAAATGAAATGTGTAACCAGCAGGTTCTCACATGATCTCAATTTAAACAAAGCACAACTAATTCTCCAATGAAATCACTCTAGGTTTTCTAAGCTCTTTAATTCCATCAATAACACATTTACACAGGTAGCAGACAGATCTTTTAAAGTCTCTCTGAAGCAGAAGTTTGTTAAATACAGATGTTAAAGCAGTCAAATGCTTTTAATTCTGAAAGTGATAGTGCTCAGTTATGGGTTCTAAAAGTTCAATGGCATCCTGCGAACTATCACAAGGAGGCCTGAGTCGGTGAATTTGCTGACAGGAGGTTTTGTACTATTGTTACCGCAGTAAGTTAAAGAAAAACAAAACAGGACATCAAGTTAAAACAGAGTATAGTACTAGTAAATATAGAAACAGCACAGAAGTTGAATGCAAAAATTGTTTTCTGTCTGTACCACATGACTTCATCAACTCAAAGAACACAGCTGTCGGCACAGTGGGAGCAATCAAATCAGTTCTTGGTATCATGATTCATCAGGAAATAAACTGCATTGTGAAAATAAAAGCATTAGGAATGGTCCAATGTATTGAATATGACTCTCCCTAAAGCCTGTTTCTGGGTGGAACAGGGCAAATCGAGAATTCGTTATAATTTAAATCACTATAAGTATCAGAGCATGATCTTCTACCGTCTCTGTTACTTGCCGGACTGATGACCCCTAAGCCAACATTAACCAAGATGCAGGTTTCTGGCATACTGGTAGTGCCCCTACCCCTGAATTAGAAAGCCTGGATCCAAGTTTCGCTTGTCCAGAGATGTGTCAGAACATGTCCAAACAGGTTGATTAAAAATACCTATGCATTTTAAATCATTTTGGATAAAATTCCACATGCTCATGATTTTTTCCATTTCACCACTGAAGTAAACAGTTTTGACTTTTATCAAGCTTTTCAATTCCCGTTATTATTTAAACAACCCTAAATCCAAACTCAAGGAAATATACATAAATTTTCGGTAACATATCTCTTCATGATTTAGAATGTGTAGCCTAAGAATTTTTACATCGAATCTGTGCTACAACCATTCCAAGGGGACTTTGAAGTCATCTGAAGCTGATTTTTGGAGTGTAAAACACTCAAAAGTGATCCAGGATGATACAGTGATATTGAAGATTGTATCAACTTTCCCCTTCTTCCGTTAGTAAAACTGAATAAATCATTAACCTTAAAATAAATAATAACTCTAAAAATATTCATCTCCCATCAGGCAGTCCTTTTACACTCCTTGACTAAGAGCAAGTATAAGATTCTTTTAACTTTCTGGTTACTTTCCTCCTCCTCTTCTTTTTTTGCAATACCTGGCCTACAAAAGTCTTATACTCCCAAATATTTATCATTATAAATATCACAAATGGTGGAAGGAACGTGTAGCTTTGATAATGGGAGGCCCAAGGGTCAGGATGTGGGTCAAAGGAGGACCCCTAACCTGCAGATACCCATGGGTAATGGTGGGGGCGGGGAGGACGACGACTTGGTGGATGCTTTGAGGAGAGGTGATGATGGATCTTCTTAGATTTAGAATCCCTACAGTGTGGAAACAGGCCCTTCGGCCCAACAAGTCCACACCGACCCTTGGAGCATTCCACCCACTCCCATCCCCCTATAACCCACACACCCCTGAACACTACGGGCAATTCAACATGGCCAAACCACCTAGCCTGCACATCTTTGGACTGTGGGAGGAAACCAGAGCACCCGGAGGAAACCCACGCAGACACAGGGAGAATGTGCAAACTCCGCACAGACAGTCACCTGAGGCTAGAATCGAACCCAGGTCCCTGGTGCTGTGAGGCTGCAGTGCTAACCACTGAGTCACCGTGCTGCTTCTCTTTAGTTCATTTTAGTTTTCTCCAGCTCAGAATGCAATTCCTCCCAGATAGTGAACAGTGAAATTAGGCAGAGGTTTTTGTAGGTGAAATGAATTATTGTAGTGTTGCATGAATTGACTGAAGGAAACCCCATTAATAAAGCCAACTGCATGAGAACCATCCTCAGTTGTGTTCTCCTCCTTGATGGAGAAGTCCACGTGGCAACATATTCTCTCTCATGATTTCAAGGTCCCAGCAATACGGGAAAGTGAAGTGAGGTGTGAGGTGAAGGACATCTATTGATGTGTAAGGCAGGGAATAAGAGAACTGCAATGAAAATGCTGAAGAGATCAATCCCAGCCATTTGTTCATATCTATCACCTCATGCACACAAAGGAGCTGGGATAAGTACTTCTACCAGCTATGGTGTAGCTCAGTGTCGCTGAACTGTGGGACTACTTTATGTCTGGTCTGACACCTTTCAGCCCCAAGTGTCAAGGGTCACAAACGTAATCTGGACTTCCGGTCCAGGCTTGCAGAGACCTTGTGTCCTTTAAATCTGGTGCCCAGACCTTCAGCCTTAGAAGGTCCCCAGGTCCTAGGGTCTTCCCAGCTTGATCTGTAAGATTTGCCCTTCTCCTCAAACATGCATATGTAATGAGCTGACATCGTGTGATTGTATAAGGAAACCTGAGCCCAACCAGAGGTAACTCTTCTTTCCAAGCCTGACATTGGACCCAGGATCCACAGCAGAAGATTTTACCCAAGGTCAAAACCTTAAAAAATACAGCTCTTCCTGGGTCCAAAGATTTACCCAGTGAGCCACACACAACAGGAAGGTGCCAGGGCAGCTTTCTATCCTATTCTGAAACAGGTGGGACTTACTTGAAGGTCTTCCAATTAACTTCATTGGTTGAGGTTTTAAGTGCAGAAGGGCTGGGCCAGGGTTCCCACTGGTGACTGTTAACCAGCAATCCTGCTGCGGTCATTGGATAATATCACTACTGGGCAGAGCCAAGAGAGCAGCTCTCATTGGCTAGTCTATTACCACTGACTGTCAAAGGAAGTTGAGAGAAAGTACTGTCAATTAAAAATAGTGGATGTTTGCTCAATATTAGTGCAAGTAGCACAAATGCCTTCAAGGAGAAGCTGGTTAAGTTAGCAAGACAGAAAAGAATAACAGTAAATAGATCTGCTGATAGAGCAGATGAAGTATAGTGGGAAGAAGTTCACGTGGAGCATAAAAACTGCCATAGAACAGTGGATAGAACTGCCTGTTTTTGTGCTATAAATTCACTGTAACTAAATGTAGAAATCCCCTGTTTGCTGAATCATGGGATAACATCAGTATAGGTTCTAGGTCATCACATGTGAGGGATGCTTCAATGATACTGTGGGTGAGACAGATAGAAGTTGAAATTTATATTACTTAACATTTCTTTCCCTTGATTTTGACAAGGGAATTGTAGTGATTGTAACAAGGTCAGCCAGCTGGACGTCAAAGAATACAAGTTCCCTGACTAGGGCTGTTAGTCTTATCCAATCAGAGACCCCCGACTGACATAAAAAGGTTGAGTGTCAAAGATGCAGACTGGTGCTTGACTCTGTATAAGGTAGTACTATAGTCAAGGACTGTTAATGTGTAAATAAAGGGTGACTTGGTGATGGGACACAGGCCTCTGTTAAGTAATTTCAAGGATGACAGAGAACTTGCACGCAGGTTGCTGTCAGCATTATTCTTGGGTTGCCTCAGTTGATCTTCCCTCACACAATGCCCGTGGGAAAACAGCAGTTAGGATGAATTCATGCAGATCCTTGGATAGCACCATTCCATTCAACTCCCAAGGAACTTCCTCATCTCAGAAAGCAGGAAGTGCAGATGTGAAAGATTAGCAAGAGCAAAGATCAAACCAGCTAACTTTAAAAGCAAAGAGAGAGTTCTAATACAACAGGAATGACAAAGCCAAAAGATAAGCCACAGGCTTGGCAAAAAGGGTTGTGATGTACTTGTTAGAAGGTGATGAATTTAGACGTAGATGGTCGCCACTGCTTAAGTGTGAGCTGAGAATAATCTAAAAAAAATCGGGAATAAGTGCTTTCAAAACTTCAAAATGCTTCAAACCAACTAAATATTGGAAAGAATGAGAGACAAGCTGGCCTAAACAATGTTCAGAGAGGACATTTAGGCCTGATTGTTGAAAGTAGTAAACACAGACTCATTGAAGAATATGAAAAGTTTGTTATGCAAAAAAGACTTCAACTGCAGACAAACAACTCAAGTTGACTCGAGTAGGTGAAACCTGCTCAGATACAAACTAAAGACTTCTCCCTGTTGGAGGAATGTAGTGGTGATACTTTTCAACAAAGGTAGTCATTGTGGGATTGAGGGTATTTTTCAATAATTATAGTTTGATTATGCATTTGGTTGGCAAGTGAGGCATTAATATTATATTCCGCTCAATTATATTCAATGAAAAACATTGATTTCTGTGAATCAAGCCTGTGTATTGAGTGGAGGGCCACATTAGATCAGGTCAAAAATAAACAAATGGCAGAGGCTTGCTTTTACAGCCCAGACAATATCAACCTGGACTAAGAAACGGGAAGATTTTTTGAAGTAAAACCTTTTATTCAAAGACACAGTTTTGTGTTTTAAATTGGCTTAATTTCGTAACTGCGTTAATTTGGATTCAAGTCTTATAAATTGTGCTGCATGATGATTTCTTAAGACAATCTAGACTGTACTATGTTAATACAGTGATAAGGTTTGATTCTTGGGCATATGACTCCCACTTCTATGGAGAACAAAGGAAGTGACTTTTCAGTTAACTTGTTCCGGGTAACAGCAGTGATCCTGAAGTCCCGTATGAACAAATAGCTCTTTCAACTGAAAGACATCGGTAGGCTTTGGAATTCTCAAGAACATTTAATTGAATCAGTTATAAATTTGGAATGTTATTAATCATTAGAATGTGACATTATATATCCTCTAAGGAGACACAGATTAATCTGGTGATGCCTTCCTAACTTATTAAGTTTACATCTCTCTACTAATAGGGAAATGCCATAGCAGAAGGATGTTCCTACAAACGACGGATATCTTGAGGAATTGGTCAGGCGGTGGTTGGAACTGATATCTGTGAGATGACTATTATCCTTAAGAAATCAATCAGGAATTTGGCACATACTGCCCTGCCAATCTAAGACAGATCATGTGCCAGCCATGCAGTGGTGAGCCAAATTAAAGTTCAGGCGTTCGATTGATCATACTCAGGAGTAGCTATAATCTTTAGCAGCTCAATACCCAGGGAAGACAATGGGACAACAACTTATTTTAACACAACAAGGGACAAGCACCTAGTCCGTTGAAAGTCACAGGCTGATGTATGAAGACAACTGAATGAACCATTGCTTTATTAAGTATCACTATTTTGTACTTATTATGACAAACTTAATAAACTCTATGGAACTTGTAAAACATACTTATTCCCTTAGTCTAAAACTGTAACTGACTTAAGTCCTACAACAAATTGAATATGTGATCCTGACTTCAAAAGGTCAATGACCTTGGCATTTTACCTCAGTACCTAAGTGTAAACCAATTTTATAAGGCTATTTCAAATACAGTGCCATTAAGGAGTACCAGTTTTACGAACTAGTTTAAGGTTATTCAACAATTTATTGAAATAACTAACAGATTAATATTTAATTCAAAAGGATGTACTGTAATATCTGTACCAGTGGCAAACACTTCTCAAAGCATTGGCTTGTGCAGAAAAAGGAGAAATATTCAGTAATGTACTTAAATTCTCAATAGGATTGCAAAGGCAGAATAAGATGGTGTGATTAAACCTCCTCTCCCTGAGCAGCTTTAAAAAAGTCAAATTAGCAGTCAGCTAATACAACGGAATGTCTTTGTGGGGAAAAAATGTAACAGAGAGGAAGGTAAACTGAAAGCTGAGCATCATTGTTCACTGCCTTGCTGTACCATGAGGAGATAAGCAGCATCATTGTGACAGAACCATCAGAACACTAAGTCTCAAGGTTAATTACAATCCCACATGAGGGCATAGCTGCACTTCAGAGCCTGATACATCAGCGAAAGCAAGTAGAACCACAACACACCTGCCAAATGATCTTGGTGATGGGTTTACATCATGTGATGACATTTCTTGAAAATATGAAAGTGCTGGATTCCCACAGCATTACACAGGAAAAAAACTGCACTTCTAAAGTAAAATACTGATTTTTCCTTAATCCATTTTAACATGTCTAAGCATAGCTACTTATATACCTATTACAAAATATTTATAATTTAATAAATAATTGCTTGTAAATTCATAGCTAAAAATGAAATACAATGGAATAATTCCACAGGATATAACCATTTTTTTAAAACATTGAAGAACTAGACTGAGGTTTTTTTAACATTATAATATTATAATATTACCATGTATAGCATCCACAAAATCAAAGCCAAAAAAAAAGCAACATAGTCAGAAATATTTGTACATTTGCCCAAATAGCCACCCTTGGATGAAGCTGAAAGGATACAGTGGAAGCACTTTGACAAATACAACACAAAATGAACAGGATTCTCAATCTTAGGTCAATGAGGATTACCCAAGTTTTTTTTTTAGCAGGTTGAGATTTATATGCCCCATCAATTGGCCCTATTCCAAGGGGGAAATAAATCAATTGGAACTGTTGCAAATTTGTCTGTTTTTCTTTAACTATTGTTAGAGGAGCAACTATTGAAAGAAGCTCAGACGAGGAAGGAAAACACTGAGTAAAATCAGCAATTAATATTCAATGTTTCAGTTGGAATGTATGTTTATGGTTTAGCCAATTGAAAACTTAATTTCAGATAGTGAGACAGTTAAGAGATTTCCAAACTCCAAAATTTAACCCAAACCTCTGAACTATCACTGGGATTGCCTAGGAAATTTCAACAGGAAGAAAACTTGTCACAGTCATTAAAGTTGTGATTTGTTACTATGATCACTCATTTAGTATCTCAGCTAGGGCCTCTGCCTCAAAACTTAAACTCATTTTGGTTCATAACTGGCTCTTCTCTTCTTGTACAATTTTTATGCCTATGGAAGATTTCCGTATTCCTGTGTGTTAGCTGTTAGTCTCTTCTCATTCCTTTTCTTCACTTATTCTCTGCAAATTATCTTTAAGCTATGTTCTCATATACAATAAGCTGACATTTGTCACGCACACCCTCTTTCTGTCTTGCTTTTATCACACACTTTAGAGGCAGCATATTACTCTGTTACAGATCTGCCTGTGAATCTCTGGACGTGGTCTGTTCTCACTCAGGTAAGCTGGTCCTCTGCTAACTAATTGTTCTTGGACATTTCCTATCATTAATCTAAACCTCATGATACCATGATCACTATCCCCCAAATATTCCCCAGGTGAAGCTTGATCCATTTCATTCCCCAGAACCAAATCCAGCAACCCTTTCTTCCTCATTCCTCCAATTTCCCAGCTGTGGCTAGTGCCAGGTACTTGCATAGGTGGCTGAGCATTCCAAACACCTTTATGGAGACTTTAAGATGTCAATGTTTTCTTACCCTTTGGTTCTTTGTTTTATATTTTTCAGTTTTTTTTTAAATTCTGGTTTTGTAACGAAAATGGCACTGGAGAATGATAACTCTGCGCACTTTTCACTGTACTCACCGATAGAAGTGAAGTTATACACTTTAGTGTGAAAAGCTGAATTGCAGAATATAATATAAATGGTGATATATTGGGAAATGTGGATGTACAAAGGAATCCAGGTGACCTTGTACACCAGTGGAAGTAAAATGAGTACATTGAAAGTAAACAAGCAAAAGGTATGTTGGCCTTCATCGCAAGAGGCTTTGAATTCAGAAGTAGTGCTGTTTTACAGTGGGTATACATGACCTTGGTAAAAGCGCACCTGAATTATTGTGTGCATTTCTGGTCTGCCTAACTAAGGTAGGATATACTTGTCATAGAGGGAGTACAGTGGAAGTTCACTTGGCTGACATCAGGGATGGCAGGAATGTTGTGTGAGAAGAGAGATTGGTTTGATTAGGCCTGCATTCACTGGAGTTTAGACGAATGAGAGAGGATCTGATTGAATCGCATAAAATTCTAACAGGGCCAGACCAATTAGATGCAGGATGGAGGTTTTCCCTGGTTGGAGCAGTGGTCACATTCTCTAGATATGGAGTAGGCCTTTGAGGAAACATTTCATTGGTCAAAGTCTGGTCAACCTGTATGATTTGCTACCACAGAAGGCTGTGAATGCCAGCTATCTAAGTATATTCAAGAAGGGGATTGATCATTTTTTGGACATTAAAAAAATCAAAGAGAATGGAGAGAAACTGAGAACATGGTGTTAAGACAGTGGATCAGCCAGGATCATATTGAATGGTAAGCAGTGTCAAAGGGCCAAAACGGACTACACCTGCTCCTCATTCTAGTTTCTATATTTTTATGAAATCTCATCTAGTTTTGAACTGCATTTGTCTCAGACTCTCATCTGTGTGGTTGATACTTAAACTGTCCTCTGAAATGGCCTAGCAAGCTACTCAGTTCAAGTCAGTTAGGGACAGGTGATAAATGTTGACCCAGAAGTCCTATTAAAGATTCTTTTTATTAGAAAAAAGACACTATAGCTGGGGGAGACAGTTACATAGGAATAGGCCATTCAACTTGTTGAGCCAATTCCACCATTTAATACTTCTGTAGCTGATGGAACATTTCAATGCTTTTTACCCATGATACCCCCACAACCTTCTCTACATTGATGATCAAAAATTTTATCAACTTCTGGAATCATAGAATTACAGAATAAAGAAGTACCCTTCAGCCTATCAAGTCTATACCACAAAAAATACAAGCACTCGGTCACCATCTCGAACAATTGCACCAGACTCATTAGCATAACTTCGCTCTGACCAAGCCATGCTGACAATCCTGATTAAACCTTGTTTCTCTAAATGGAGATTAATTTTGTTCTTCTCTATTTTCTTCAATAGTTTCCTTACCACTGATGTTAAACTCGCTGGCCTATAGTTCCCTGGTCTATCTTACCTCCCTTCTTGTAAAGTGGAACCACATTAGCTGTCCTTCAGTCTTCTGGCACCTCTCCTGTCATAAGAAACGATTTAAAAATTTGGGTCAAGGTTCATGCAATTTCCTCCCTCAATTTCCTCTCCTCCCACAGCAGCCTATGATATAACTAATCTGGATCTCGGAATTTAATACTTTTAAATTTGTCAGAACTTTCAATACCTCCTCGGTTCTTATGTCAATCTTCCCAGAACTTCACAGTCCATCCTTCTTGAATTTTGTACTTTCACCCTCTCTCTCCCAATGAAATACTCATTTAACACTCCACTAATGTCCTCTGGCTTCACGCACAGATTGACCAATTGGTCCCTACTCTTTCCCTGGTTATTCTCTTTCTTCATGATATACTTGCAGAATATCATGGGATTCTCCCTAATCTGGCCTGCCCCCCTCTTTGCTTCCTGAGGTGCCGTGCATCTTCTCCCTCTTCTCCCTCCATCTCAATTGTCCTTGAGAACAACTGTAAGTAGACCCACAATACTGTTAGGGAGGGAATTCCAAGATTTCAACCCACAGTGAAAGAACGGTGATAAATTTCCAAGTTATTATGCTGATTGGTTCGGAGGGGAGCATGCAGGTGATGGTGTTCCCATGTATCTGCTGGCCTTGTCATTCTAGATGGAAGTGGTCGTGGGTTTGGAAGGTGCTATCGAAGGATTCTTTGGTTAATTTCTGCAGTGCATCTTGTAGACGGTACACACTGCTGCTACTGAGCATCGGTGGGAAAGGGATTCAATGTTTGTGGATAAGATACCAATCAAGCGGGCTGCTTCGTCCTGGATGCTATCCAGCTTCTTGAGTGCTGTTGGAGCTGAATCCATCCAGGCAAGTGGGGAGTACTCAATCACACTCCTAGAGTCACATTTCATGCTGTAGAAATGTCTGTCTGATCCCCTGATTATGGAAGCCCCTATGACTATGGCTATGACCCCTATTGGCAGCATGGTAGCTGTGGTTAGCAATGCTGCCTCAGAGGACCTGGATTCAATTCCACTCTTGGGCGACTGTCCGTGCGGAGTTTGCACATTCTCCTTGTGTCTACGTGGGTTTCCTCTGTGCGCTCCAGTTTCCTCCCACAGTCCAAAGATGTGCAGGTTAGTTGGATTGGCCATGCTAAATTGCCCTTACTGTCCAGGGATATGCAGGCTAGGTGGATCAGCCAAAGGAAATACAGGATTACAGGAATAGGGTAGGGGGGGTGGGTCGAGGTGGGATGCTCTTCAAAGGGCCAGAGTGACTTGATGGGCTGAATGGCCTGCTTCCACAGTGTAGGGATTCTATGATTCTACATGCTCCTATACTTTAGTACATGTTACCATAAAATCTAATTCTAATCCTATTTTGAGTTTATTTAGAAGGGACAAAGGTAATGGAATGTTGAATGATTAAGAAAATTCAGAGGATGTTGTATGGTGAATCAAATTTAAACTATTCTGGAAAAAGGTAGCTGGAATGAGATGAGAGGTTTCACATTATGATAGCTTAATTAGAAGCAGGTTGAAGCTTTGAAGGCACTGGAAGTCTGAATTTTCAAGATGCAATATACATTTAGAATGAAAAAAACTGCAAAGAACAATACCAATCCACAGTACCATACTCCCAAAAGGATGAGGATGAAGCGAAGTTCTGTAAACACAGAGGAAGATAGCTAAATGATAATCAACATTGTATCAAGAGCAGTTTACACAGAGGAATGATAATGACAGCCAAGTAAATAGCAACTGATCATTAGCTCAGGAATGAGAAGAATTAGATTGTGGAGAATCTCTCCACAATTGCCTTGAGTCTTTTTGAAGAAGTGACATAGAAGCTCGATGAAGGTAGAGCAGTGAATATTGTCTATGTGGATTTCAGCAAGGCATTCAACAAGTTTTCGCATGATAGGCTGCTTAGCAAGGTTAGAGGACATGGAATCTACAGAGAGGCATCAATTTGCATACAAAATTGGCTCGAAGGTAGGAGACAGAGAATGGTGGAGGAGGATTATTTTTTGGACTGGAAGCCTATGACCAGCAGTGTGCCGCCAGGATCAGTACCGGGTCTGCTACCTTTTGTCATTTATATAAATGATCTGGATGTGAATACAAGAGGTAAGGTTAGTAAGTTTGCAGATGACACCAAAATTGGTGGTGTAGTGGACACTGAAGAAGGTTGTCTCAGAGTATTAAGAGACCTTGATCAGATAGGCCAATGAGCTGAGAAGTGGCAGATGGAATGTAATTTAGATAAATGCGAGGTGTTGCATTTTGGTAAGGCAAATCAGGGCAGGACTTAAACACTGAATGGTAGGGTCCTGGAGAGTGTTGCTGAACAAAGGGACTTTGGCGTGCAAGTTATTAGTTCCTTGAAGGTAGAGTCACAGGTAGACAAGTTAATTAAGGTGGTGTTTGGTACATTTGCCTTTACTGGCCAGTGTAAAAGTTGGGATGTCATGTTGTGGCTATACAGGAGATTAGTTAGGCCACTTTTGAAATAATATCTTCTATTCTGGTCTCCCTGCTATAGGAAAGATGTTGTTAAACTTGAAAGGTTGCAGTAAAGATTTACAAGGATGTTGCCAGGATTGGAGGATTTGAGCAATAGGGAGAGGCTGAATAGGCTGAGGATATTTTCCCTGGAGCATCGGAGGCTGAAGGGAGACCTTACAGAGGTTTATAAAATCATGAGGGGCATGGATAGGGTGAATAGCTAAGGTCTTTTTCCTGGGGTAGGGGAGTCCAAAACTAGAGGGCACAGGTTTAAGGTGACAGGGCAAGACTTAAATGGGACCCAAGGGGCAATATTTTCACATAGAGTGTGGTGTGTGCATGGAATGAGCTGCCAGAGGAAGTGGAGGAGCTGGTACAATTACAACATTTAAAAGACAATTGGATGGGTATAAGAATAGGAAAAGTTTAGGGGGAATATGAGCCAAATGCTGGCAAATGGCACTAGATTTATCTAGGATATCTGGTTGGCAAGGATCTGTTTCTATGCTGTCTCACTCTATGACTTTATATGCTGAACATTTCCACCATTTTCTATATTTAAGATTTTCTGTATGCACAGATTTTTGCTTTTGGAATACAGGAATTGTACTTTATTATGGTAGAATTCAAAATTTCAAATGCATGAATAGATCTGAAGCAAACAAAATATTGCAATGGATGTAGGAAGAATGTCACAAAAATAAGAAGTGACTCAACACATGTAAATAGGTAATGAGGCTGATGCTACATGCAACTGAATATTCAGCAACAAATTTATCAAGACAATAAGTAATAACCTCAAAATGAATGAATAAAAGTTCGAGAATTAAAAGTGCTTTTTATAGAAAACATTGATATTTGTGAAGTTTTTGAAAAAGAAATTATCTCTGATAGAGGTTTATGGAATTAATGGCAATTTAACACAGATGGAATGAAAGCTGGACAGGTAAATAGCAGAAACTGTAATAAATGAACAAACTTGGTCTGAAAGTCAGAATGAATGAAGTTCCACAAAATAACAGCAACCTGCTTGTCCAAGGACTGGTGCAAAGGGGAAAAAATAATGTTTAAAGGAAACTAAAATAAATCAGTGTTCTGCGGAACATCATACACTTTTCAGTGGAAATATACCTTTGAGCAGGAATCATGTAAATGACCTCTACATCACAACTATCCAATAGCTCAGCTGGTAACAGGATGTAATGTGTGTTTGATTAGTGTCACTCAAGGAGAACAGTTAGTTGATGTGAAACTATATTCCTCAAGACTAGTCAAGGGTTGGGAGACACCTTCATGGAGGCTTGGATCAAACAAGTCCATTTTAGATTTCTAACTGACTGTTCAGTGAGAGCACATTTGGAACCATGTGCAATATGGGCACCTACCATCAGAAGGACAATGAAAGCAGAGTATTACAGACGCCATTGATCTATAATACAAACAGAAAATGACAAAGAAGCTCAACAGGTCTAGCAACATTTGTGGAGAGAGAAACAGAGTTAATGTTTCAAGTCCGGTATGACATCTTTGAAACTTAAGGAGGTTGGAAAACCAATAGGTTTTATGCTGTAGAAAAGGGGTAAAAGTGCAAGTAGAACAGATAGTAGTGAGCCCAGAGCAAAAGACAAAAAGAGTGCTAACGCCAATTAAGGGATTTAAGAAGGCATTAGGTTATTTGAATAGAAACAAAGCTCGAGAGTACAGGGGAAAGGTAGGAGAATGACACTGTCATAACACCCATTGGAGAGCTGCAGTTTACATGGTGAGTGAAACAACAGCCTTCTACACCGTTAGATTTACCAGATTCTGTTGGAGTAGAGAAAAGATCTAGATGAAGCCTAGGTGTGAATGGTATAAAATAGGTCAACTCTGCTGTAAGCAAACCTATGCAAACAAGACACAGGAAGGATGGTTGGGGGGAGTGGTGGCAATGGGACCGTAGAAGGGTTAATCAAAATGGAGAATGAAGTTCATGATCTGTAGTTGCCGAACTCAGTGTAGAAAGCTCTAAGTGTTAAAATGCCTAAATGGGAAATGAGCTGTTGTTCCTCCAGCTTTTCCAGCACCCTTCAGTCCTGAAGCAGTCATTTTGGACTTTTTTTTTGTTTGTCTTTCCACAAATGTTGCCAGATGTGCTGAGATTCTCCAACAGTTTACGATTTTATTTAATCAGAGACTGGTTTGGAATAGAATTCTAACAAACCAACTTACTTTAATAAAAAGAGAATAAATGAGCTCATGGACCAAATAGACTTCCTTGTTCCATACATTATATCCTAGCTTAGAAAAATTGAGCACCAAATAAACTATCAAAGATAGTATATCTGCATACTGAATTTCCTCAATTTTGAGCGAAATGGTTGCACGTCGGAACTAGCTCCAATAAGCATAGACGAAATGACTGTATGGAAGAAGGTTAAAAACAAAATCACAGACCAAGTCAAGTAAACAGCAGTATCTAACAGAAATTGGAAAACTCAAGTTTTTTTTCCCTCAACATCCTTTTTGTCATGAGTACATGACAGAAAGTAAAAAGCTTACTAATTATTGTATGCATGTCAAATGATACCAATATAAATTATTTATGTACAGATTATGCTATAAAGTGTACAACTTAAGTGCTACTTTTATGCAATTCTATTTTGGATACACATCTTGTTTCTTGGGTGATTAGTCAAGTAGCCAATACTTTCACACAAACATTATTTTTCCTCTGCCATGAAGGACATCTCAATTTATCCTTACCTGACATCCACACACAAATACATACAGTAATGATTACTGAGTCGTGATTGGAGAAGATAACCTCCCAATTATTCCCTCCCTAAACAAGGGATGATGAAACCAAGTGTAATACCTGGCCACAACTATCATATTCGGCAAAGTCAGAACAGCTCATGGAGTTGAAGATAAATGCGTGGCTGGAATAATTAGCTTCCGAAGGACCCTGACTCCAGTAGTGGAATGGGGGAAGCTGTACTGTAAAGGCAAGCTCTGCTTGAACAGGGCTGGCACAAGTAATCATGGAGGCAAAGATTAAAATGGACTGCTAACAGAACTATAGGAGCAAAAGTAACATAAATCTGAAGACAAAAGAACTATGCAGAAGTAAAGTTCTGATCAAGGGTAACAAATAGTGCGGAAATAAATCCAGTTCTAAAACAGAAGGATAAAATCACTGTAAAATCAGTAAAAGATACAACCATTAAAGATTAACTAAACTGCCTACAGCAAAATACACAATGTTCAAAATAAAACCGGGCAAGTGGAAGTAATAATCTATAGTAAGGAACCAGATATAGTAGGAACAATTCAAGTTTGGTCACATAAGACCATAGATCATAACAAATGGGAACAGGAGTAGGCTGTCCTTCCCTCAATCCACTTTCCTACATTCTCTCTACAACCCTTTAATCCCCCATTGATCAAGAATCTATCTATTTCAACTTTAAATATATACAAGAATTCAGTCCCACAGCTATCTGTGGCAAGGAGTTCCAAAGAATCACAACCTTCTGAGAGAGAGAAAATTCTTTCCCATCTCAATCTTAAATTGGGGCCTCTTTATTCTGAGACTAAATAACAGGATTTCCAACTAAATATTTCAATACAGCATAATGATAACGGATGTGGGAGAAAGGGGTGGTGATTGGAGTAACTGTACTCATCAGAGATAACAGCAATAGAAAAGAAAGGGATGTAAACAACAGAAGGTTAGAACCAGAATACATTACCACTGAAATTTGGGATAAGAAGGATTGATTTCATATGTGGCAATGATAGAGACCTCCGAATAAAATAAAGGAATTGGAGGAAGAAATTCGGAAGTAAATGTATAAAATGAATACATACAGTAATATTGACAAGAAAGTTTTTAACTACCACAAAATAAAGTGACAAGAGGAGGAAGTACAAAACATATAGGAAATATGTTTTTAACAATTTGTCCAGAATTCCTTCCTTATCGCGATAAGAGAAGTAAGAACAGAACTACATGCAGGCAATAGGTGCCATAGCTTGAGATTTAAGATAAAGATTGAGAAGAACATAAGCAAGACAATAATTAAATAAGTAAACTGAATAAAAGTTGATTTTAAGTCACAGTACTTCTTCACAAGCAGATGGAACATAAATGGGAAACATATAAAATCATTGCAAGTAGAATCCAGAAGAAATCTAATCTATTTAAAAGCTAGCTAAGAAGAATGAGCCATGCTTGAAACAAGATATAATGAAATAGTTGAAACTAAGTTAGAAAGGCATAGACCAAGTGTGACAAGAGGCAACAAGAAATTGGAGAAAGTTAGAACTTTGGGGAAAAAAGTGGTAAGAAGAAACTACAATTGAATTGTGAAAGAACAGCAAAATAAATAATAATCTACAAATACATAAATAACAAAGGATAGTCATATCGCAACTAGAAACTGAAAATGAACTGTAATAGTGTTGTCAGTTTAGATTCCAAAATGGAAACCAACCAACAAACAAGGTGAGTAAGGGTAGATATTTCTCATTTTGTTTGCAACAAGTCCTTTTCAAAAGTATTGTAAGTGGTGAGGAGGGCAGTGCAGAGCTTTAAAACAGCAAAGGTCAGTCAGTTCATTTTCTTCAGGGCATTGGTTATGAGGAAAGGTTAAAAAGACTAGGATCATTTTCACTGGAAAGATGGTAGCTGAGAGGAGACCTGATAGAGGTTTACAAAATTATCAGAGGCACAGATAGGGTGGATAGTCAGAGGCTTTTTCCCAGGGTTGAAGTTTCCATTACAACGGGGCACAGGTTCAAGGTCAGAGGGAGAAAGTTTAAGGGAGATGTGCGAGGGAAGTTTTTCACGTAGAGAGTGGTAGCAGCCTGGAATGCATGACCAGAAGAGGTGGTGGAAGCAGGCACACTGAAGACATTTAAGAGGCACCTAGATGGGTACATAAATAGGAAGGGAATAGAGGGATACGGATCGAAAAATGGCAGGTTTGTTTTTACGTTAATTAGGGCTTGATGGTCGGCACAGGCTTGGAGGGCCAAAGGGCCTGTTTCTGTGCTGTAGTTTTTCATTTGTTCATTTGAAGTGGGCACATAGATGACAAATGAAATTCAATGCACAGAAATGTGAGCAATCCACTTTGACATAAAAAACATTAAAAAAAGAGGACAGGGGTAGAATATTGAAGGGACGGCAGAAACAGTAGGTCTTGCGTATATATGTGCTAAAACCAGTGAAAGTGGCAGCACAGGTGGGGAGCTCAGTTGGTAAAGCATACAATATTCTGGGCTTCATTAGTATAGGCGTAAAGTACAAAAGCAAGGAGCTTATGCTGAATACAACACAGTTGTTAGATCTCAGCTGGAGCACTGTACAGTTCCGGGTGTCATACTATATGAAGAGTGTAAACATACTGGATACAGCGTAGATGAGATTTAGAAGAAAAAAACAATTCTAAGTTGTGAGGGTAGATTGGAGAAATTGAGACTGTTCTTCTTGGACAGAAGATAGTTAAGAGGAGATCTTATAGAAATTTTCAAAATTATGAAAGATTTCAGTAGATGGCAGAAACTGTTCCTGCTTGAAAAAGTATTGTGAATAAGAGGGCACAAAGTTAAGGTGATTTGCAAATGTAACGTGCGAAAATGTTTTTTCATACAATGTGTGGTTCAAGTCTGAACTCCACTGCCTGGAAGTACAGTGACAGTAGAATCAATGAAGGCAGTCATGGAGACATCGGATGACTAAATGAATAGGAACATTTTACAAGGGTGTAGCAGAAGGCACTGGTTGGCTCTTGTGGAGCAGTGGTAATGCCTCGACCACTGAACAAGGAGGCCTGGGTTCAAATCCCATCTGTCCCAGGTGAATGTAATAACATTTCTGAACAAGTTGAGTAGAAAATGACTATGGGCAGAAAGTAGGTGAGTGGCACCCAGCTAGTTGGAGAGCAGGTGCAGACACAATGGGGTGAATGGTCTGTTGTGCACCGTAACAATTCTACAATTCTGTGAATAAGAAAGAAAATAATAGATTCATGTCTCAGATCAGAACATTTATGTGGAATGAACTTCCAGACGAAGTGGTGGATACGAGTACAGTTACTACATTCAAAAAATATTTAGATAAGTAGATGAATAAGAAATGTTTGGATGAATATGGGTCCAGCACAGGCAAAATGGGATTATTTTAGTTTGGGATTATGGTCAGCATGGACTGGTGAGACCGAAGGGTATATTTCCATGCTGTATGCAAGAGGCAAATAGCAGAATGAAAAGCAAGTTGACTATGGAAAAAGAAATAAGCAGAGTTAAAGGTCATTAGTCAGACTGACTAAACATTAGAAGTAGCATTTTACAAGGATGACTTGCCTAATGATTTGGTCCTGGTATTCAGAATTACAATTTCAAAATTCACGAGTGGTCCCAAAGAAGAACAGTATTTAATACAGTATGATTGAGACAAAATATAGGTAAACAGAATGGGCATGCAATTGGCAAACATCAATGTAGCTAAGTATGAGAATATACCAATAACAATTGGCCTGGAAGAAGATTCCTGTGATGGGTGCAACAAAAGAAATTCCTCACAATCCTGATGACACCAAGGCATGTTAAAAGACGTATATGAATGGCCTTCAATGTTGAATCACAAAGGAAGCCACTTGAGACACTGCCTGTTGGATGAGATATTCTTCATGAACTGCCCTTGAAAATGATCACATTGAGACATCGTGAACCAAAAGTCACTAGTACAATGTTTATACGGGTCAGTAGACTACAATTAAATATTCAGAAATTTCTTTTCGTTAAGTCTGAAAGTTGTCGCCTTAAGTTAATTAGGTCCACAAGAAAGACTAAGTCATTGTGTAAAATAAATGTGTTCTCTTTAACATTCCTTGTACCAACAAAACCACAAGAAGTTAGGATCGCCAATGTGTTGGCATATACAAGAGGAGTGCCCACGGTTTTGGCACACTTTTTTTTAATCCCACTCGATTGCACCAATAGTATGTTTACAATTGTTTACATTTATGCAAGGACAATCTTGTAAGGTTAGAGAATGCATATATTTGCAAGTCACCTCAATGTGTAGCAGCTCCAATGTATTTGTATGAAATGCTTTTCCCAGGTTGGACCACAAAAATTCAAAATGTAAATATAAGCAAAAAAGGAACGCAAGAACATATGACAGAAACAGTTGGAAATGTTGTACTTAATTTGTGTTCAAATTAAAGGACATCAGTTCTGGAGAACAGACAATTTATAGTGCTGGTTGAACTTGATGGAAATCAAAGTTCCCTCTTCACTGCTTCAGAGGGCATCCTCCCATTTTCCTGTCCTCTCTCTTCTGTTATGGGTGGTAATATCTACCATCATCATAACAAATTAATTGATTATTCAAAAAGATCATTACATCCATAAGCCACAATCAAACTGAATGGCAGAACAGGATCGAAGGGCAAAACAGCCAATTCCTATTCCTATTTTCTATATTTCTATCTGCAGTAATAAAGATTTTAATGCCATAATTTTAGGCTAATCTTGAAGTAGGATTGAAGAAAATGGAGAGACAATAAGTTGTCTCCTCACTACGCAGTCTCCTGTCTTGAACTTCTGATGTTAAGTTTGATTATCGTATAAAATGCTAACAGTCATTATTAGTTTCTCTAGAACTAAAAACTGGATAACATTTTCCTAGCTTTAAATAATATAAATTCATGTAATTGATTTTGCCGGTCTTAAACGTGTAAAATCAAATGAAATTCATGTTTCTTCTTAAATCATCCTTTTGTTTTTCTTAACATACATTCAAAACTGAGGTTTATGATCTTTTAGGATTTTTAAACAACATAATTCATGTGAATCATGTAAAATCAACCTGATCACAATGCTGGTCAATTAAAAAATGATAGATCCATATGACATTAACATGTACACAGTGTTGCAAACTACTTTACGGTAAACGTTCCACACAATGTCAGTCTTTCAAGTAGTTGTATACATTTCTTTGTGGATTCTCTTCTATCCATTTCATTTTTTGCATATACAGATACAATTAAAAAAAACATGATATATTTAACAATTAAATGGAAATTCCTAGAAAATGAAATTGCTGTGAAACTGAAATGAGTTTGTTAGACAAAGCTTATATTTGACTTTGTTTTCAACATGTTAGTACCACAGTTTAGTATTCAAAATTATTCATGCATATATACTCCAAGACCAGCCAACAAAATAGTGGTTATTAATAAACAAAATAAGCAACACTCAACACTGTTACAATTATTTCTCCACAGAACATCCAGGAAACATTTTGATTTCACTGAGGTTTACAAAGTGTTTTAGCAACTCATTGCAGTTCTTTGATGCAGTGATTTGGTAATGTTAATTTGCAGTCTGTCAGCATCAAAAGTCTATAACTAAATTATTCCACTATTGTGGCACCTCGGCCATCAATGGAATTTTTTCTTCCCTATTTTTCTATTGGCATGCCTTGGAATCTAAAATTTCTTACTATGAAATTCACAGTTAAGTTTCAAAATTGCCTAGAAATTATGGAAAATGCTCAATACAATATACTGACAAACTCAAAAAGGAATAGTGTGCGCATAACTATAAAATTTTATGTACATTCAGTTAACAAGTCACCAGGCTGATAAATGTTGCATGCACAGGCAGCATTGGCTTTAGCTACGGTTGGTCAGGGATGCAATGGTTAGTACCATCATGCAGTTAGTGCATGGCTTTAATGCCATGCAATAAACCTACATCAATGAGCCTGGAGTGCGTTTCCTGGGTAAGACATGACATGAAACAGGGCTTGGTTAGTACAGCAGTGACAGACCTAATGCAAAACGCTGTTGCTGTTAAAAATATTCTTTTAGCAGTACTAAATTAATTCAATAATTACTTCCACATCAGACGTACGATAAATATTTTCATTTTTTTTATTCCACAAGGCCCTTGCCATTTTAAGGAGCCCAATAATTAGTTTCACTTTCAGCAAGTTATTGGTTCTTAACATATTCAAAACATCAGGCAGTGTCATCTATGGAACCTATTTCCATTGCATACTCACCATACACAGCCTAATTCCTTAATTCTGAAAAGCAGATATGTTCAAACAAGTCACATGTATCTGCTCCTAAAATGGTTACCCGTGTTGTGGTTCCACAGCAACATATATGTTTTTTAAAGTGACGATACAAAAGCTTTCCACTTCAAAAAGTATTTTTCACCTTCTGTACTACTTTTCCTATTTTGAGATTTCTATTTATGGTACAAGTTTTAAAGAAAGAAAAAGTTCTTTTGTTGGCCCACAAAGCCTACAATGAACAACAGCTAAGCGGAATAATATCTGCCAAAAAGCACATATTCATGCAATCTTGTATTTTGAGAGATAAAAGCCTAAATAGACCAACAGCATGTAGATAAAAGTAACTAGGGACGGCAATGGCATTTACAGCAGGTTTAAGTGAATCATTGATAGCTCTGTCATTAGATGAAGCCATGTCCATCTATAAACAATTTAATATCCTATTATAAACTCACTAATCTTAAAGAAATATCACTGCCATTAGAATAAAAGTTTTTACCACTTGCAACCTTTGTGTTTATTTGTTCCATGTGTGGAAAATAATGGTTCAAAATATGTGATAAAACCAATTCTCCACCAATAGAATTCACCATTTTGAAGAGCTGTAATCTAATGCCTAAAGCATAAATTATCCAATGAAAAAGTACTCAATTAGGGCAGATGAAGTTAATTTCTATGTTCTTGAGCCACTCACTTCACTTTCATCCTTTACTTGGATACTTCACTTTCAAAAGATCAAAGTGTATGTTTGATTAGATCCTTAGCTTGGAGGGTTTAGCAATCCCATCATAAGAACGACAGCACATAATTCATAGATTATAACTTCTGCAATCAGATGTTATTCTGGCATTTGGCTCTGCCCAAAACTAATTCTTATAGAAGGCTGAAGAACCCCGGAATTAATTTGCATTGGCCATAATGATGCAAAATAATGAGCATATTAGCAACATTGATAAAATACTGGATCATTCAATTGTCCAATTTTTCATGCAACAATACTAACGCAAAGTCAAAATGTGACCAGGATGGGCATATCTAGTAAATAACCAGCATATTTTGAGTTGGTCATTTTTTTTTTTTTTTAACAGATCCAGTTTTCGCAAATACAATTTACCAGTTTGCATTTCAAAAGACAGAATTTTCAGCCCCAGACAGAATAACCTTACAACTACATTGACTCTTTACTGGCACCAATAAAGAAAATCAATGCACTTTCCAGGAACTTTCCATCCAAGTAAAAACGAATAAAGAAGTGACTACTGAATCATCTGTTTAATTCTTCCATGAAATAAAGTGTTTGCAGCAAACATTAAAAGCACTGCAGATCCGCAGTACCTGTAATAAAACTAGACAGAACTCGAAGTATACAGCAGGTCGGGTAGTATCTGAGGGGACAGAATTAGAGCTATAAGCACTGAACAATGACCTACCAACAATTCAACCAGTCTTGTTGAAAGGTCACTATCTAATATGTTAACTCTGTTCCTCCTGACACAGCCTGACCTCCTGAATATTTTCAGCATATTCTGTTCTCTTTTGATCTAGAAAACTACGTCCTGCAGTATAAGAGAAGGAAGAACATTGCTAAAGCAGTATAATAACTTCAGAATTCTAAATTTAATTGTGGATTGCGGACATACAACACATTTAAGAAGCCAAAATTCTACTTGGTCTTATGAAGAAGTGTGAATCAAAGAATCCTTTGAAAAAATAGGGAAGATTAATCACAGGCATGAGCCAAGCCTTATTAATTACTGCCATAAAAGCTCTCAAAATTTTTCTAATCATCTGTTATAACACAATGAACTCTGCATGTTATTAATTAATAATATGCAACAGAGTCCCACAAATGCATCTTGCAGATCAAAATTTTTGTTGAAGTTTTATTCATACGGTGGTAACTTCCAGACATGGAGAAAATCAGTGGCATACTCAATGTTATCTTATTAAGTAAAAACTGAAAGAACTGCAGATACTGTAAATCAGGAAAAAAAACAAAGTTGCTGGAAAAGCTCAGCAGGTTTGACAGCATCTGTGAAGGAGAAAACAGAGTTAATGCTTCGGGTCTGATGACCCTTCATCAGAAAACGTCAGTTTATACGCAGAAAATAGGGAGGTAGGTCCGGTAGGGAGTAAACAATAGGATAGAGCCCAAAGAGACAGAAAGACAGTTGGACAGACAAAGGAGTTGCTAAAGATCAGGCTGAAAGGGTGAATAGTTGTTCATGGGGACTGTTAGTGACTAACAACGGCGGGTGTGTAATGGCAGGCTATGTGGTAACAAGGCTGGGTGTGTGGGGTAAGGGGCTGGGACATGGGAGAGTTTAGCCCCTAAAATTATTGAACTCAACATTGAGTCCAGAGGGCTGTAGGGTCCCCAAACGGAAAATGAGATGTTGTTCTTCCAGCTTGAATTGGGCTTCGCTGTTTTTCCAGCATTTTCCCAACCACCATCAGTTCTGAGGAAGGGTCACCAGACCGAAAATGTTAACTCTGTTTTCTCCTTCACAGATGTTGCCAGACCTGCTGAGCTTTTCCAGCAACTTTGTTTTTGTTATCTTATTAAGTGCTTTGTACATAATGGTAATCACCTCCTCATTATACTAGCCATTTTTATCATCAGTCAAGCAAGTTGTTCTGCATCATGCAGATGGTATTCAATCTTTGACGGTGGATTCCAAAATATCATACTTCTGCCAAATTCAGATTGTACACTCTTGTATAGTTTTAATGGGTGTAATTATTTCACATTTCTTATCCACATATTACGCGCATTGTGCCAGGAACAATATTTATGTAATTAATATTCTATTGCACAGAGAGTGCTAATACATTTGTAATTAATAGGCAGGTTAAGTGAGTGAGCAAAACTGTGGCAAGTGCAGATCAATAGGGAGGGTGTGATGCAAGAATCAAGAAAGGGCAAAGCAGAATATTTTCTTAATTGTTACAGACTAAAAACTGTGCAGGGGCAATGGGAGTTAGGTATCCAGCTACAAATTCACTAAAAGGTAATGTATTAGCACAAATATCAAAACTGCTACTGTAAGTATTTATGTAAATACCATCCTTGAAACTGTTATGGAATCATGGCCTTTTCTGCTCAACAACATTCATGTGCTAATAGTATCCTTTTCAATGTGGCACTTACCTATTTGATTATAAGATGCTACTTTAAGATTTGTCACATAACAGTGAATCTATTTGTTGACAACTATAGGGAAAAGCTAGAAATGCAGGATATTATTAGGCTTAAAAAGAACAAATTAATGGATAGTGCTTGGGCATCAAGAATGCATTTGACTGAGTGTAGCATCAAGGATCCCTAGAAAAGTTGGGGTCTATGGACATCAGAAGGAAAACTCTCCATTCACTGGAGTTATACCTGGCACAAAGGAATATGTTGTGGATATTGAAAGCCAGTCATCTCGGCTCCAGTACATCTCTACGGGAGCTTCTCAGGGCAGTGTCCTTGCCTCAACCAAGTTCATCTGCTTTATCAATGGCATTCCCTCCATCATAAGGATAGAAGTGGAGATTTTCACTGATGATAGCATAATGTTCAGCACCATTCACAGCTTTTCAAATAAAGCAGTCCATGCCCAAATGCAGCAAGACCTGACAATATCCAGGTTTGAGTTGACAAGTGAAAAGTAACATTCACACCACACACGTGCCAGGCAATGACGATCTTAATAAGAGGGAATTCTAAACATCACCCCTTGGCATTTAACATTACCATTGCTAAATCCCCACTATCAACATCCGCGGGGTTACCACTGTCCAGAAATTGAACTGACTAGTCACTGAAGTACAAGAACAGTAAGAGGCTAGAATTCTGCAGTGAGTAACTCAACTACTGACACCTGAAAGTTTGCCCACCATCCACAAGGTGTGAATCATGAATATGATAGAATATTTTCCATTTGCCTGGATGGCTGCAGCTCCAAAAACACTCAAGAAGCATGACACCATACAGGCCAAAGCAAATCATTTGATTGGCATCACATCACAAATGTTTATTCTCTCTACCACCGATGCTAAAAAGCAGCAGTGTAGGCCATCTACAAGTTACATTACAGAAATTCATCACAAAACACATGACAACCATTATCGAGAAGGTCAGGGAGAGCAGATACATGGGAACTCCACCACCAGCCAGTCCCTTAAGTCACTCACCATCCTGACTTGGAAATATATCATTTCTTCAGCATCACAGGGTCAAAATCCCTCCCTAATGGAATTGTGGGTCTACCTACAGCAAATGGACTGCAGCAGTTAAAGAAGGCAGCTCAATACCACCTTCTCAAGGGCAACAAGAAATGGGTAATAAATCCAGACCTAGCCAAGGACGACCCCAACCTATGAATGAATTTAAAACAACAATTTTAGGTTATTGGAACATGGTCAGCTCTGCATTTTTTAGTACGCTCAATGGATAGTTTATAGTAAAGAATTTCCACTTTAGTCCATATAACATAAATGCTTCAATAATTCTTCGGGGGAAATTTTTGTGTTTTCATTTCCACTTACGACCTCCCAACTAAATTGTTGCATATGTTCATATATTGGCAGCCGAGTTAATAAATAAAGTTAGGTCACACATATACTGCATTTCTATTACAATCTTGACCCCATATAATTGATTTGGATTTACTCAATTTTTCAGTCAATTCTTCATCGTGCAAATCAGTTTGAACTTCCAAAACAGTCCAACTTTCTACATGAAGCTAGTGAAGCTTGATGTAACTATGGCAACAGACAACACTTGCTTCTGGCAATTGAAGATTGCAAATGCAAGTCGAAAGAAATGCAAACACTGTCATTGTAAATGTTTTCCAGATTGGTTGTATTCCTCAACTACCAGACCATTTACGGGAAAGAATAAAATGCATGTCCCATTTTTGAACTACAGTCAATATTTCTAAGAGCAAGTAGACCCGTGGAAACTATTTAAAATAACATTCTGAAAATTTACAAGAGTAATACGTTTCTCTTCCCTTACTTTATATTCCTTAATGTCAGAAAGCTGCACTATTACTTTGACCTATTATGGGTTTTGCCTCAGTAGCACTGCAGAAGGAAGAAAAATAATAGCCACATAGCACTTTGTGCTGCTGTACTTATATAGAGGGTGAAAGGGAGCAGAGGGAGAATGTAACAAAGCCAACAATAAGGAAAGCACAAAGTCATAATCCAAATAAATAAGAGCCACAGAAAGAGAAAACAATTTAATATTATTCAATTTGGCACATTTAATAACATTACATTGTTTTCTCTTCCTGTGACTCATATTTATTTGGATAACCAGCAGCTCGACTTCCTCAAGAATGTTCCTGGTAGTTGGGAAAAGCAAGCGGGGGTGAAAAATGGGTATACAGGAGATTGACATAATTGTGCATGCAAAGCTGCAACAGGGCATGGGGATAGAGTCTGCTACCTTCGGAAGAGTTGCAGAAAGAAGCCACAACCAGCAAAATAGAGACGGAATGCTTCCCGAGGGGGCTTAAAGAGATTTTCAGCTCCATGGTCCATAAGGAGTACTGAAAGAGATACTAATGTTCTTGAACCTGCAGCTGCCTTTAACTATCAGTTATTAAATTTGAATTAGGCTCCTGGTTTCACTCTGGAATTCCAGATAACATTGTAATAGCAAGTAACTGGAATATAATTATCAAATCAAAATAGGTTAATTTCTCCCAAATCTCAAGCATAGGTATCATGCTATTGTTAAAAGTCTCTAACACCTGGGTGCACGGACATGATTGGATTACTCAAAGAAGTTTGAAATTTTGTTTGAATACAATTCCATATACTAAATACAGCTGTAAGATTTATCTTTACTCCTTTTGATTAAGCCACATATAGAATAAAATTCAGGCAACCAGCCTTATTCAAAATTTGACCTGTAATGTCTCTCTTCCACTTAGCTTTTTGAGCAGCACCACAAAATTCAAATTATTCTAACAGGCAGCACTGTTACTCTGTATTACAACAGTTAATTTTTGTGCAACTAAAATCAGATCCAATAAGGATTAACAAACATGCAGTTTTAATAAAGAATGTTATGTGGGGCACTGAATAGTGCTATGGATCTCAAGCAATCTTATCCAAAAGGGCAATGCCTCTGATTAACACCTTTGTAATATACTGGAGCACCAACCATGATACCTGCTCAAAGTCTGAATTGGGGCTTGAATCCAGAACTTTTTAACTGAGAGCTGTGTGTAGTACCAAGTGAGACACATGATCATAATTTTACTCATCGGTCAATTAGGAATGTCCCATTAAGGAGAAGAAGGCGAATGCAATTATATTCAAATATAATTTAAAGATTTTGCCATTCTAATATTGGGCCAGATGATCACAAAACAAAACTAAAAATAAGTTAAAAAAACATTTCCACATATCAATGCCACCCGAGGAAAGAGTTAAGCGAACATTCTCTGCACTGCTTCTAGCACAATTACATTCTTTTTTAAGTAGGAGACTAAAGCTCGACACAGTACTCTAGATGTGGTCTCACCAAAGCACTGTACAGCTGCAGCAAAAATTCCCGACTTTGATATTCCTTTCCCTTACAATAAATGCCAACATTCCATGTGCATTACTAATCACTTAATGTGATTTATCGGGGTACCCAGATTCCCCTGTTGCATGGAGTTCTGCAATCTCTTGTTGACACTGTGCCTCACTGTACATCTCTTTAATACTGAACAACACATTATCACTGCTTGGGCAACAGCCTTATTCATCTTACTCGTTGACTAAGCTATATTTCAGGAAGACAGGTTTCCAGTAATTTATCATCAAAAACCCACATAAGATCTGTAGAAAAGTCAGTCCTTTACTTCATAAATCCCCACCTAAGTCTTTGCATTTTCATAGAAATAAAACAAGGATTTCCTGAACTAGAAACCAACTGTCCACAGCCTATCAACTCACTCAATCCAAGCTACAAAATAATAAAACGTTTTCTCTTTTTGGCAAATCCACACATCTCCTTGGTAATAATTGCTTTATTTTCATACAATAGATCTACTCTCTGATTCAGTATAATACATCTACACTCACAACTAAATACCTGAGACACTTCAACCTTTGCTGGTCGACATTGAGTAAGGAAATGAAACTTAAGTAATCACAGGGTGTTTTGCATTCAATGGGAACAACATACCAAAAAATTACATGGCATGAAACAGAGCCTTATAACTAATTTTGCAATAATTGCCTTTTTATTGATAAGAAATGCAAGTCCAAACTATTTTCAACTATTTTAGTTTCTTCCTTATAAATATACAATTAACCATATCAAAATTGCATAATAGGTAGGATGATGCAGTAATTTAATCTAGCTTGGCTTCAATGTGAAAAAAAAATCAATAGCAAATAAATTAAAAATCTTGCCTGACAGAATCCCAATGCTTCCTGTGTCTGAAAATCCTCCTGTTTGCATTATGCAGATAACATGACTTTATCAAAAAAAAACTGATTTTGGCTTTATCTGAATCCTCACGATTTGCTGCTATTTCAAGACCTTGTTCAGAGACTGCCAAGCAGAAGGGTGTTTTTGTTAGGCGAAGAGAAAAACAGCACACATACTGGGGCATTATAAAAGAAATACAGTTCTCAGAACGATTTTGAGCATGATTTTGATAATGAAAACACAAAATCACTGTGGTTATTAATTCTGATATCAGCCTGGAACTCAAACCTACATCATATTATCATGGTAATGTTAACCTTCAAATCTTCAAATGCCTTTAGCATTTCACAGTGCATGATTAACAATAAACTATAATAAATTGTACACTATACTTACACAATTCATCCTAAGGTCATCAAATAATTAAACTGACTTTAATACTGGGAGCACATCAGCTCTAATTCTTATTCTTCTGTATTCAGTTCCTTTCTTCTGTTGGAGCCTGGTGATGTATGTGGCCAAGGCTGGTAGTAACAGGACTGCCTGAGGTGCAGTGCTGACAAAACCACAAGCCTAAGGGTAAGGAATTTGGCAATTTAAGCCAAAGGAACCGAAAGTCTTAAAAGCATAGCCCTGGAACAGTATAGTATAGGCATGAGTCTAAGGTTAGCTATATAACTGAGTTACGGCGTCCTGTGAAAGGTGCTGAATCATGGACCTAAACAAATGATACAAAACTCAGGTTTGGAGCCTAACTGCTGTATTCAATACCGTAACACTGCAGCTCATACACAATAGTTATGAAGAAAGCAGATTACCCAATTTGGAGGTCTGTGGGCACCAGCTGTTACACCAAAGATCTAAAGCCACAGCATGCGGAATAATTCACACTTTTCATCCACTGATGTACCATAAATCAAACTGTGGAAAAAAAATCACTAAAATGCTGAGAGATAGATTTTGTGAAACCATGTCAAAATATCCTGTTAGACCCTTCGCCTAACACCTGAATCTCAAATTACATAACTTTATATTATAAAACTTCAATAAACGTTATTTGATCTTGAATTGTTGCCTCATTTTGCCTCCTTCTATACTGCTACCAAAAGCCCTCGTTATCTCTGAAGCCTGAAACAATCTGGGCTGTTAACCTCCTAAAAGTTATTTCAGCAAGAAGAAAAATGGGATTTCAATCTAGGCTTTTTATTCTCATATACCTTACTATAACTGTTATTTATTGAAGACAATCTTGAGAAACTTCCGGAATATTGATATGCAACACAACAAATACATAGTTCATTCTTCCTCCCAATAGTTTGTCCATATTTTTTTTTAAACATGGTCATGTTCAGTTCCTCCATGGCACGCAGGCTTAAAATTTGTTACTGATCTCAGGATCGATCTAATATTATGCTTGACATTCTTCTTAACTGGTCTCCAACTTTTTGATAGAGAGGAAGAGCCTAGCCTCTATTCTGCATTTTGTGCCATTTTCTATGTTCATTATTTGGTAATTCTAGGTAAACAGCTATTTTCTTGTTAATTATTAATCAGTACATTTTGAAAGATTTATTTGCTCTCAAGTTAAAAATAGCTTTTAACTATCTGAAGAAAAGCTTTCCAAGTTGAGGGGCGGTCATGGGGATCAGCAGGAGAAATTAAGGAAGATCGTGGGGTAATGATCTCAGAGGAGAGCAGGCAATGTGAATTAAGATGAAGGATGGAATCATTGAAGATGTAAAGTTGCTTGGCACAGAAGCTGAACAAATAAAGAAGTGAGGATGTTTTAGTTGGAAACCCAGGGTAGGGTTTGTGTTGATGGTAGAAAAGAGGAATTTTTAAAGACAGTTGAATCAAAGTGAGATGTTCACAGGGGAGAGTTATCAATTATGGCTGAGACTTTGTGATAATGGTCACACTGCATTAGTTTAGCTACATAGTTTAGATCCGATTCTTAGTGAAAAGAAAAGCTCTGCAAGTGGGGATTTTAGTGAGGCAATTGCACATAAGCAAATTTTGTATCAAAGTCATAATATTAATGCAACCAAGCTCAAGATCATAGTGCAGAAGGTATTTTTCCCTCCCCCACGATTAAATATAGTTTCTAAAGGAAGATGTGAAAAGAACAGTGAATAGGTTTCCATTGGTAAAGTCCTTGTCATTAGCAGTTGGAAGGGTGAGTGACATGTGTCAGCAAGAAAAGACCTCAAGGACTGTGGGTGAGAATGCCAGCTAGATGCCATAATTGGGTTTCTGGTTATCTAGGTTTGCTGATTGCATAATGGAGGCTGTGATCAGTGCTTCGATGATCCCTCTGGAGAATAGAGAGTGACAGATAGCTGGAACCTACAAGTTTATACATGGCAATAGCAGTGAAGAAGTTGGGAAGTAGTAGAATAATGAGTGGTCGAGTAGGAATTTGGTAAAGCAATGTACCTAAAAGAAGGGAAATGAAATGAAGCACTAGCTGGCTTATGGAAAGAATGAAACCAATTTGAATTAATGTTTAGATTCAGAGTTAGCTGTGGAAGGTGAGTAAACCTATTTAAGGCACAGAATAATCAGTGGGAGCACTACAATGTGCCAGCCCATGAAAAATGAGAACTAAGGAGGTGTACTGAATTGACCACGAGCTACCAGAAATAAATGGTGGTCTCTGTGCTGTGTGTTGCACAGGGGGATCCAATATATTTTTGGAAGGATAAGTGAAGTCAACAACAATTAAAAGCAGAACGGAGGCAGTAAAGCAAAGCTGAGGTAGTAAGCGTCCTCTATCAGCAAAACAAACTCTCGGAAACTGATGATGTGAACAAGCTCCTGACTGATCTGATAAAGACTCACTAGTCTGAAATGTTGATACTAATTCTTTCTCCACAGATGCCACTAAACCTGGTTACTCGCAACTTTTTGTGTTTCTGTTACAAATTCAAAGCTGCTCACCCCTAAATGCCGTCGTGATAATTGAGAGATTACTTTATGTAATATTAAGAAAAGCATTCACCACTTCTTTGAAAAAATGGGGACAACTCTTATTTACCAAAGCACTAGAAGTAGTGGGAGTGGGTGAGGAAGTTATCTAGTAGCACGTGGAAAACTGAGAAGCCCGAGTTCCACCACATGCTGTGGAGTTTCAACCACATTTGACTTTTTGGCTTGACAGGTTCTCATCCAAATGTCAGCCTGATTGACAGACTTAGCTCTGGTCAGGCAGGAGATGTTGGCCTGATGCCCATGTTCGGGCAAGAGGCTAGAGAGGAGGTTAGGAAGGTTGTGAGAAGAGAATGATGGGGGTGGAGGTTTTACAACCAAGTGGAAACACTCCTGAACCACACAGATTGCTATGAAAGCTATTGCCTTCTCCCTGAAGCTGTCCTCACTTTACTGGAATGCTAGGCTTCCTGAGTGAAAGCAGTAACATATGTTAAATCCAAGGTCAGACCAAGCCTTATTATCACATTTCAAATGCCAACTATGGACGGCACAGTGGTTAGCACTCTGCTTCACAGTGAGGGACACAGCCTTGGGTGACTGTTTGTGTGAAGTTTGCACGGTCTCCGTCTCAGCGTTAGTTTCTGCTGGGTGATCCAGTTTCCTCCCATAGTCCAAAGATGTGCAGGTTAGGTATATTGGCCATATTAAATTGTCTGTAATGTCCATGGAAGAACAGGCTTGGTGAATTAGCCAAGTGGGATAAATGTGGGGTTACGTGGATAGAGTAGTGGGATGAGGCTGGGTCTGGTTTAACGCAGACTTGATAAGTGGAATGGCCTCTTTTCGTAATGTAGGGATTCTATGATTCTAAGCCACCAACTGGGAATAGATTAATTGAACTCTATTGTTCCTACTCAGTAAAACCATGAAGCTGGGTTGTAGGCATTGGAGTAAGATTGTTCAAATCCTTAGCAGCTCTTCCCATTTAATGTGCACCCACACCCAATCCCATCTGTTCAATCACGTTAAAACATCCCCCACCACCTCATCATCCACTATCCCCAAATGAATCAGCAAATCATAGCCCTGCCATTTGAAATAACTTTGTATCCTGATTGCAATCATAACTTAAAGAATTTGCTGACTACAATGAAGGAACAAAATAAAAATGATGTAAATTACCAGAATAAAAGGTACTATAATGATAGTTTTACAAGTTATCTGAAGATCCAAGGTAGTGAAGGAAAATAATTATCCAAGGTTTTCATTCCTGGTTACCCACCGTGGATACATGTTTAGCAGAGAAATGCAGTTTGTACAGATGTGCCTCTTGGCTTGTGATCTCTACCATTACACACTCACTGCAGGCATCCTTCTTATATTCGGTTCAATAAAAACATAGAACAAGCTAGGCTATTGTGCTGTGAGCTCACAGCACGGTGTCAGGATTCAGCTGAGATTGAGTGTTCATCTAATCCCTACAGTGTTGAAGAGCGGTATAGAAGCATAGCCACTAAAAGAGGAATACAGGAATCTTCAGAACTGCTAAAAGCTACAGGAAGCCATGGAAAAGGGAATAAAATAAAAACAAATGCCACAGCTGAAAGCATGTGGTTAAGACACAAAGACTGTAAATTTTCCTTTTCTAGCCCCGGTCAAAATGAAATGTGATATGAAGAGCAGAACTGGCGGTTTCTCTATCCATGGTGGCAAAAATCACAAAATCGTGACAGATTTAATTAGCAGTCCACAACATCTATGTATAGCAACACCTTTATCATGGTTGGGGAGAGACTGTTATAAACTGCATTCCATCCTAAATCTTTGAAGCACAACAAAAAAGACGACAGCAGAAATACAAAGTCCTTGAAAGTATGCGCTGAAACCCAAGTCAATACAACTTACGAATAGTACACATTCAATATTAGGTTCCGGAGTAAGGGAGAATCTATTGATCTGTAAGTGACTGCATTTTGATTTGATTTATTACTGTCATTTGTACTGAGGTACAGTGAAAGGTGTTGTCTCAAGTGCTTTACAGGAAGATCATACAGTACATGTGCATCAGGGTAACAAAGCAGAGAGCAGGATATAGCGTTACAGGTGCCGAGAAGGTGCAGAGAAAGATCAACATTAACATTAAAGAGATCCATTCAAAAGTCTGATAACAGTGGGAAGAAACTGTTCTTGAATCTGTTTGTATGTGTAAACATACTTATGCATCTTCTGTCTGATAGATGAGAGTGGGAAGTGTCTTTGATAATGTTCGTTGCTCTCCCGAGGTAGTGGAAAGTTTAGATGACTTCAGTGGATGGACTGGGCGATGTTCTCAACTCTCTAGTTTCTTGCAATATTGGGAAGAGCAATTGTCATACCATGCTGCGATGCATCCAGATAGAATGCTTTCTGTGATGCATCTATAAAAATTTGTAAGAGTCTTAATGGACTTGCCGAATTTCCTTAGCCTGCTGAGGAAGTAGAGGCGTTGTTGTGCCCTTTCAAGCATAGTGTCAACGTGGGTGGACCAGGGCAGATTGGTGGTGATCATCACTCCCAGGAACTTGATGCTGTCAACCACCTGCCCCTCAACACCACTGATGCAGACAGTGGCGTGCCCTCCACTCCACTTCCTGAAGTCTTCGCTGACATTGATGGAGAGATTGTTGTTTTTATGTCATGCCGTTAAACACTCTATTTCCTTCCTGTACTTTGTTTTGTCATTGTTTGAGATCCGACCTACAACAGTGGCATTGTTAGCAAAGTTATAAATGGAACTGGTGCGGAATTTGGCCACACAGTCGTTTATGCATAAGGAGTATTGTAAGGGGCTAATTACTCAGCCTTGTGGAGCGCTGGAGATGAGGGTTATCATTTAGGAGGTGTTGTTGCCTATCCTTACAGGCTGCAGTCTGTTGGTCAGAAAGTTGAGAATCCAGGTAGGTCCCAGAGTTTGGAGATGAGTTTGTTTGGAATTATAGTGTTGAAGGTGAGGCTGTAGTTAATAGGTAGAAGCCTGATGTAGATATCCTTTTTGTCCACATGTTCCAGGGATGAATGTAGGGCCAGGGAGATGCATCTGTCATGGACCTATTGCACCAATAGGCGAAATGCAGGGGATCATGGCAATCTGGGAGTCTTGAGTAGATGAGAGCCATGACGAACTTCTCAAAGCACTTCATAATTATGAATGCTAGAGCCAATGGGCAGTAGTCATTGACGTATGCTGCAAGATTTTTCTTTGGCACTTCTTGAAGCAGGTGAAGACTTCAGATTGTAGTAAGGAGAAGTTTAAGATAGCTGTAAATACTCCTGCCAACTGGTGTGCACAGGATCCGCGTGCACGGGCGGGGACTCCATCCGGGCCAGTTTTTTCCATGGGTACACCCTCAAGAAGGCTGATCTAACGTCTGCAGCAGCGACCGAGTGTACAAGTGCATCGGAGGCTGATGGGACAGGCGATATTATTTCACTGCATTTGCACAGCTCACAGAATCTGATGAATGTGTCATTGAAAGATGATATAATTAAAGATAAAATTTTATTTGGCATAAAAGATCCCACAGTGACAGTGTATCTACTGAAAGAGGAGAAACCTGCTCTTAACAAAGTGATTGACATGTGCACTAGTGCTAACATCCAAGCCCTGCATTATGCTGATAGATACTGCACGTCAAAAGGATTGAAACATCAGGAAAAAGTGTAGGATGCAAATATTGTGGAGGTTAATGAACGAAGGAAAATAAGGCATGCTCAGTGTGCTCTCACAGCAAGAAGCCAAATAATTTTACATACAAGTGTTTGGCTAGGAGGAGGCACAACAAGCAGGTACAGATGGCCAGTGGAGAGATACCAGCTGAAGAGTCTGAAGAATCACTCCATATCATACAAGAGATGGGGTCAATAAATCAGAAGTGGTTTGAACCTGTTGGAACGATGACTGCAGAAGGCAAACAAGAGAACTAAATGTCAGATGGACAGCAGTGCATCATGGAACATTCTGATCTTCACCGCTGTGCAAAGTGGCTCAACATGATGATCCATAAATGAAATCCTTGAAAGCAAAATCAATGCAAAATGATGGAACCATACTTGTACCGAGAGGACAAATTACATAAATAGCCCAATGCAACAGCAAGGACAAAAAAACTAGAAGTCCAGATCACAAACAGCAAGCAAAATTTATTCATTTCAGCTGGAACTGATGGAACTGATCTTGCAGAGCAAAATAATTACATTTATTTCAAGAAAGTTCCAGCTGCTCTCGAGGCCATCCTGAAAGAAAAAACAACAAACAAAGGAAATTTTGCCATAGCCTGCAAAAGCAACAATCAGAACTCACCTTTGACGTGAAGGATAGATATTGGTATGAAGCTGGATGAAAGCAGCAATTTTCTAACCACGTTTTGGTGCTGTTCAGTTCATACAAGTGGTTGCACATACTTTCTGGTATTTCCATGGTCATAGAGGAGTATCAATGCAGACAACCTGACATAGTTTAATGATCTCCCCACAGTGGAAGCAATAGTGGATGACCTGCTTTTTTAGGGATGCAGGGAACATCATTGCTGACCATGTTCAAAATCTAGTGTGATTGCGAAACAGAACAGCACATGAACGTGAAGCTGAACAAGAAAAGGTTGCAACTAAAGATGTGCTTGACTTCAGGCACAGGTTATGTACTTACAGCAAAACAGCATCGTAGTGATTTGTTGGATCCATCAACTATTTAGCTAAATTCTTGTCCAATTTGTCATCAGAGTGTGAACCAACACACCAACTCTCTGCCAAATACATGCAGTAATACTGAGGTGCAAAAGAAGGAACAGCATAAACTAGTCCCTAGCAACTAGCGACAGCAATGCTGATGCTGAAATACTAAGGTGAAAATGATCAACTCACCCTGTAGCATAACGCACAAGATGCAATTTGAAGCAATCTTAATGCAGAAAGGAAAACTGGCTGCATTTTCATCCAAATCATTAATGTAAATGAAACATAGCTACAGTCAGATCAATAAAAATTGCCTGGCCATTGTTTTTGATGGCAAATATCGATATCAATATTTACCTAGAAAAGATAACGTCAGCGCAGTTGACCACAAGCCATGTCAAAGTATTTCTCCCAAGCCACAACTCTCTCCTTAACACTGTTTGCAAGATTTTTTTTCTGGTTAGAGAAATATCACCTGGATGTGATGTTACATGCAAAGGAAAAACGTGCGGATCGTTCACAAACTGTTGAGAGCAGTACTCCCTATGAAGAAGTTACAGCATGCAGTTGCAGAGTTCTAAAGTCAAAAACCCAGCAGGGACATTGAATCCAACATACCAGTTACTCTCACATACTGAGATTCTGGCTTTGATGGAACAGGTCATCCAAACCTCAGTGTTTACCTCATTATTTTAGAGAACGTTCAAAATGTGGGAAGTAGCTACCTACCCACAGCAGGAAGGATTAGACAGGAATGGTACTACCATCCTAAAGCAAATTTCACCCACCCTTACTTTGTAAGACCTTATCAGCAAAAGTACCAAACATGAAACACCTAGTCCCCAACGCTGGGATCCAATATTCCTTTTCTACACAACTAAATTCCTTGTGCTTCAAAATTATTGTTCAATTATCATTACCAAATGATACATCACTAGCTGTTGTTAATGGAAAGTGTAAGAAATAGCTTTTGTTAAAATTGTTCAGTCTTTTACTTTAGTTAGGGAATATTTTCGCTATTTATATTCTAGACTTCTATTCAATGTGACCTTCAGAATGACTCATACATATAATTGGTTATATGACAGAACAACTCCCCCACCCCCAAACACTTAAATGACTCATAAAATGAATTGTTTGCTGGATGGAAAAAAATGCTCTTCCAAATTGTGAAGTAACCCTTGTCAGTACAATTGTTTATGACTGCAAGTGGTACTCAATGGATTACAACCGTGACTAAATGCTGGAAGGTTTCTTCTCTAGGTTACATACGACTTGCTGTAATCAGCCCAGTAATCTCTACCCAGGAGCTTGACAGTAGTCTTTATGTTGTAGTTAATGCTAGTGAACCACGTGATATGAAAGCTCCACCATAAAGTGGTGCAATTTGTAAAGCCCTGAAGTCCCAGGAAAGTTTTTATACTCTTTCGTTTTTTTACACTCTTGAATTAATCCTGCATGGCACGATATCAATTTCTTACATATTTAATATTCAAAGAGTTTGGTGTTAAATTGACAGACCACTTATTGACAAACTAATGTATTTACTTTCACTTGTTAAGCATAATAAACATTTTCAGGTGTATATTAAAATGGAATTCCTTCATAGCACCATTTATACAATTAATGATTTTCCCATTCGAGGGAATAAACTTTAGTCACACCATTTTCACATAGAGATACCATGAAAGAGATATTGTCTTCATGAAGAAGTGTGCATTGATCAAACAGGCACACTGCACAAGAACAGATGCATTCAAGAAGATAACGGTCCGAATCTTTCCAAGTGGCAGCAATGCTCTGTACCAAGATTCTCCTGACCCAGTACAACCAAAGTTCCTTTGGGATCTTCCAGTCCTCAGCATCAAAGAAACGTGCAGCAGTCAGAGCAGAGTAGAGTTGGGGCAAACGAGACAAGCCCCCTTCGTACGGCACTAGCGGCTATATGATGTTTAATGTATGTTAGTGAATGGGTGTGTGTGTGTGTGTGTGTGTGTGTGTGAGAGAGAGAGAGAGAGAACAGGTGACCCAGATGGGAGAGGTTTAGTTAAGGTGGACAAAGCGAGTAGTGGTATTGTCAATTGGAAACTGGTTGGTATCAAGGGGCAGTCGGGTGATCAAAGGAGGCGATTGGAGAGGAACATTTTAGAGTTAGTCAGGTCTTAGACCAGGTTTTAATCTGTCTAACATTTCCTATTTGACTTTTCTAGTTCAAAAGTTGGGACATTTATGACAGCTTCCGCAGAACAGGGTTTTGCCCAGTGGAAATTTAAAGTTTATACACAATTTGCATATGGGTCTAAATGTCAGGATTTCCATAGGATCTTGAAGTACATTTTCAGTATACATTCAGTTTCCAACAATCTGACGCCAGGAAGATTTGGTCACATGATCTTAGGTTTCAGACTAGCTACAGATGGAGACTGGAATACACTGGGTACTGCAGTCTTTAACAGGATGGAGCTCATGTAAGAACCCACCTGAATTTATCATCTTCAGCCCCAGGAAAATTTCCCCAACAGTCCCCATTTGTTCACATTAGAAAATACAGAATTCTTCCATCCATTATCCCACTAATGATCAAAAGCAAAAATGGTCAGTTCATCAATTTATGCAATAGTGATCTTTCAATGGTACATTCTTTTCAGCTGACTCCTCCAACCTTCAGCCTAAATTTGGATTATGCAGTAAGGACCTTAACTGTTATTTTGAAATGTACTGCTGACTTACTCCTGAGCTTGAACTGATCTTCTATCATGTTTTCACTGTTGCAGAAGTGATACTTTGACTCCACTCTTATGATGGCAAGTTAATATTGTCACACGCTATACCCTTTATGTCTGGAGGTATCATTTAAAGAAAACTTCTAGTTGGAACTATTAAAAATTGGACTAAGACTAGGCAAACTATTTTAAAAAAGCAAAGTTGCCTCAAGTTGAAGATGAGAGAAAATGAAATCGCCCCTAGGAGTACGAAAAGGGAGACTGTCTACAATCTAAACTGATCAAAACTTACTAGTCCTTAGTAAAGCACTAGATATTGACACCATGGCTGTCATAGACAAACCTCAGTTCACTTGGAAATACACACAACAATATTATTTCAAGGGAGTTTGACAGTTTTTGGGAGATTATTGAAAGGAAATTTGCTACATCCACTTCTCTCTCCAAAAATCTACCCAGTTTCCATGGAAACAACTTGCAAGAATAACATCAAGGAGACAAGACATTTAAAATAACTGTAATATTCACAACTGCTGTTGCATCCAATAAACTGGCGAACAAAGCTTGGTCTCCAGTTAAAACTTTACATCTCAAGAACACTGCACATTAACTACTAAACTGCACATTATTTTATCTTCCGCTATTTTAGACGCTATCTTCTTTTAAGTTTGTACATATATTTATGCATATGTGAGAGAGAATCCAAGTGACTGCATGAGAGTCAAATGCTTCAGTCATGTCTTTACTATTTTTTTTCTTGGTTTAGCAGTTAATAAAATTGCTCTTTCCTTCACTCAAGGAAAACTTGTGATTGGCTCCTTATTGCTCACAGTAAAACAAGTTGACAATTTAACTGGAGGGAGGCATAGCCTCATGCTAAAATAAACTTAACCATTATTGTGACCAACCAAGAGCAGCTAGCACCACCATTTCTAATTTGGTCTCATAATGGATAATTATTGAAATTTCTCCCCATTTTAAGTGAATGGGATCAATTTTCATTTGTTTTGTCTGATGCTAAGAGGCCAAAAAGAGGGCAAAGAGAGGGTTAATAGCCCCCAAGTGAATGGTTTGACAATATTATAGTTGAAGAGGTGTATTTTGGCCTGGGTTTTTTTTTTTGAAGAGAGGTGTTTTAAGACAGAGGTGTGGAGCTATGTATTCAAATCCAACACAGTACACAGCTTGTGAAGCCCTGGGCTTTTTTGAAAAGTTGGAAGGATAGAAGCAGCCTGAATGAGTGGGATCAAGCACCCCGAGAGGTGGGATTTTTAGTTTTAGTTTCTCATTGCAATAGCTGATGGGATGTTGAAGCTGGGTTTGGATGCTGCAGTATATCTCTCCCTGCTACTCTTTCTCTGAGTTTATCTTGATGTTTTTCCTCCTGGACTGGAGAAATGGTTGTGAGACAATCCATTTTACTGAATTTGCCTTTGCCAAGAATGTGTTTATGGGATATTACTACATTGGAACAGTTAATTAGTAATAATTAATACATCTATTATTTTGTTAAGCATTTCGATAGAGTTACAGTTAAGCAATTTATTTCTTTTATTTTTATTTTGTTTGTATTTTAACTGCAGTGTAAAAATAAAGTGTGTTTTGCTTAACGGCAAGTAGTTTGACCAATCACATTGCATCTGGAATGCTACACCTCATACTTACCTTTAAAATTAGATAAGTTAAGGGTCTAGACTATCTTCTGAACATATTTTGGGGAGGGGGTTGGTCTTGTCCATAACAAGGGATACCCTAACTGACACTTTAATTATGTAAGTGGCCTTCTGCTAAGCTCAGATCCGACGAAAGATCATCAACCTGAAATGTTAACTGTGTTTCTCCTTTTAAATACGGTGTCTGGCCTGTTGACTATATCTCATAATCTCTTTATTTCCAAACTATCCCTGTAGGGCCCCTTGGAACTAATCTTCCTCCAGGTGCTTCAGAAATAATATTGGCCACAGGCACCTCTAAACAATTTCCTGAACATCACCGTGCTGCTGAACTGGCCAAATGCAATATTGCTAGGTGTTATGCTCATTGTGGAGACCGATAACTTAAAAAAAAAAGCTCAAATTCCTAGTGACCAACTTAAGAAGGTTCACACAAGACTTCACGTTTCACAAAATGTTACTGCAATGAACAAACTAAAAAGCAAATTTGACTAAATCCCATGTTTGCAGCAAATTATACTTTAAACTACAGAAACATAGAAACAGAAAACAGGAGCAGGAGTAGGCCATTCAGCCCAACACACTATTCAACATTATCATGGCTGATCCTCTGTTCTTAACACCATACTCCTGCTCACTCCCTATACCTTTTCACATCATTAGTTTCAAAAAATATATACTTTGTTATTAAATATGTTCAGTGATTTGGCATCCACAGCATTCTGTGGTAAAAAATTCCACAGAGTCACTACACAGTAGGTGAAAAAATGTCTCCTCATCTCAGTCCAAAACAGCCTGCTCATATCCTCTTCTAGAGCCCCTGGCCTAGGCAAACATCAAACCCGCATCCAGTCTGTCCATCTCCATCAGAATTTTATTCATTTCAATGTGATCCCCTTTCACTTCCTAAACTCCAAATGAATATAGGCCTATTTGACCCAATCAGTCCTCAGAAGACAAACCGCAATCCAAGGAATCACCCTGGTGAACGTGCACTGCACTCCTTTTCTTAGGTAAGGAGACCAAAACTGAACACAATACCCTAAATGTCTTCTCACAAAACATCTGTACATCTGCTCAAAGACTTCCTTGCATCTTCACTCAAACCCTGTTGCAATGAACTTTTCCCATTTAACATGCAGTGTAACCAAGAGATTTCCCACTCCACAACTCACTGTCCCCTTAATACTCCCAGAATCAATCTAAAATGAGTCTGCCTTCTCAAGGGTTTACTTCCATTCTTTTTCTTTCCCAGCCCATTAGCTATTTAACCCAGAAATGTCTTTTAAAGCCAGGGTTTTTCTGGAGTTTCTCCCTCTAACTCAACCTAGAATGGAAATTTACTTCACCTCATTGGAAACTTAATTTAAAAGGAAACATTGCAGCAGCGACAAGAGAGACAGGAATGAATTCTTGAGGTGGAGAGAAGAAAACATTCTTGGAAATGCACTTACTACATTTTTCAAGAAGTGGTTAGGGCTAAAGGCTATGGGGTGAAGTGGGAACAGGGCACTGTCTAGGATGATCATCCATGACCATATTGAATAGTGGAGAAGGCTTAAAGGGCTGAATAGCTTACTCCTATTCCTATTCTCTATGTTTCTATGATTGATCGACAAGGAATCATGTGAGCACAGTTTTGTAATGGCAGGTCACAGAGGATACATGATGAAGATGGTGAGTTTCTTTTATTTTTCAAGGTAAGTGGCAGCGTTATTTTGGCTATTCCAGGGTGACATCCATACTGTGAGAGTTGAATAATCACACTGTCTTCAAAATATCGCAATAAAATGCATGGTAAAATCTTCATTTCTGTTTTCATTAGATCCAAGAAAAAAACATGTCATGCGCACCAGGTTACCCTTGACATTGTTGGACTACACGTTATTATAGGCATTTTCAAAGCTCTTGACACCACTGTTTAACCTTGGGTTTGATCAATTTAAAAATCCAAGAAAATCATTAAACTGATTAAAGGAGACATTCATCTGCAGCTCATTTGTGTTGGGGCACTGTTACCGAATAAAAGCCATAGAAAGTCAATGGAATGTTAAGCTATACATTTTAGTAATATTTAGAAAACTGCAGAATTATCTTGTTGTATCAATTATTTGCCTCTCTGATAAACATTCTTCCACGTGCGACAGAATTTTAAAAGGAATGTGAACATAGTTTATTCCTGAAAAAGGGCATGCGTGCTGAAACTCACTGGAGTTTCATTACTTCTCATCAGTAAATTGTACAAGTTTTGATTTTCTAATCCCTATATTGATAAAACAATTGATGAATTAAGATAGTGCAACAACACTGCACACCAGAATGGACTATAATGTTAGCTTCAGCATCTCAAACAGTTACCATCACCTCACAACTGATAAAGTAATAAAAACTCAGTAAATAGGTGGAGTGGGACCTCGTCACAGTTATGTGTCAGAAGAGACTTTCTTTTAAAAGCAAGGCAACTATGAAACCTAATGTTTGCATTTCCTATCATTTACTTGACAAAATAATCCAGTACAGAAACATCATACCAAAACTGCTGAAGTTATGTCAAAAACAGGGTAATATTTTGTTTTGAAAGATTAAACTGTTCTATTAAAACAAGTATGGGTAATGGTAGCCATTTCTAATTCATGCATTGCTATTTGCTATCTACAGAAAGCATTCCCAAATCAGCAAATCTCTACACTAACATAGTTGTACAAAAGAAAGGACTAACTGAAGAGAAACGTAGTTCTAATAAGTTCAGTAGGACTGTATGAAAGTAAGTGGGTGAAGGACTGCATGCTTTTGTATTTGAACAGCATTTCTACTCAATACTACGTCTCTAACATGTCTACATTCCTCAGCAATGCAAACATATCTAATACAATTAAGAGGGTAAAACAAGAGCATGCACATCTTACCTTGATGAACTAATAATTTGATATTTTAAGAGGAAATGAATGGGAGAAAGAGCTAGTATTAGATCAAGTTATTTTGATGGCAGATTCCATTAGTAAAATGTTAGTATGTAGCTTTTCTCAGAAAAAAAAACTTGTAATTTCTAGCTTTCCAGCCAGTAAGCACCAAATAGCTTTTTACAAACTTGCGGCACCACCAAAGCTGTGCAAAGCAGCAAATGAGAAAAGTACTTCAGATGTTTTGTCTTCCCTTCAGCAGGCTGGGATGAATGATATCAGGGTTTTTGTGTCGCAAGGAAACAAGAAGTTAAATGAATAGCACAAAGACATTTGTGCACTCTCCTCTTCCCAACTATTACTAACCAATGTCATTCATAATATGATCATCCAAAGACCACTTCAGTTGAGGTACAATAAATCCAGTGCATGTTCTGTTTCCAAAATAGTCACATGGAAGATTTTAAAAAGTAGACTTTTATTCACTTTTCCCCTGTTCTGTTTAATTGACCAATAAAGGATTGAAACATTTCATCTACAATATGGTTTAAATATTCACCAAAACCCATTGGTTTCCATCCCAGCATGTAACTACAGGTTGTCTGCCACCAATTTCATTTAAAGTTGGGTAGGTGGATGACAAAAAAAAAGTTATATTTATTGCAAACTATTGATACAATTGATACTTTCAATTTAACAAGACAGTTAACGACAAGTTTAAGAGCTGGGGTGGTGATACACATTGAAGCTTCCGTCACATTCCTCAACTCACTGAACTGCTGATGCATGAGACAGAGCTAATAAAAGGCATGGATTCCTCTCTCATGGCCATTGCTGTAGGTAGGATTCTTCTAAACTAAGAAGCGGTTGAACTTCTAGCCTAAACAAACAATGAGATCGCTTTCCTATAACAGCATTTTCTAAGAGTTTAGAACCAATGAAAGCAACACATCATATGCCCACTGAGCATCTGTTATAATCATCAGTTACACTGTACCATCCAATTTGCAATTTTATTTGAACATCATTACAATGTGTTGTGAAAACTGTATAATTTTCTCCTAGCTGCATATTGCAGGGAAGATGATTTGTCAGTCAACAGGGTCTTGGTAATGGTCCTGTGATTTCTATTTACAACTTCTTTAGGCGCATCTTTTGTTTCTTTATTTTCCATTGCGAAAGGTCTTGGGTTGTAGTGGGTCGCATCCTGCCTCTAAGCCAGAAGCTCCAGGTTCAAGTCCCACTTGACAGCCAATGAACATGCATTCAAAATGCAGCTTATGCAGACAGACTGTCACCCATATTTTCTTCCAACACATGCCAACGGCAGGAAGTAAAAGCATGAGAAATATCTGGTCAACCATGTGAAGAAAGGAAATTAGGGTCTCAACCATCACTGGTCCTGATCACAGCATGAACATAAAAGTTCAGGTTACCACATTCATTCCGACTCCTTAGGGAACCGGTTGATTCAGTTGGTCAAACAACTGCTGTGAATCAGATCGGTGCCAGCACCGCAGAGTTCGATCCCTAATCAGATTGGGGTGGATTTGGGACCTGTCTCTTTGTCCTACCCACTGTGGAGGTCACAATGTTGTCGGTCAGATCTAGATTTGGGCAGAGAACAGAAGATGATGTCCACAAATACCCTGCTTTTACCTTGCATCTTCACCCCTTTTCTCATTTAAGTACCGCTGAACTCAGTCCTTAGACAGAACTCCCCATCACTCCCAGCCCCAACTCTTGGCTGTACATTTTTTTTCCTGGCTCTGGAATTGCTTTTTAACAATTAAATCTGCAGTGTTTTTCACTTCTTATGAAAAATCATCAATTTGAAATGTTAACCCTATGTCTCTCGCAAAGATGCTGCCTGACTTGCTGCCTCTTTCCAGCATTTTGTCAAGTACTTGGCAGCCATGGATATTAGTACCTTATCGCTCTGATGGAGGCTGTCTGGCCTATTCATGCCTGCCCTTAAAAAATACTCCTTTTCAGGTATACACATGACTCTTTTCAAAGTTACTCTTGAATCTGCTTCCACCACCCATTCAGGCAGTGCATTTCAGATCAGAGCGGCTCACTTTGTAGAAGGTTTCTCATCTTCCCTCAGGTTCTTTTGCTAATTATCCCAAATCTGCATTTTCCAGTTATCAAGAACACACTGATGTTCAAAAAATACTTTCATCTGCAATGCTCACAGTAAAATAAGCATATAGAAAATTTCAATAAAAGTGATCTTCTTATTGATAAATTATGTGCGAAAACACCTCATTTCCTCTTATTTTCCAATGTGCAGCAGACATATCCTGGAGAAAGAAACCATCGACTAACTGTTAAGAAAAAGGTAAGGAGAACATATTAAAATGCTCCTGAAGTTACAGCATTCTTACTTTTAAATCTTTTAAAAAATCACCAAGACAGGAAAGCAGAAAAACATTTATATGCTGGAATCAGGAGAACATTTGCTAACAAGAATGTAATTTCACAAACTACCCTGTCAGAGGGAAGTGTGTATATATACAATAAACAGAAATTTTGCCGATAGGCCATTGGAATGGGAAGGTTAAAAAGCATTCTGGTACTTACTCTGAAGAATCTATGAAGTATATTACAAGAGCACCAATGCTGAGAGCAAAAACCAAGACCACCTGAAAATGTGAGAAAGAAACAAATTTAAGTGAAGAATTTAACAAAAGCAAATTGAACTACTAATCAATATTAACTGTATCTACACAATAATGCTGGCTAAATTCAATGTTTGACTGAGGTGTGTTGTTGTGTTTTTACTTTAAATATTTTTTCTCTTATACTTCAAATAATAATAAATCCATCAATTTCTGGGCTCATAATTCTATGTTCCACTTCAGTAATAGTCAAAAGATCTTATGTCGGCATTGATAGTTAGATCAGCATGTATTTCCCATCCCCAACAGCCCTTGAGCAGGAGATGGTGAGGTGCCTTCTTGAACAGCTGCAGTCCAGGTTGAGTTAGAACACCTGCAATGCTGCCAGAAAGGGAGTTACAGGATTTTGACCTCGTGACAGTGAAGGAATTGTGATATAGTTCCAAATGAGGATGGCAAGTGGCTTAGAAGAGACTTTGTAGGCAGTGGTGCTCCTATCTATTGGCTGCCCTTTTCCTTCTAGGTGGTAGAGGTCACAGGTTTATAAGGTGAATTATGTTGCATGACAAAATTGTGGACAAACGTTTAGGTTGGTTAGTTGATGAGATTGTCAAATTTGATGTAAAACCAATTACTCAGCAACAATAAAACTTTATTAGATATATTTTTTGACTTAATTTTGGAACAGCATAACCTAACTAGTCAACACTACTGATACTATGACAGCCGACGCAAGATCAGTGGTTGGGTTGAATGGTCTAAAGTCAAGCAATATTATCCTTCCATTCAACTGAACAGCTCTGATGGTGGGTCTATACTCAAATCTGCTTTTTCTTTTCAAATATTACTTCAGTACCTGTGCAGCTGTTGTTTTGTGTTATAAATCACATACTCATACAACGTATAAGTAAGCCACTGTGTCTCTGCAGGGTTTTGGAACAGCTACCTGGTTGTTTTATTTTAGGAAAGTAGGATAAAAGGTTCTGATGAAGAGTCACCAGGCGTGAAATGTCAATTCTGTATGCTGCCAGACCTGCTGAGCTTCTCCAGCAATTTCTGCTTTTATTTCAGAATCCCATTTCCCTTTCTTTCCCTATAGACATGCAAATATTTCCTTAGCAAATATATACAAGTTTTTTTTTATTAATTGGATCTATGGGACAGGAGTGTGCTGGTTGGTCAAACATTCCAGATAATCAAGAGGTACGCATAAACCGCAGTACCCTGAACAAGCGAAGTTTCAATCAACATCCCTCAAAAAAGCTATGTAAAAACATTAACATACCTGCTGAAATTAATGTAAAAACACACAGTAAATAGTAGAAACATAATGCAGGGTGTATATACATCACTGTTATACTTTATTTACAGCATAAATACTTGGACATCACGGTACGGGAGGTATATAATTTTTTGTCAGGTTATCAAGACTGCTAGTGATTAAGGTGCCGGTTAAAACAAAGTTTGCTGTATCTGATTTTCTCTACTGTTGAACCTACCTCCACCATCCTTGCAAGCTATGCATTCCAGTAAATAACTTGCATCTTTGTCTTCTCATTACCAAACCTCCTGCCAATGGAAACCCTTTCTCACTACCTACTCTACAAACTTCTTTTCATGTGGAATTTTGAAATCTGCCTTTAATCTTCTCTGCTGTAAGTACAGCAACCCAGGTTGTCCAATTTTCTTACTTCATTCAAGTTCCTCAGTCCTGGTATTGTTCTGGTACATCTCCTCCCCATTTTCTCAAAGGTCTTCATATCCTAAATAGAAAACCATAAGCACTCCAGCTTCACTGCTTTGTGTTATGAGGAGAGATTTGCTGAACTCGACATTTTCCTGAAGAAAAGCATGGGAAGGGTGTATGATTCAGGTCTTTAACTTGCAGAGTTATGCAAATGCATGCAGATTATACAACTCTGAATGTTAATGCACGGCTAAAGAATATATGTTCCACATGGTAAGCCTGAAGTCAGTACTTTGTTGTTGAGCAGTCACCACACGTCTCCCCAGGCTCAAAAAAAAATTGGACTCTAGAGATCACTAGTTCATGACACACTTGGACCAATAGCCACTGGACTCCAAGGAAAACTGGAACTTCTTCCCCCCGAGTGTAGGCGGTTAAAAGGTGACCTTATAGAGGATTATAAAATCATGAGAGACACAGATTAGGGAAAAGGCCTTTGCTCTTCACCTTGAGCAGTGGAGTTCACAACTAGGGGGCATATTTTAAGGTGAGAGGAGGAAGACTTCAAAGGGACCTGAGGGGCAACTTTTTCACACAGAAGGTGGTTCATATATGGAACAAAATACCAAAGGATGTGGTAGATGTAGGTATGGTTACAACATTTAAAAGATATCTGGATAGGTACATGAATAGGAAAGGTTTGGAGGCATTTGAATCAAACACAGGCAAGTCAGACTAGTTTAGTTTTGGAAACTTGGTCAGCATGGTCGAGTTGGAACCAAGTGTCTATATGACTCTCCAACAGGCATGCCACGCATAGCTAGTAGCAAAAACACCAGTTGTTATGACTTGACACATAGTTTAAAGAAAGTATAATTACAATTAAAAACAAAATAATTAATCAGCTACTTAGCAGTCATTCTACAGCAGCATGTGAAATATTGTGTACATGCTTTTGCTGCATGAACAAAATTGCATTATCAGCATGACCTGAGATGACACATTTTTGATGCACAGTTCCTGCACCATTTTCTCAAAAGGAGTCTAACTCCAAGGAAATCAAGTTGGCTTTTCATAACTTAAATTAGCCCAAAATCAGAACCAAATTTGGATCAGAGTGTGAGGCTCTTTAGGGCTATCTGAAGCATTAAAACATATAATGCATCTTTACAAACTTGGAAAAATGGTGCCTGGCCTTTTTCACAATGATTAGAGTCTCCATTTCTCCCACTCTTTCATGACCATCCATGATACTGAAAGAATAAACTTTTGTGTAAACAAATGAATACTTAATTTTTCCATTATTTACCTCATTTTTGCATTAATTTTTATAATCCGGTTCCGCAAATTAGAAAGTGGTGAACTGGCAACCTCTCTAGGCCAAGCAATATAAGGTTTCGAGGTAGACTCAGATGTTTACAGCACAGAAGAAATCCATTTGGCCCATTATGTCCACACTAGTCTACAAAGATTTGACTACACTACTCCTATTTTCCCACTGTTGGCTAATTATTCTGGAGGCAATAGGAACATAAATGAATATCTAAATACTGCTTAAATATTACAAGAGTTTCTGACTCAACTAACCTTTCAGGCAGTGAATCCAGACTTCCACCACCCTATGGGTGAAAAGCCTTCCCTCAACCCTCTTCTTAGCCCTCTTTCTTTTACCTTATATCTATGCCCCTGATTACTGACCCCTCTACAAATGGAAAGAGGGGTCCACTTATCTATGACTCTCATCGTCTTATACATCCCTATCACATCTACAGCTGACTAGTAAGAGGAAGAATCAGAGCAAACTCTCAGCAAAAAGAAAAATTACACATTCAACCTTCACAATGCGTTTTGAGTCTTTGCTTTTCTAACTGAACCTAAATTTGGACCTATGATTGCAATAATATATAATCACTCATTTTATATCCGCATACATGCATATCTACACATTTAAGTATACATACATAAAACATACAAAAATAAAAATAGAGTTCTCGCTCCTTCAGTTCTTAGGCAGTCTCTCAGGATTAAGACAGTTGTTTTCAGTCTGCTTGTTGATTTTTAAGATGGCTTTTAAGTCCAATGCACCATTTGAGGACTCTACCACATGCGGGGGCAGGTAGTGCTTCAAGCACAAGATACATACACACAAATACATATGAATATATAAAACACATGGGTCTATATAAATATGTCTGTGCAGCTGCATATTCTGACAGAATGTACATTTGTAACCAGAGAAAAGAATAAGAAAAAGCCCTAAAATTTTAAGTCAGCATGATGAGATCTGCATGAAATTTATAGCAAAGAAAATGAGGATCCCATCCTTATTGGTTACCCTTTATATTGTTATTAGCTAGCCACAGGTCCAGAATCCCCAGGTAATGCAATGGCTTCTTAATCAAATTGTTGGCAAATTACAATACAACCATAAAATGAGTTAAAAGACCAACTGTCCTTACCACCAATAACTAGCACATTTTACAAATGACTTATTTTCAACAATAAAAGATCATAAGTTTAAATTTAACATTCACCATAAGGCTGTCAAATACTGTAATGGAAGGTGTATTTTAAAACAGAACTTTATATATGAAGTGCAAGTCCCAAAATACAAGTAGAAAGATTTAGGCCAGTTCTGTGAAATGATTTATTTCAAACAGGTCAGAAAGTCATTTGGAACAGTGCATTAATTCTGATAAATCATGCGACTGCAGTCAAGCGTCTGGCAGAATCTCTGTGGTGTTAGGAGATAGAATGTTTATATATTATGTATTGTAATGGTCGTACTGCTGAGTGTATGACAGACAAGAAAGCCGTTAGCTCTGTTGTTTTGAGCTCAGTTCAGATGAATCAGGAGTTCAATTCATAAGGTAGGGAGCAGCTTCTCTCAGCAGGAGAGTCAAGCTTTTCATTCAGGGGAACCAGCACACCCAGTCGAAGTGTTTCTGTTTGTTCAGCTTTTAAACCGAGAGAGTTTGGAAAGAAATCTACAACTTGCGAGAACTGAAAAAGTTTAGGCCCTCAGAATCATAAAAGTTTCAGGCCAGTGGATTTGGAAAGGAATCATTAAATTTCTCTGGAATCCAAAATAAAGAAAACGGGAGGAATCAATTAAGTAAAAACTTTAAAATGTTGAGGTAAGAATGAAGGTTCTCTGGAATTGAGCAACTTTAAAGGAGTGTGATGGATACTCCCCTCTTCTTGGATGAGTGTAGCTCCAACAACAAATCAACAAGTTCAATATCATCAGGACAAAGCAGCCTGGCTCATCGGCACCACATCCACAAACATTCACTCCCTCCACCATTGACACTTAGCAGCAGCAATGCATACCATCTACAAGATGCGCTGCAGAAATTCTCCAAGGCTCCTTAGACCGTATCTTCCAGATCCACTTCCATCTAGAAAAACAAGGGCAGCAGATACACGGGAATACCACTACCTGCAGGTGCCCCTCCAAGCCACTCATCATCCTGACTTAGAAATATATTGCTATTCCTTCACTGTCACAGGGTCAAAAATCCTTGAATTTCCTCCCTAAGGGTATGTGGGTCAATCTACCATTCAAAAAGGCAGCTCACCACCACTATCTTCTCAAAGGGAGGTAGGGGTGAGCAATAAATTCTGGCCATTTGTATCAAGCAACCATTTAACACAGAGCCTGAGAGGTGGCAAAGTGCATATCCCATGAAAACAAAAGGATAGTGTTGGAAAACAGGTTGAAACCTTGCTTTTTTGCTTGTGTAAAAGATATTTAGACAGATCTGAACACATGTATAGCTTCTTCCTCCTTATGTGGATTAAACATGTACTGCATTGTTAAAGACTTCATAGAGCCCCTACAGTGTGGAACCAGGCCATTTGGCCCAAAAAGTCCACACCGCCCCTCCAAAGAGCATCCCACCCAGACCCAGTCCCCTATCCCTGCATTTCCCATGTCTAACCCACCTAACTTAAACATTCCTGGATACTATGGGCAAGTTACCATGGCAAATCCACCTACCCTGCACATCTTTGGACCATGGGAGGAAACCCACGCAGACAGAGGGAGAATGTGCAAACTCCACACAGACAGTCACCTGAGGGTAGAATCGAACCTGGGGCCCTGGCTCTGTGAGGCAGCAGTGCTACCACTGAGCCATTGTAGCCTTATGTCTAAATGTTTCATAGCCAACTGCAAATATTAAACATTTGATCTATCATTCTGGGAACTGGCTTTTCCAGTATTATCATCAGCTGGTACCATAACAACATACAGAAATTTTAAACATATTGTGGCAAAAATCCATTGCTCAGAGTGTGTGTTAAGTTGTTGTGTGATGCAAAATACTTCTTCCACATAAGTACTGTTTTTAGTAAATATTTGATGCATTCTTTCATAGGATGTGGGCAATGCTAGCCAGGCCAATGTGATATTATAGACATCAGAACTTTAATAAATGTTCATGGATTGATTGAATCAACAAAGATAAACTCTTACACACACAAAGAAGCAGCAATCACTCTGTTTGAAATAAATTATTAGAGGACGAGGACAAACTTAAACATGAATTGAAAACAATTAGTCACGTCTGGCAAAAGGAATGGAGGCAATTTGAACAAAATTGCTTCAACACCTGCTTGATAAACTGGATGCTTTATTGCCAGATGGACAACTGATTGCCTTGCAAAAAAATTTAAGGAGTTTGTGCAGGAAAGGTCTGTCTACAAACAGACAGTTAAGGCCAAATGCAACAAGGAACAAAGGAGCTACTTCTGATAAGAAGGCAAGCTGCAGACCTGCAGTAATTTGGATGAAAGAATCTATTGAATCATTAATAATGTCATACCATAACATTAAATATGGAAAATTATACAAGAATCCAACACAGAACAAGTCAGTAATAGAACTTCGAAGAACAACAGTACATACAGATCAAACCCTGGCCACTTCCAGAGACAGACACTGTTACTGGAATCTGGCCAAGTTGTGAGGTTTAACTTGCTTACTTGAAGGGTTTTATTTTGGTTGCTACAAGCAATGAAATTTAAAATCATTGTTTCACTACTTGATTGGCTACATATTAAGAAATCTGACAGACAACGTAAAGGTAAGTTGTGGTGATTTACCCACAACACTAACATTTGCTGCCCATTCATAACTGGCCTCAAGAAATTGTAAGTGACCTGCCTTGAACCGCTGCTGATCATATCCTGTATGTATATCATAGAACTGGTTGGGCAGGAGGATGAGGATTTTGACCCAGCAGCAGTCTCCATTAGGATAATGTCTGGCTTGGAGGAGAACTTGCTGGTGGGGATATTCCTATGCATTTGCTGCTCTTGTCCTTCTAGGTGATGGAGGTCATGGGTTTGGGAAGTGCTGTTGAAGGACCCTTGGTCAACTACCGTTATGCATTTTGCAAATGCAATACTTTGTTGCCACAGCGCATCGGTGTTGGAGGGACTAAACGTTTAAGGCAAAGGATGTGATGCCATTTAAGCAGGCTGCTTTGTCCTGTTCATGTAAACGAACAAACTCAGAATCCTTTCCAATCCAAGGGCCCTAATGAGAGGGGCAAGTGTTACAGAAAATATCCTTAGTGTGCAGACAAGGGTAAAACTGCAAAGAACAAGAACATTCATGAGATTATCTAGAGATTGAACTCTGCCCTTTTTAAAGGGATAATTTTGTTTGCCATTTGTAAAATCATCTGACAGGATTCAACCTGCCTGGAAACAGCACCATAAACAAAACTGATTTTTGTTCATAATGCTCAGGATAATTTGCAAACCAGATGAACTTACTTTACATGGATTAAAAATTCTAGCACCAACAATGCAGCAGTTAACTACTTTAAACTGTCTATGCAATGAAGAAACTTATCTCCAGTCTTATTTCCCCCCAATACACCACTTTATTTAAAGGCCACTTGTGGCACAATTGCAGTCTCCCAGAGCCAGTAGAACACATTGAAACATGACGATTAAAAATATCTACTAGCTGATTTAACTTCATGAAAGAGTAATTCGATGGTTGTTTCCAGATCAATAAATTTCATGGCCTCAATACGGACATAGTAAGGTTACAGTTCTCTAAGTGTTCAATGATGATTTGTTTAAGGAGTTGGTTTTATTGCAAAGCAGGTTAAAGACTTATGAATATCAAAGTTTAACATCTGTAAAACTTCAGTGGGCTATGCAACAGCATTTTAGTCAAGGCTGCACACTGTCAGGATGCAGTTGAAAACGTCTCTCCCATTGTGTAATCCTAGCAAGACCATTTTCAAATTATATACAGTAACATTAACAACTCACCACCATTAGTCTCCATGGAAATATGCACAGAATTACTTCTGCACCTTAACAATGAAATCACATGCTTTCAATTATCAATTTAAGAAGTCAGAGGGGCAGGAAACTGCAGACATAACAGTGAAGTGAGAATATTCCAAATTCAGCATTTTGGTTCAATCATGTCATCCCACACTCTGGTCATACCCTGAACAGGAGTGGGTGAAGATAATAATGGAGACCCACAAGTCGAACTTGACAGCTTTTAATAAGAGTAAAACATTGTTTAAGGTCGTAAATAGCCATAACAATGCACTCTTTTGCACCATTTTTGACAGTGTGGAATACCCTAAGGATCTTGATAAAGGTGGACAGATATTAAACTGAGCAGCAGGTAAGAGTTAAGGGAGGTGATGAAAATCATACATTCAGCAAGCCTTTTCAAAACCAAAGAAAAGATACAGTAGAGCAAAGCGTGATTCCAGAGTGCAGGCTACCAGAACAAAATGGTGAGGGAGTAGTGCAGGTACAGAGTAGACCAGAGTTGCAAGAGGTGTGAACTGGAGCATAGGGTTGAGCAGGTTGCCGAGTGCTATGAAGTGCATGCGAGTGTTCTTCTATTGTCTTGGTGGCATTTTTCTTCTGGTCTCAGTGAACAAACAAGACAGCAGAAACCACAAAAAAGTTAGATATAAACTCAGACAGGCCTGGCTAGGTGAATGTGGAAACATTAAAGTATTGGTCCATTTGCAGTTGTTCACAGCATTCCAAAGAGCCCATTACTGCCCAAGTGTAAATAAAAGTATAATTTAAATATTAATCCATTAGTTGGAGAGTCACTATTGCATCTTCACCTTGACTTCTCCTGAGAAAAACAAGTCATCAGAGGAAAATAAACCACTTACACTTGTACTTGCGTATTCATCCAGGTGGCCCGGGATAAAACTATTAGGAAATAATGAACTGTAATCAGATGCTGTTTGTAAGAGTGTTTAAACTGTCAGCAGGTCTTGATTCTTCATTGAAGAAAGCTCAAGACTGGGTTTGAAGTGGTAGTTTATAAACTGTGTAAACTTTGCTCTAGGTATTCAAAATCACATCATAACTACTTGATGAATTTACTGCCTTGCAGTCAGTCCGTGGTGCCAGCTGCTCTCCGTTTAAAACATGTCGCTTGAATAAGATTAACCTGCATTCCAAGATAACTTGTAGAACAAAACCGATTTCTCTCCTTTTTAGGCAGAAACTAAACTGATTCAATTTGAATTGTTCTTTGAGAATTAAAAATTCAGCTGAGCATACATGAGATTAAATGGGAGGTCAACAGTTTGGAGAAGAATCAAGTTTTGGGAGCATAACATTACATGGGTTCAGTTTATTAGCAGGAATTTAGTGGGGAAAATTGTAAAATACCTAATTAAATAAAACTGTTACTTGACCTCCCTACTCTAGTAACTATATTTTAATTACTTTTTGTGAAGGAACAATGAATCACACTCTTTTTTTCACTGCTAACGTTTAATTTTGCGTTTTTTAAAAAATATATTGAATACTTATTTCAGGAAAAATGAGTTGTTTCCCTAAAATAAGCTTGTGCAGCATCCCAAGTGCTTAAGTTAATTTGTTGCATGAAATCAACAGCAATTTAAGCACTCTGTTAACCAGTAATCAAACTTGGTATCTTTAAGAGCCATGAATGAAGGAAAGCCACATCCAATAAAAGCCCCATTACTAATTTGCATCCGAGGAGTAATACATTAAAGGAAACAGGTGTTCAGTTGAAAGGAAAAATAAAAACAACATTGCAGAGGCTGAGATAAAACAATATTTTCCCTAATTGTTGGGTCATAGCACTATCAGGAAAGTGACTGAGAATTTTTTTACCCGAATGATGCTTTATTATTAACGCTCACTTCCATGTACATGCAGCACCCTTCAGCATATCGGTGTGATATTCATTGTCTGTCACTGCTATTGGGTGACTGTAATAGACTTCCAGAGCTACAACAAACTAAACAGAAATTAAACCACTTCGATATGCACATCCACATGTAGTTCTACTGATTGCCAACGGAATGTCCCTACCACAGCACAGCAGTGGTCATTCATTGCATTGTGTTTGCGTTCACTTTTAGACAGCATACTCTAACATGAATTCAATTAAATCATTTCTCCCCCAACATCACACCTAAATCCCAATATGGCCTCATGTCTCCTCAATCTCTGCAAATGTTTATTCAATTTCCTTTCAAAAGGTTGAATGATTTTTGCACTAAGCACTTCCCATTATGATGTATTCCATATTCCGTTGTTACGTGTAACTGGCTCTTTGAACATCTCTTTTTTAATTCCAAGTTTAAATGGAAATTCTTTTCATCACTGATTTCCCAGCAGAGGGGAATATTTGTTCACAATCAACACCTTTAGAGGTTGTAAACCTCTATTAAATTTGCTCTTTGCCTTCAATGCCCCAGCAGACACAAAGTCCTATAAAATCTTCCCTCATAACTTTCATTACTCATAGCTGGAAAAATCTTGGTGACTTTACTCCTTATACTTGGTTTTAGTAGGAATTGATGTAAGTTCAGCATTTCTTTAAGAGAAAGAGAGACAGACAGGCAGACAGTGCACTGGCCAAATTTGTGCTGAGTGTTTGTGCTTTGCAGCAGCCAATTTCATTTAGAGCCAAACTCTGTTAAGCAAGCTATGATTTTGTCAAGAAGTGTTATACTACAGTTAGGATTGTATTTCAGTCAGTATTCCTGTGTACATCTTTGGATCAGTGCCAAAGCAAATGAAGTCTCTAACAGAGTCAAAATAAATGGGGTAAACATCTCATAATATACCCTGTCCTCTGCACAACTGATTAGAATTTTATTGGGACCTTACAACCCAATGGTCTCAATGTGGACTTACCAGTTTCAAAATCTCCCCACCCCCTGACCCATCCTAAGACCAACCCTCCCTCTGATCTCCACCTCCTTGACCTGACACAACCTGTCCATCTTCTCTCCTACCTATTTGTTTCTCACTGACCAATCCCCACCACTGCCAACCTGCACTCACCTATCACCATACCACCTACCTTTCCCAGCCCCACCCCTCTTCTCTCTATTTATTTTGGAGCTCCCTTCCCCCTCCCCAATTTCTGAAGAAAGGTCCCGACCTAAAACGTCGGCTTTCTTGCAGCTCTGATGCTGCCTGGCCTGCTGTGTTCCTCCAGCTCCACACTGTGTTATCTCTGACTCCAACATTGGCAGTTCTTACTATTTATCAATTTCAGATAGATCTTCATTGGGGGCTTTCATGGAAATATGTTGGGATCATTTCCAATTGATGACTCTAAGCTTCAGGTAATCAAAAGCTAGCCAACCACAACTTTTCTCGAGCATTCATGCCTACTACTCCAAGGATATTTAAATGATGGGCAGCAAGATAGACATTTACATTCATGATGCTGAGACTTGCTATTTCTAATCTCCCCTGTTCCACCCAAAAGAAAAACAATATTGAGTTCTAAAATCATTATTAGAAGCCATCAAAGAATCTGGAAATCTACATATATATTATACATAAATAACTCGTTAATTTTGACACAAGGAAGTGCCTCTGCAACTTTCACCATTGACTCTATGTCTAAAACTATGCAGATAATTTAAGTTTCTGTCCATCTGCTTCAGTGAAAATCATAAAATTTGAACCAGGATTTACTCAACCTGCATTATTTCCTTCAAGTAATTAAGATAATGATGAGATGACAGTAATTAATCTATCTCCAGGTGAGCTAGATAGTACATCATTTCTTTAAGGTTATGATCCTAGCTGATGTTATTACTGAACAAGTTAGATCTCAGACTGAAATCTAGCCTGATAAATCATATTTTGTTTTCTTTTAAATTTTAACAAGGTGATCTCTCATCAAAGCAAAAGCACGCAATGCTGATTTTGGTTTTAACAATAAAATAGAAGTCTATTACACAAAAGAAATAAAGATAGAATAAACCAAAAAATTAATTTACAACGCAAATTTAAATTGAAACTTGGTTTAAAAAACACATTACCATCAATCCCAACAGCATCCCATAACAGTACTCAAACACCTGAGAAAAATTCCTTCTCTATCCCGTATAGAGTTTGACTTAGCTGTAGCTTCAATCCCCAGTCATGAGTTTCTGATCGCCTCTTCCTTGATTCATCACAAAGCTGAGCTTAAAGTTCCTCAGTTTCAAATAACCCCTTCAGGTTTTTAACCAAATATACTTCTGGTCCTATGAAACTATTTACACTAAGATAACCTATTTTTAACAATTCTAAACTATATTCTCCTTTTTCCAGAGTAACTAATTTGCATATTCAGCTTTAGCTGAGAATGCTGCAGAACTGCCCAAATTGAAATTAAAAAATACATATTTTTCCCAAAGCTATGGGTGTTTCACCTAAGCCCCCAAAAATTGCAGAATCTGAATGCTTAATGCACAGCACTGTTTGTTTGTATTCTTTCCCAATGTAAACAAAAAAGAAATCTCTCCAAACTCTCCAGGAAGTCTTTTTCCTCTCACTGTTTTCGAAGGAAATCACCATGGCTACGGAAATACTTTTAAGTTAATCATTAAACCCCTTTGGACATAGGAAGTCCCCATATGCTACTAGCTCAGATTTAAAAATTTGAACTTAAAAATTAAATCTATATAAATTACACACCTTGCATCACAATAAAAAAAACCTAAAACAGACAGAGTGACTTTAATCTGTGTAGTCATAGACATGAGCAAAGCTGGAGAATAAAATACTACTGAAAGCAAAAGAAAGATCCTTATACAACCCAAAATAGCTGTGACTAATTTTCCTGGCCTGTCATACAACGATAGAATGTCAGAAAATCTGAAAGGTAAATAGGTCTGTTTATTTGAGCCTTGTAGCTCCAACTGCAACACCCTCAGCTTCTAGAAAGGTGACTAGGTGATCAGTCTCTGAGGAACTGTAAATCAGCAAAGGAATAACAAGAAATAGATGTTTTCAATTGGCAACTCTACCAGCGTCTGGTGGAGACAAAGTGTCTGAAAGTCAGTGTGTGAATGTCACATTCAGATCCCTCTAGCCATATCTTAGTGAATAATAGTGCTAGAATGGGTAGTAGCTGAGGAGTTGCAACAATTTTGGAGGACTGTGGTGGTGGCCTGATATGATCATTCATGATCGTAAGTGTTAAGCACATCAATACACAGAAACTGGAGTATAGCCACAAGCATATTTAATAAATCTTATCTCAGTCCCACCATAGCTGTCCATTGAACTTCAAATCTCTTTCACCTCTACCTTATTTTCCAACTTACATTAAATGATAATATCAGTTTTTTGAGAAAAGTAAGAACACTTTGCTTCAGTTGCACATCTGTCACGCTTCAGACATTTGCACTTGATTACTGATGCAAAATAATACAAAGAAAGTGAAACATGACCAGGCATGTATCCTAGAGCCTAAAATTAAATGTAATCTATTGCCCTATAATTTATCCATGGAATATAAAAGTAGATACAATCACTTTGATTCACCCTGGTAGTAATTGAGCAGTAGCTTTAGCCGATGGACTACTTTAGATTCCGAGCTACCCATGAACAACTTACATTAAAATCACCCTGACAGAGAGATTTCCCATTCGCTATCTTTATATCTACATTTCTGTCCGTAAACTTACTTTTGTTTTCCCTCCCAACTATTTGCAACTTCTGCCCAAGGTTTCAGGCAGACACAAAGATTGCAACTAAGGCAAGTATAATATCATTAGATTACTTTTACTGTGCTTTGTTACTGTTGTCACTAACTACTGATAGTCTAGTTTTACTTCAAACCTGTGGCTAACTGCTCAGGCTGGAGAACTCTTTGACATTGTGTTAAGCTACATGAAGGTTGTAATACCAGCTGTATTCTACAAGCTAATACGGCACATATTGCTGACATGCACTGTAGTAAATCATACGTTCACTTTATCAAATGCCACAGGACAAGGCCATTTGTTCCATCTTTCTCGATGAATGACTTCATCGCCCTTTTCCAGCACACTGGATTCTGATAATTGGTTCTTTTGATGAACTGTTATCAATAGGTCCAGTAGACAGCCTACTGTTTTTATAAAGGTTATTCATAGAATCCATAGAATCATAGAATCCCTAGTGTGGAAACAGGCCCTTTGGCCCAACAAGTCCACACCAAACCTCAGAGCATCCCACCCAGACCCATCCCCCTATAACACACCTAATCTACACCTCCCTGAACACTACGGGCAATTTAGCACGGCCAAACAACCTAACCTGCACATCTTTGGACTGTGGGAGGAAACCAGAGCACCCGGAGGAAACCCATGCAGACACGGGGAGAATGTCTGTGTGGAGTTTGCACAGTCACCTGAGGGTGGAATCGAACCCAGGTCCCTGGTGCTGTGAGGCAGCAGTGCTAACCACTGTGCCACTGTGCCACCCCATTCAGAATGGAGCATTTGACAAAGGGACCTGGACAGCTGATTTCTCAAAGTGCAGTTGGTTTTGTTCAAGTATTTTTGTAGGGATAGCACACTCGTGACACAGTGGCAATGTCCCTATCTCTGAGGCAGAAGGCCTAAGTTCAAGTCCCATCTGCCTCAGGGGCAAGCCATAATCTGAGAAGAATGAGAAGAATGAGAAATAACTGAGGATCCAGCAGCAGGTGAAGGGGTAGATTAAGTGATGGACCTCGTATTTGGTTATGAGAACAGAGACTTAGATATTAGTGGCGGTTTAATACTTTGCAAAAATTCTTGCAAAGAATTTCAAATACGATGTATTATACTAAAGTGTAGTGAGCAATGTTACACAAGCAAATACAGCAGCCATTTTATGCAAGGATAGATCCCACAGGTAATAATAAGCTGATTGGCAAGCTTGTTGGCCAAGGCATCAGGAGAACTTCTCACCATAGAACCTGTAATTCCTACTTAGAGCACTAAACCTTACCAATAGGATTTTAGATAAAATGTCTCAAGTGCAGGACACCACCACTTGAACATTCAAATAAAAACAATATATTATGGATGCTGTCGATCGGAAATTAAAACAAAAACAGAGTCCTGAAGAAACTCAGCAGGTCTGGCAACGTCTTCAGACAGAGAATTTGAATTAATGTTCTGAGTCCAATGACTTTACTCCAGAATTCCGAAGTGCTACTGGACCCAAAACGTTAACTCAATTCTCAGCATCTCTCCACAGATGCTTTATTTTTTCCCTTGCTCACTCAAACATATTGCATTAGAGTTTTCATGATGAATTTCCATGGTTTTCTGAATTGCTTAATATTAATATAAATAACCAACATTCTGTTTAATGCTTTAGCATGGTGTCTACTGATTATGGTACATTAATCTCCCCCACCTCCTCCCCGAATCACATTGAACAACGTTTTAGCGTCTGGCAACTAAAAAGTGGGAAAAAGTTTGGAGTAACTATTTCAAATGAAGATTCCAATCGCAAGATGAAATCACAGCACAGTATCTGTCCATGGTGCTGAAACATATGGATTATTTCAAGTCTGGGCCTGCCAGGAATTCCTTTTCTGGCACTGACAATCTCGCAGTTTTCAAGTGGTTGTCAGTGTCCCACAGTGTTGTTCATGGGTAGTTCAGAATCCAAAGTAGTCCATCAGCTAAAGCTACTGCTCAAATACTACCAGAGTGAATCAAAGTGATTATATTTACTTTTATATTCCATGAATAAATTACAGTGAAATACATTACATGTTAATTTCAGGCTCTAGGATACATGCCTGGTCATGTTTCACTTTCTTTGTATTATTTTGCATCAGTAATCAAGTGCAAATGTCTGAAGGGTGACAAATGTACAACTGAAGCAAAGTGTTCTTATTTTTCCCAAAAAACTGATATTATCATTTAGATTCATGGCTGGAATACAGATTTATAACAGAGGTATGATAAGACAATGAATGGGCTTGATGGGGAAAGGTAGAAAAACATTAACAGTTGTAAAGAAATCCAATTAGATATCATAGATATTAAATAGGTGACTAATAAATCCAAGAATAAATTCAGAAGAAATGCATTTACAAAGAGTGGTTAGAATGCACTATCACAAGCAGTCGTCGAGATAAGTAGCACAAGCTGTTTTTAAGAGGAACCTAGATAAGCACGTGAAAGAGAAAAGGATAGAAGCTATGTTACTGGGGTCAGATTAAGAGGAGCTGAAGGAAAGATACATGGAAAAGAAATGCTGGCATGGATCAGTGACACCCACTGGCTTTTTACTATACTGTAGACTGTATGTAACTTTTATGCAAAATTAATGCAAATTGCAAAGCAACAATCAAGTATTTAGCCAGAGCAGATATACTACTTCTATGAGAAATAAGTACCTTAGCTCACCGAAAACATCTTGTACCATTAAATGAAATTCTAACTAACAATTCATGATATATACATTCCAGGTTAGAAATACTTGTCTGGTATGCTTCTGCTGAGGGGTTTGTTATGCTCTGATGAGCAACTCACTTCCTGACCCCACCCAAAATCTTTTCACTATAAAAACATTAGAAATGTGATGAATATCTTCCAATTGCTTGGATGAATGCAGCTCTAACAACACATGAGAAAAGCTTGCACATCATTGAAGATAAAGAAATCTGCATGATTAGCATCCCATCCAGCACACTGAATATTCACTCCCTCCACCTCCAGCACATGGCGTTAACATTGACTACTGACCACATAATGTACTCCAGGAACTTAGCAAGGCTCCTTCAACAGCACTTCTTGATCCTACCTCATGACATTATGGAAGCAACATCACCACAGAAGCTGAAGAAGTTCAAGATGCTTGTTCAATACAAATTACTAACTCAAGGGCAGTTAGGAATGTACAATCACAATGCTGGCCTTGCCAACTAAGATCATATCCCATGAACAAATAGAAACAAAGTGTACCATCAATTAAAAGTGAATTGAGCACTGCTGAGAAAAAGACCCATTTGTGGAAGCTTTTCATCTTGCCCTCATCAGGACATTTTGCAACAAATAGAAATACAAAGGGAAAACAACATTTTTATACTGTATGCCATGTTGAACAGGCCCAACACCATCGTGTGAACCAGTATTCAATGAGCTTAAGAAGTCGGCAACTGACACCATTGAGTTCAGTTTTAGTAATTCCACATATGCCCAAATAAAAGGTGTTTCCATTGCATCCTGCCAAACCCAGCTCTCTCCTTCCTAGGTTTCACGATAAAGGCATCTTCAATAGAATGGCACCTAACCTCCCACCGTTGTACATTAAGCTATATGTTGATGCTATATATACTATCCTTGAATTCACAGTTGTATGTAAGAATTTTTTTTAACATTTCTTAATGGACTCCATCCTGCTCTCAAATTTATATTTGAAATGGAACAGTCGAACGAGCTCCCTTTGTTCAGTGTCCTAGTTGAGAAATCGTCCAGGGTATGTAGGCCTTAGATCCCAAAGACTGGTGGATTATATCACCTCTGCAAAATAAACTGGGTACTGACTGTACCCAATGCCATGCTTGCAAAATTCAAAACAGTGTCAAACATCTGTTGTGATTCTACAATTGGGAACCATTCACTAAATAATCCTGAGTGTTCTAAGAACTATGCTGACGACCAATTTAAGATTGCCAATTAGGTTTGCAGCACAACACACCTGTGTGTTTGGAAACTACGTATACTAAAATACAGGTTCCTGTTCTTTGCAGGCAGAAAGAATATAGACAAACAGCATTCACAGGTAAAGTCTAAAGGCAGATTATTTTTTAAAATTCTGATACCAAGCCACTTAAGGAAGTAACAGATGGTCAAAGTGGTAGGGTTTTACAGAGTATCTCGAAGGATTAAAGGAAAGTAGAGAGGGAACCAGGGTTACAGAAGGAATTAAAGCTTGGTCTCTAGGAAGCTGAAGCCAAGGTTGATAATATTGCAGTGATGAAAATGGAAGATGTACAAATGCTTGAACAGAACACATTCAGAGATCAGAGAATGGTAGGGTTGGAGGTGATTACAGAATCAGAGAAAGGCAGGGCCATGCAATGAGTTGAAACAACATGTGAATTCTTTAAACTGAGCACTGGCGAACTGAAATGTAAGACAGTGAACACTAAAACTATCAGCAAGAACTCACTGAACCATGGAGGGCATCTTTAACTACAGATCATCCTCAGATGTAGGAGCTAATTGAGCTCACCAAGTAAGAAATAAGATTTTTTAAAAAGCTTTATTGATGCTTGAAAATGTGTCAAATAATTACTTTAAAATAACGACCATGCCACAAGAGTATTATGAACTTTAAACCAGCATATCATTTGCTCGCCACACAGGCAGAAACAGCTTTGTCACACTGCTTACTATCATACCAAGCCCTCAGTATTAGCCCTTGTAATTAGAAAACTGCACTGTTCATCTTCAAACCACAACTTATAGGCAACAATGTACTCCCAAATTTCATTCCTGATTGCAGAAAAATTGAGTGAGGCCAGTAAGCCCTGATGTGACTGTGCTGGACTGAGGTGAACAAGGTCAGAGGTCACATGACACCAGGTTATAGTGCAAGAGGTTTATTTGAAATCACAAGTTTTCAGAGGGCTGCTCCTCCTGTGAAGGAGCACCTGAAAAAGGAGCAGAGCTATGAAAGCTTGTGATTTCAAATAAACCTGTTGGACTATAACCTGGTGTCATGTGACTGCTGGCCATTCAGCCCAACATACCCACATAGTTGCAAAAGGTGCAAAGCAATTGGTGTGCTGAAGATACTCCTTTTGAGAGTCATTCCTGGTCGTGCCTGTGATGTCTCATATGATTGACTGCTCATCGGCTGCAGCAGGAAGTACACCCTGACAGAGACTGAGCTCCAAAATCTGAAGGGTATGTGCGCCAGGCACTTTTTTTTAACAGTGCATCAAGAGTGTGTAATAAAGATGCCTACAAACGAGCAACTCCCCCAATTCTCATTAGTCAGACCCATTGTTTTCTTGATTTAAAATTAGAATGGCCATACTGACAAACATCTATGCTCCAGAAATTATAACATGTAATATGTCTGCACTCTTAGACTCAAATCAAGCCCAGAGAGATGTATTTTAAATGCTGGTTCTCCATTTTGGGTAGTGGGTGGGCTTAGCTGGCATGAATCCACCAACCTTATTGACTGAGCATAATGAGACAAAAATTACAGCAATAATGTCACATTGGGACTCAGACAGATGGGAAGAATCCTGGTAAGAGAGCTATAGCATTGAATCTAAGCCATCTTTATCCTGACTTAGTATTGCTCAACCTGAGTGCGTGAAAAACAAAAATAATGTTCAACTGGCTGGTACTGCATCATTATCTAGCTTAATGTGCATAATGGCAGACACAGACAGAATAAATTACATTAAAATGCATCCAAGAATATTGTGTGCTACAAGCACCATTACATTGTAAATTCAGTACAAGTACTTAAAAAACAAACTGGTTCAAAATCCCTTCACCATAAAGCATTGTAATGGCCTCCACATGTTCCTACTTTCCAGTAAACACTTGACATCTTATTACTATATGGCTAGACAAATACCACGGGCCACATGCTTATTAGCAAAGGTATCAGATGTATAAATTACAGGCTCCAACTAACAGCCCATGGAGAGCTGAAGGCAACAATAGTACCAGGAAAGACAGAATTGCAATTATATAGTTCTTTCTTGACCTCAGGACATTCCAAATACTTCAAAATGTTGCAATATAGGAATCGTTGCAGCCATTTTGTGCAGAGCAAATTCCCAAAAACAGCAATGATTTTTTTTGCACTGTGATGGTCAATGAAGGATAAATATTAATTAGAACACCGCAGATAATTTGCATGTTCTTCTTTCAAATATTATGAGGCCTTTTTTTGTCCATGTGAGGGGGGAGTGGAACAGCCTTGATTTAACACCACATTCACAAAACTGCTCCTCTACCAGTGTCACACAATACCCTCCACTGTGTGCTCAAGTCCCTGGGATGATGCTTGTACATCTGAATTTAGAGGTGCAGTTGCTATCGGCTGAGGCAAAGATGACAAAGAACAATATTCTCTTCACCTTGCTGGATAGTAAGCATTCTCCACTTCCTTATACTAATTAGTTGCTATTTTGACATCTCATTTTTAGTTTTGTCTGATGCTACCCCTGACATGCCCACCTGCTCACTTCATTGAGCTGATCCCTAGTTTAACAGTAATGGTATGGTGCAGGAATATGCCAGGTTATAGATTGTGTTTAAATACAATTCTGCTGCTACTTATGGCTCACTGCCTCATGGATAACCAGCTTTCAGTTGCTGTATCTGTTTAAAATATCCATTTAAGATCGTGGTAGTGCCACACAACATGCTGGAGGACATTCTCAATGTGAAGACAAGATTTTGTCTCCACAAGGGCTTTACAGTAATCATTCGCACCCAGGGCACATGCAAACGCAACAGATAGATTGGTGATGGCCAACATCAAGTAGATTTTCTTCATTTTCTTACCACCTGCCATAAATCTAGCCTGGTGAATTACATCCTTTAGGGCTCAGCCAATTATATTCTGTGTCTTGTGCCACCTTTAGATATGTCACATATATGATGAATTGTAATAGTTTCAGTGTGCTGAACAGGTTTCATATTATACTAGGATGCTATTTCACCAGCCTACCTAACTATATTTATGTCCACAGCAGATAGAGATTTTTTTTAAACTTTAATGGTCTTTCAGAAACACCCTGCATCGTAAACAACAAATACAAGAAAGAAAATCGATAACTCAGTCTCACAGTTTAGATTACATGAAAGAACATTGTTCTTACTATAAAATGAAATTTAATCCTGATGGTCTACAGATATACATCACACCTTCCAGGTTTTCTCAATAAGAGAAAAGTAAACAATGTGTCATCCTATAATCTACATTGAGAAATTGTCAGTCATTTCTTCAACTAGTAGATCCCTCTCTCTGAAAATCTCTCTTAAATCGGTACTCTTTAAGACCATCCGTAATATCCACCTTTGAGTGAATTCTGGGTCACTGCTCCCAATCCTTTCTTTGACTTGCCATCCATTTCTCCTTTAAGCCTCTTTGAACACCGAGATGTTTCTGTGTCTTAAAGGCACTTTACTAAGTACTTGATGTTGATGGCTAATCTCTCAAATAAAAGCACGACAACTTCTTACTTTAAGAAAGAGCCCCACACCAAAAATCCAAATGACTGAATTTACACAGACAGCTAAATGCTCTCAACTACAATTTTTTTTCCATTCTTAACCCAGTATAGATTTGGATATAAATTCTACAGGGTTTGTTATTCTTGGGATGCACTTGCTACCACACAATATTACATAGAATCTAAGGCACAGGAAAAAGTCATTCAACCCAAGTAGTCAATGCACGTATTTATGCTCCACATGAGCTCCCAACCTTTCTTCTTTATTTAACACCAATGTTTCCATTTTTTCCTTTGTATATTAACAGTACAAATGTGTCATTCAGCCCCTCCAGCCTACTCCTCCATTCAATAAGGTCATTGATGAGCTGCAGTGTTCCTATTAATATTGCCTTCTTTTGCACAGGCCTCCAATATCTATGCATGGCAGTGACCTCTGGAACTGGAAGTCAACGCAGCGACAGGATCACCACACCGACCACCATGCATGGCATTACAGAGCAGCACATGTGTGCAGCTTAGAGGGAACTTTGATGATCTGAGTGTAACCTCAAATTTGATAACCTTTCACCCCCTTGCTTAGCAAGCATTTATCTAGCTCTGCCTTAAAAATGCTCAAAGGCTCTGTTTCCACCAACTTTTCAGCAAGAGAGTTACAAAGACTCAAGATTTTTCAGTACAAAAAGAAATGTTGCCTTATCTCAAACCTAGTTCTTGCTTCTTCCATAAGATGAAGCATGCTATCCACATTCATTCTGTCAAGGGGCGGCACGGTGGCTCACTGGTTAGCACTGCTGCATCACAGCAACAGCGACCCAGGTTTAATTCCACCCTCGGGCGACTGTCTGCATGGAGTTTGCAAATTCTCCCCGTGTCTGCATGTGTTTCCTTTAGGTGCTCTGGTTTCCTCCTAAAAGCCAAATATGTGGAGGTTGGGTGGATTGGCCATGCTAAATTGCCCATAGAGTCCAGGGATGTGCAGGCCAGATAGGTTAGCCATGGGAAATGTAGGGTTATAGTAAGTGGGTAAGAGCGGGTCTGGGTGAGATGCTCTTTGGAGGGTTGGTGTGCATTCGATTAGCTGAATAGTTAGTTTCCACATTGTAGGGTTTCTATGATTCTAACCCTGAGGTTTTTACCTGTTTCACTCAAATCATCTCAAATTCTTCTAAACTCCAGTGGATACAGGTTAGCTTATCTGACTTTTCCTCATTAGGCAATCTTCTGTCCCACTTCTACTCTTCACTCCCATTTCAGGTATTAGTCTGGTAAACCTTCTCCCAACTGTTTCCAACTATTAACATCCTTCCTTAAATTAAAAGACGAATACCACACATAGTGCTTTAGATGTGGTCTCACCAGTGTCATGTGTAACAGAAGTATAACCTCTCGGTTTTGGAATTCAATTTTCCTCATGATAAATTGAAATATTCTACTAGCTTTCCCAATAATGTGCTATACTTGCAGCTAGCCTTTTGTAATCCAGACGTGAGGACGCCAAGATCCTTCCATATATCAGAACAATGGAGTGCAATCTCTCAGCATTTAGATAATCTGCATCTTAATTATTCCTGATAAATAGACAATTTTACACTTCACCACAGTATACAGCATTTGCCACATCTTTGCCTACTCACTTAACCTATCAATACCACTTTGCAAGCTCATAATGTGCTCTTCACAACTTATTTTCCTGCCTATCTTTGTGCTGTCAGTAATTTTGACACCAATATGTTCTGTCCCTTCATCTATATCATTTATATAACCTGTAAACAGTTGAAGTTCCAGCACTGATCCCTGTTGTACATCACCTGTAACTTGCCAACGTGGAAAAGGCCCAATTTTGCCTTTTTCCCAATTTTTGACCAATTTTCCCAATCTTTCCTTCCTGTTAGCTAGCTAATTTTACATCTATGCCAATATGCTACCCCCTGTACTATGACCTTTTATTTTCCTTAAGAACCTTTGATGTGGCACCTTACCAAATGGCTACTGAAAATCTAAATACAGTACAGCCACTGGTTCCCTTTTATCAACAGCATATTACTTTCTCAAAGAACTTCAAAAGATTGGTCAAACACAAGTTCCCTTTCACAAAACCATCTGCCTAATTACCTTTGAATTTATGTCAGTGACTTGCTGTAATTTCTTTAATAATATTTCCCTATGACAGATGTGAAGCTGACTATCCTGTAATTTCATGCTTTCTGAATTATGAGATGATCCCCTATTCCCCGTCTTCAGTTGACAGGTTCTATATGTTTGTTTTCTGACAAACAAAAATGCAATAGACTTGCAATTAGTTATGTTGCAATAAAAACACATGCAGGACAATGAATGAAAGTTTGATCACCGAGTATTATTCAACATTGTTCAGCTGTATTCTCTTGGTAGTTGAATTACAATGGAATTTTGACATGCATTTATCATAAAAACAGGAGCAGGATTTTTTTTGTGTTGATGTTAACAGTAAACAATGCCAGAATTTATTGAGGACACCAGCTTGCATAAATATAATGCTCCACATCATCATAATATTTCTCCAATATTTTACAAGAGGGAGATAATAGATGTAAATCAAACATTCAAAGACAGAGGAATGATGAAGACAATAGAAACAGGAATCGATTATATGATAAAAGGAAGTGTATAACTATAGTATATTTTAATGCAGTGGTTCTGAGAGGACTGTGTAGAGGATTAGATGGAGAGTTCTGGATACCTTAGGATCTCAAAAACACTGGAGACCAGTGACAGTGGTGAGCAAATCCAACATTACAGAAATATACATTGCACCTAGGGACATGAGACAGATCAGTAATATAGGATAGACGTCATGAACAAAGTCAAAAATATAGGTAAGAATTTTGAAATTGATACAAATGGGTATCGAAGGGGTTAAGTTACTTAAGGTTTAAGCGAAGCTAGTACAAAGAACGGAATAACAAATGAGTCATTCAGACTGTCAAGGCTGGCAACGAAAAGCCGCAGATTCACAGGCCTTGGGTAAAGAACAGACAATGCCTATGAACAACTGTGGGAAAACAACGTTAATATAAGACATACGGACACTGAAGTTTGAAATTGTAAATTGCATATAACTCAAAGATGTTCTGTAACCCACCATAATGAGCTTTACACTTCAGTGCTAAAGCTTCCTCTCTGCATGTACGTAGGAAATAAACGATCATTGTCAGTTTTCCTGAAGTCATCTCATGTATTTGTAAGGAAGAACTTGTGGGGCTTAAACAGAAGTGATTGAATGTGCATTTCAGTATTGTCTCACAATTCAATTGGATATGAGTTAACTTTTGTTAAGAGAACAAGGGAGTGTATGGTCACCTAATTAAGAACAACCAAGAGGAACACAGCCATCGACAGGTTTGATATTGTGAAACTTGCAATGCGAAGACATTCGGTATATTATCTGCAGCCACCAGAGGGGGCAATGAATCTACAAAAGGTGTAAAGCTAGCCTCTTAGCTCCCAGCAACATCTGTACAAGATAAGCAGCCACCTATTAATGAGTTTCTGACATTTGCTTCCAATTATTTCATCTATAGCAAGGGGGTATTTGCCATTCCTCTGACAGCAGCTGCTTTGGAGATGGTTAGGATCATTTTTGAGACTAGATGTCATTAGCAGGAGACAAGAGCAAAGAAATATTCCTTGTTTGGAGAATTTGCTACAGATAATTTTGGCTAATTTAAATGTATTATGTACAGGCTCCAACTTTTACCTACACCTCTGCATTTAAGAAGCTATTCGAGCTTGCGGTGTGCGTGAAATGTGATTTTAAAAACAGCTCCTGGCACAATGGAATGGAAAAGCTGTCACTCGATAAATTTACAGAGATACACCGCAAGAAGTAGGTAACAGGTTAAAATGCTTTCAACACACAAATTGGTTTGACACATAAACAATAGATTAGAGCTACCAAAAATTAAAATTGATTTCAGATTCTAACCTGTTTAGTAAACTAGAAGATTGTACTGGAAGAGTTTTTTTTAATATACATTCCTTGTATTCCCTGCATGAGGGTGTCACTAGCTAGGCCAGCATTTACTGCCAATCCCTAATTGCCCAGACAGGAGCTATGGATTAATTATATTGCTGTGGGTCTGGAGTCACATGTAGGCCAGACCAGGTAAGGATGGCAGTTTCCTTCCCGAAGGACATTAATGAACCAGGTGGGTTTTTCCCCCCAGCTATCAGCAATGGATTCATGGTCATCGTTAGACTCTTAATTCCAGATATTTATTGAATTCAAATCCCACCATCTGCCACGGCGGGATTCGAACCCAAGTTCCCCGAACACTACCTGGGTTTCTGGATTAACAGTCCAGCAATAATACATCCAGGCCATTGCCTCCCCATTAAGTGTAGTGAGCAATGGGAGGACTCCATGACAAGGAGAGGAGTTTGGGGCCATAGAAACCTGAGGGAGGAAGCTTGACAGATGAAGTCAGCCAAAGCAACAGCTAAACTCCAACAGGAACCCCATCCGTATTAAAAAAGGCTGATGAAAGTGACGTCAATGCAAAGTTGAGAGGTGATTGGTAGGTAGTGAGCAAGTTGTTTATCACCACTTTAAAGCTCCATTAAAGAAAGATGAGTGCTCCATTCACATTCAAAGAAAGTAATTTAAATAATTTTCTACTTAGCTTAAATTTAAAGTAAAGATAATTTAACTAAAAGTGTGACAGGGAAGATCAGTCCCATGTGTTGCACAGCCTGCAGAATGTGGGAGGTCTTTGAAACTCAAAACAGTCTGGGTCACCACATCTGCACAAGTGCCACCGGTTTGACCAGCTTCAATGCCAGGTTTCAGAGCTCAAGGCACAGAAGTGCATCAACAAGGCTGAGTTGCGGTGATAACAAGTTTTTAGACACGGTCGTTCCACAGATAAAGGAAGTGCAGCCAGAGAACGAATAGGTGACCATCAGGAGGGAGGCAGGTTGTTAGTCAGGAAAACTCAAGAATGCATCTCACTCCAGACCAGTTTATCTATGCTAGAAAACAAGGACAGTGACGGTTCCTCAGGAGAGTGCAGCCCAGAGCCCAGCTGCACAAGAGGAGTAGAGAAACGGGGGAAGAATAACTGTAGTAGGGGACAGGCAGGTGTTTCCGCAGGCACAATTGTGACTTCAGGGTAATGTTTTGTCTTCCTGGGACAATCGTGAGAATGGTGGGCCCCCATGTTCCTGTTAAGATGAAGGGTAGGACCATCCACAGTACAAGACAACAGACCTGTGAGGGAAGTCACAGGTCATGGAATAAACGAGACTTTAGCAATCTGGATACAGAATTAACTGAATGAGAGGAAACAGAACATATTTTTTGATACGAATACTTTTCAAACTGGAGGAAGGTTTGCAGGTGAGGTTCCCCAAGCATCAGGACTGGGACCCTAGCTTTTCCTGATGAGTATTAATGATCTGGATCTTCTTTTGTAGGGAACAAATTCAAAGTTTGCAGATAACACAAAAATTGGAAGAATCATAAACTTTGGAGGTCAACACTGCAAAACTCCAAAAGGATGCAGACAAGTTGGTGGAGCGGGTAGATAGTTGGCAGATGAGGTTCAAGCACAGGTAAAAGTGTGACATGGAGCACTTGGTAGGAAGAACACTGAAAGACAATAGAAAATATGAGGTACAATATCAAAAGGGGTGCAGGAATAGAGGGACCTGGGTGTACATGTGCACAGCTCATTGACAGTCACAGGATAAGAAGAGAGACCAATTAATAAATTGTACATTGTCTTCAGTTTTATTAATATTCACATAGCAAGCAAGAGCAAGGAAGTGATATTGAATCTGTATTTTTCGGACCTCAGCTGGGGTATTGTGTACATGTATTGTATATACATTGTATAAACGATGTGAATGCATTGGAGAAAGTGGTTCACAGGAATGATTCCAGCAATGAGGAACTGCAGTTATGAGGTTAAATTGAAGAAGTTGGGACTATTCTCCTTGGAGAGAAGACTGCTGTGAGGAGATTTGATAGAGGATTCCAAAATCATGAATGAGCAGGATACAGTGGGGAGGAATAAACTGTTCCTGCTCATAAAAGCAATAAAAACAGGGGAGCATAGAATCAAAGTGATGTGCTCAAGAAGCAAGGCTGAAGAAAAAATGTTTTCACACAGCAAGTGATTAGAGAATGGAAAACAGCCTGGAGGCAGGTTCAATTAAGGCATTCAAGAGGGAATTAAGGGATTATATGGATAGAAATTGTGTGCAAGGGTATGGAAAAAAATAACAGGAGATTGGCACTAGGTAATGACGATCATTTGCACAGCCAGTGCAGGCACAATGAGGTAAACGGCCTCCATCTGTGCCATATCTGTTCTGTAATTATGAAAACACAGGATATAGAGGGATGTACAGAGTTGGATAAGAAAAAGAGAAGCTTATGGCAGTTAAGGAAGGCTCAAACAGAAGTCCTTGGAGTCTAGAAAGTACAGGGGATTACATGAAGATAAAATTAGTAGAGTGATGGGGGAGCATGAAAAAACACTAGTTGGGGGGGGGAGTAAGATAAATATCAAAACATGTTTTGTAAATACATTTGGGATAAGATGATAAACAAGTGTGGACCATTAGGGATCAACATGGCAATGAGTGCATGGAGTCAGAAGACAGCAGTCAGGTTTTAAATGAGTCTTTTGTATTTGTATTCACCACACTGAAGGCTAAAGCAAGTTTAGAAATTAGGGAGGGACTCTGTGATATATTTGAACAAATTAGCATTGAGGGAGGAGGGATTTGTGGTTTCAACGGGCTTAAAAACGGATAAAATCCAGGCCCAGATAGGCCCAGACAGTTGTGCAAGGCAAGGGAGGAGATTGCAGGAGCTGTGTCATCCATTTTCAAATCCTCTCTGGCCACAGGAGAGGAGTCAAGAGGACTGGAGGATGGCTACTGTAGTCCCACTATTCCAGAGGGTGGTAGGGATAAACTCAGAAGCTACAGGCAGTGATTCCAATGTCAGAATGAATCTCCACCTGGAGAGGCATGGATTAATCAAGCAACATCAGCATGGTTTTGTCAGTGGCAAATGGAATTTAATTCTGAAAAGTGGGTGATGATGCATTTTGGGAGGACTAACAAGGTAAAGGAATATATGATGGAAGGTAAGACCCTAGGCAGTTCAGAGGATCAGAAGGACCTTGGTGCACATGCCCATAGAACTTTGAAGGCAGCAAATCAGGCGGTTAGGGTGGCTACAAAGGCATATGGGATAATTGTCATAATATTTGAGATATTGAATAAAAGCGCAGTGAGGTTGTGATGAAGCTGTATAAAACATTATATAGGCCACAGTACTGGCTCTATAGGCTACAGTACTTTATGCCGGACAATGGAAAGATGTGATTGCTCAAGAGAGGATGCAGGGGAGAATCACCAGCATGTTGCCTGGGCTGGAATGTTTCAGCTATGAAGAGAGACTATATAGCTTGGGGTTGTTTTCCTCGGAGCAGAGAAAGTTGAGGGGGGACCTGGTTCATTGAGGGGTGTAATTTGAATATAGGAAGAAACCTTTCATCTAGTAGAACACTGGAACACAAGGCAGAATCCTTCCAATATTTAACAAGTACTCCACGAACAGATAGCATACAAGGCAATTGGCAAAGTTTGGAAAATGAGATTAGAGTAAATAGGTGCCCGATGGCAGGCACAGACTAATGGTCCTCTGTCCATGCTGTAGACTCTATTGAATGAAGTACTCAAAGGGCAGGGTCAGTGTGTCAAAAGTCTACATCATAAACCAGTTGTTCACTTTAACGTCTGATATGCGTCCTTAGCAGCAAGAATCAGCTAGAAAGACTGAGTGTGCTTTAAACATGTTACCTGACTGAGGGAAATCTGGAAGTTTACAGCACGGTTCTTAATGTCACAGCAGCAACTTTAAAAAGGGCAGGAGTTAAGACCAAATAAAACCAAGAGTAGTTAGGTAATATTCTGGTTAGGATATACAAAGGCTGCAGATTGTAGGAGGGAGGGAGGATAGTTTTTTGTGGAATACACCATAATTATGATCCTGATTGATAAGCAGACAATCAAGACTTTATTGTGCTTCTACATGGACCATTGACAGCTGAGTAATAGGAAGATTAAAATGCCTTGAGGAATAAGTCTCAGGAAGTTGTTAGTTATCACATTTACTCAATGAAATTGATGTTAACTCTGTCCTAACACAGCATCAATCAGCTTTTAGGTGTTTTTTATTACTATAAATAAACCTCTCTGACCCACTACATTGTGAAAGCCAAATTCAAATACCCTTGAGGCTGGTCTGCTCCTCCATATGCTGGAGACTCTCATGGAAATTCCATTTTTGATCCCAGTTATGTGCAGACTTAGTTGATTCCATCACTGGTAACACTACAATTGACTTCAGTGTCTCAGTTTTGGGAAAGTCACATGTCAGACCAATTGCTGGAGAGCATACCGTGGACATCATACAGGAGACAGAATGAGACAGTGATGGCTCTCCAATGCTCACCTGACATGTTCATATTTGGGATCTAGGCTAACACGAGATATGGTGTCTTGGATGTATTAACAAAGGATCCGAGGAAAAGAAAGTAGGAAAAAAAACAGCTTTGAAGATGGAACACAGGAATGGCATCTCTCTGCATCCATCCCCAAGGGTGATTTACAAACCTGAACCTAAACACTGCAATACAGTCAGCTCCTGAAATATCTTCTCAGCTTACTTTTAAATATATCTTAGCCTACATATCTGAAGCATAGGCCAAATAAACGCTCGTTTGAAAAGGAGCTGACTTCACTCTGCCCTGCAAGCGATTAGACTAGACAACTAATCAAGATTCATGCTGAGGTACAACTTTCAAAGAATGTAGATGCTATCACCTTTCACTGCTGTCAACCATCGAAACAGGCTGCTGGGGTCCAAAAAAAGGACCTTATAATCTTTTAAGTAGCTCTTATCAGCATGTTTCAAGGTATAAGATGTTGTGTGGATTAAATGTGGATACATTTTAAAATCCATTTTATGAAGGTCAGCAGTAGAAGTACAACAGCCCCATATTCAGTCAAAAACATCAGGATAGACAACGCAAGCAAGACCAGTGTTCCCATATCATAGCTGCTGTCATGACATGGAGTCAGACAGCCAAGCTAAATCAGCCTTCCTACCTCTGTATTTGCAACACAGTTAAACTGACCAAAGATCTCCAACGGTTCCTAACCAGACTTTTCAATAACAAAACCCAGACTTCCCAGACTTTGTAAACAATTAACTTCCGGACACTGGTTTTGTATCTGAAAAAAAACTTAATACTTTATTAAATAAACAATAACTTTAGCAGAAAAATTTAAACAGCAAGGCAATCTGATTAATGGCAATCTGGCTTTACACCCAAAACATTTGTTTTCAGCCCCTATTTCACATAAAAGATAGACAAACAGACTTACAAACACAATTAAGGGATAAATAAAAGAAAATACAGAACTGGCCAGATTACTTAAATGGCTTTCAACTATGCACTGTTTCACAGACACAGATGTGGACTCCAATCAGGAACTGCCGATCAGAATCACCATCCCAGTGCACCCAGGCAAAGGCAGCAATTCTTCCATCTCAGCTTTTTACTCTTTGAGCTTCCAGAAGCTGGTGTGGGCGATTACGCAGGGAGCTTTCAAAATTTCATGCTGTGCTGTCAGCAGCCAAGATCATCTCCACAGAAAACACAGTTTAAAAACAAAACTACTTTGATTCTGGCTCTGCCCTGATAGACTGATAATCTCTTCCTAAGGCCTTTATTACTATTCAATGATTTCAGACTTGCAAGAAACAAATCCCAGGTACAGAACTCGTTCATCACTGATTTCTGCTATCCGTTTGAACACAATGCTCTTCTGAAGATCACTGTGTCTATAGGAACGGCTTTGGTCAAGACTCAAGCCTACAATTAACTTACAGTCCTGGCCTCAATAACAAACAAAGCTTGTTTGGTCTGTTCTTTTCCTTTACCACAAGCTGTCCCAAAGTCATTTTCAGCTTATAACTGACAGTTCACAACTCCAAACTGATAAAAGAATAAAACCCAAAATAATAAAAAATCAGCAAGGATTCAAACAGTGCGTACAGCACAACATTCATTCCCTAGTCTCTCAAATTACATACTTTAGAATTTGCAACTCAAGTGTGTAGCTTATATGCAACATCAAACTAAATCTCAGCTTGCCCTTTCAAATGAAACAAAATTCTAAGATTCCATTCAAAACAATTAAGAGGACACTCAGTAGAGAATATTCCTATGCAATATTTTTAAAAATCATCTTTGTTACACAGTTCTCCATTGAAGTCATTTCCTACTTGGTTGATGCTTTGTAACCACAGAGCTGAAGAAAGAAATCCTTTTATTAAGAGCTTCCGATTTGTGGAGGAGGCTTCAAGCTAATCCATATACAACAAGCTGCTCTGAAAATGCTGCTCACATTCTGACAAATTGCAGCACAGCAGCAGAAACAGTGTGCAGCATTCAAACACAATCAATAACATTCTAACTGAAACAACACACAACACTGAAAAAGAAGCAAATCATGTTCTCTCCCTATTTAAAAAAAATGTTTAAAAGAATTCCAGGATCTGTATCCATAAAAATAAGTCAAAGAATTGAGGAAACTAGAAATCTGAAAGAAAAACAGAATTATCTGAGAAACTCAGGAGGTCCGGCAGCATCTGTGAAGTGAAAGCAGAGTTAAAATTGAGTCCAGAGACCCAAAGGTAATCTGGGCATTTTTGCATTTTCTGGTGGAGACCTTGCTAGCAGCACACTATATTTGCATACAAACTATGTGACTGCATTTCAAAAGTCATCTGCTGGCTGTAAAATAATGTGGAACATGCTGAGGATTGTGGTTAGGTACTATATCATACCAAACTCTTCCTTGCTTCATTAGATATGTATTAACCACTGTCTTTATTCTTTATATTGTTCTATTTTGCTCTCCACTACCCATCTCACCCTTCCTCCACTGCAGTCTTTTGAAGTATTCTTTAGGTGAGCTGAAAATTCTGCCCATTTCCATTTTGTAGCTGTAAATCTTACCAAGCACAAAAAGCAACCTGTACAGACAAGTGAAAGGCAGGCCAAATGTATATTAAAGAGCTTCCCACAGTAACCACAAGCCCTCAGTAGTTAGTACTGCTGCCTCACAGCACCAGGAACCCAGATTCGATTCCACCCTCGGGTGACTGTCTGTGTGGAGTTTGCACATTCTCCCCATGTCTGCGTGGGTTTCCTCCAGGTGCTCCAGTTTCCTCCCATAGTCCAAAGTTGTGCCGGTTGGGTGGATTGGCCATGCTAAATTGCCCATAGTGTTCAGAGATGTGTAGATGAGTTGGGTTGTAGGGGGATGGTCTGGGCAGGATGGTCCGAGGGTCGGTGTGGACTTGTTGGGTCGAAAAGCCTATTTCCACACTGTAGGGATTCCATGATTCTAAGTTATATAATGAGATGTGATGCCTTTCCCCGAGGACAGGATTACACGGCGCTTGAAGACAATAAGGACTGCAGGTGTTGGAAACCAGAGTCTACAGGCGTGAGGCTGAAAATGCACATCAGGTCAGACAGCATCAGAGGAGCAGGAAATGCTCCTCTTTGTGTGTTTTGATCCAAAACCAGCCTCTGAGTCTGTGTTTGGTCTCCCCAACATCGAGGGGACCACATCAGGAACAACAGATGCAGTAGATCAGGGTAGATGAAATGCAGGTGAATCTCTGCTAGATCTGGAAGGACTGTTTGGGGCCTTGGATGGAGATAAGAGGGGAGGTGTAGGGGCAGGTGTTGCATTAGCAGGGAAAGCTACCCGGTGTGGAGGAGAAATTGGGGGTGGGGCGGGGGGGGGGGGGGGGGGGGAGGAATGTAGAGCTGGCGAGGGAGTCACAGAATGAACGGTCCCTGTGGAAAGCAGACAGGGGTAGGGAGGGGAATATCTTTTTAGTGCTGGGGTCTGGCTGCAGATGGCAGTAATGTCAGAGGATGGTGCATTGGATTCGGAGGTAGGTGGGGTGGTACGTGAGGACTAAGAGGACTCTATCCTTATTGCTGGAGGGCGGGATTTGAGGCAGAAGTGCAGGAAATGGAGGAGATGCTGTTGAGGGCATCCTTAATTATAGAGGAGGGGAAATTACGATCCCTTAAGTAGAAGGATATCTGGGAAGTCCTGGAGTAGAACACCTCATCCTGGGAGCACATGCAATGGAGGCAGAGGGATTGAGAGTATGGGATAGAATTTTTGCAGGAGGATGGGTGAGATGAGGTGTCGTTGAGGTAGCTGTGGCAGTCAGCGGGTTTGACATGGATGTCGGTGGTGAATTGGTTTCCAGAGATGGAGACAGAGAGGTCTAGGAAGGGGACGGAGGTGTCAGTAGTAGTCCAGCTAAATTTGAGGGCAGTGTGGAAGGTGTTGGTGAACTTGATGAACTGCTTGAGCTTCTCGCAGGAGCACGAGGCAGCACTAATGCAGTCATCAATATAGCAGAGAAAGAGGTGGGGGATAGTCCTGGTGTCATTGCGGAAGAGGGACTGTTCCACAAACCCTACAAAGAGGCAGGCATAACTCAGGCCCATGTGGGTGCCAATGGCCACCCCTTTTGTTGGTCGGGAGTGGGAGGAATCAAAAGAAAAATTACTGAGGGTGAGGACCAGTTCAGCCAACCGAATAAGAGAGTCAGTGGAGGGGGTACTGGTTGGGCCCTCCATGTGGGGGATGCAGGTGTACAGAGACTGTACGTCCATGGTGAAGATGAGGACTTGGGGGCCGGGGAATTGAAAGTTTTGGAAAAGGTGGAGATGTGGCTTGTGTCCTGAACGTAGGTAAGGAGTTCCTGGGCCAAAGAGGAAAGAATGGTGTTGAGGTAGGAGGGAACGAGCTTACACTGCACTCGAAAATCCTAAAGACTAAACACATTTGTCAATGAGACTATTGGTAAGAGTCATTACCACACATTCTTCAGGAGCCTTCACACTGATACCACCTTACGTCATGTTATGTGGCACTATTATCTTACAAAGTAGGACAGACTTCAAACCAGATCTAGCAACTCAGGTCTGGGCATCCATGAGGCCCTGTGGACCATCAACAGCATTCAATGAAGAATGCAGGGGGGCATGTCAGGAGCAACACCAGGCATACTAAAACTGAGGTGAAGCTACAAAATAGAACTGCTTGCATGCCAGACTGAACAGCAGGAAGCATTAGACAGAGATAATAAATCCAAAAATTACAGGAAGCCACTAACCTCTGCAGTCTTACCACATCCCATTGTGAATGGTGGTGGACAATAAAACAACTCATTCAAACTCTGCTACTCCCACCAAGAATCATGCTCCACCATATTCATTACTGGAGGTGGAGGGTCCACAAGTATCCCCGTCCTCAATGGTGGGAGAGCCAAACACATTAGTGCAAAAAAAATAAAGGTGAAGCATTCACAACTATCATTAGCCAGAAGTACCGAGTAGATGGTCTATCTCGGCTTCTTCCAGAGGTACTCAGCATCACAGATGCCAGGCTTCAGCCAACTCAATTCAAGATATCAAGAAATGACTGAAGGTACTGAGCTATAGGCCCCAAACAATATTTTGGCAATTGTACTGAAGGTCTGTGCTCCAGATCTTCCTACACCCCTAACCAAGCTGCTCCAGCTACAACACTGGCAGCTACCTGATGGGAAAAACAAAATATGGAAAACTGCCTAGGTTTATCCTGTACACAAAAAACAGGACTAATCCAAGCCATACAATTACCGACCCTTTAGTCTACTCTCAATCATCAGTAAAGTAATGGAAGATGTCATCAATAGTGCTATCAGACAGCACTCAACTCCTGACCTCATTAAAGCCTTGGTTCAAGCATGGCCAAGAGCTGAATTCCAGCGGTCAGGTGAGAGTGACAGCCCTTGTCAATAAGGCCACATCTGACCAAGTGTGGCATCAAAGAGCCCTGGCATTCTGGAGTAAAGAGGAATCACTGGGGGAAACTCTCTGATGATTGGAGTCATACCTAGCACACTGGAAGAAATTTACAGTTGTTGGAGGTCAGTCATTCTCAGGGGGAGGTGTTGGCCTCGTAGTATTATCACTGGACTGTTTATCCAGAGACCCAGATAATGTTCTAGGAACCCGGGTCTGAATCCTGCCACGGCAGATGGTGGAATTTGATTTGAATAAATATCTGGAATTAACAGTCTAATGAGGATCATAAATCCATTGCCGTTTGTCGGGAAAAACCCATCTGGTTCACTAATGTCCTTTAGAGAAGGGAACTGCCATCCTTACTTGGTCTGGCCTACATGTGATTCGAAAGCTACAGCAATATGGTTGATCCATAACTGCCCTCTGGGCAATTACGGATGGGCAATAAATGTTGCCTGGCCAGTGATGCCCTCATCCCATGAACAAATAAAGAAACAAAAATTCCAGAGTATCTCCGCAGGAGTTTCTCAAGTTAGTGACCCAGGCCCAACCACCTTGAGTTGCTTCATCAGTGACTTCCCTTTCATCATAAGGTCTGACCTGAAGTGGGGATGTTTGCTGATGACTGCACAAAGTTCAACACTATTCACAACTCTTCACATACTAAAGTTGACAATGTCCAAATGCGACAAGACCTGGAGAATATCCATTTGATTTGAAAAGTGGAAGTAATATTTGCACCACACAAATGCCAGGCAATGACCACTTCCAAAAAGAGACAATCTAACCACCACTCCTAAACATTCAATGACAATACCATTATTGAAGCTCCCTGTACAACACCCTGAGAGTTACCATTGACCAGAAACTGAACTGGATCAGCCATACTAATGCAGTAGTTACATTAGCAGGTCAGAGGCTAAGAATACAGAAGCAAGTAATTCACCTCCTGACTCCCCAAAGCCTGTCTACAATCTACAAAGAACAAGTTAGGAATGTTATGGAATACTTCCTACTTGCAAATACTTCTATTCTTTTCTCTCTTGCGAGTTTATCCAGCTTTCCTATGAATGCTTCAGTACCATTCACTTCAACTACTTCTTGTGGTTGTCCTTTCCAAGTTCTAATCCTTTTCTGGGATCCCCACTGGGTTTATTAGAGACCTTTATATATTTATGCCCCTACTCAGGTCTGTCCTGTAAGTGGAAATAACATTTTCTACATCTATTCAATCAAACTGTTTCACAATGTTGAACACTTCAATCAGGACACCCCTCAGTCTTCTTTCTATAGTCAAGAGCCTTAGTCAGTTCAATCAGTTGCATTGTATTGTGCTTGGCCTTAATTCAGAAAATGATAATGTGTAAATTACATGCCAGGTACACAGAACCTGGAAAACAGGTGCAAAACAGCAGTCAAAGGTCTCCAGATGATTTGTTGGTAAGCCGAATTGCAGTGCCAAGCCACATAGGCCATCAGACATTGGGGTCAAATTTCTCGTACTCAAGAAGTTGTAGTGATCTCAAAAGGAAGGTCAATTTTCTTATATGACATGGGTATCTGAACTGAACAACCAGTCAGGCCAGAGGCAAGCAGCTAGTCCAGATCAGATAAAGAAAATATTTCAATAAAATAAAAAAAAGAACTACAGATGCTGAAAATCTGAAACAAATGCAGAAATTACTGGAGAAGCTCAGCCAATCTGGCAGCATCTGTGGAGAGAAAGCAGATTTAAGGTTTCAAGTCTAGTGATCCTTTTCAAAGAAGAAAATGGTTTGTCTTTTATGACAAACATAAGCCTTGCCTCAAATTTCCATGTGTTGTCTGCTTTTTGTCACTTATCAATCTTCTTGCACCATCCACTGGCAAACATTCCATGGCCATCATTCTGTAACCAAAGTAAACTTATTTGTGATTACTTTCTCAACCACTGTCTTCTCATTCATTCACAGGACTCAAACTTGGCAATGAAGTCAATACTTACAGCCCATCCCTAATTACTCGAGGAGCTGGTGAGCCAAATTGTGAACTGCTAAAATCAATTACAGTGGCTTTGTTAAAATCCAGAGATTTACTAGGCTATTTCAGACAACATTAATAATTGAAGCACATTGTTAGGATCGGGAGTCACATAGAGCGTACCAGGTGAGGAAAGTGGATATCCCACCCTAAAAAAGGGCATTTGTGAAACAGTTACAATTTTGTGCCTATCCAATACTTTCATGGTCAGCATTTTGGTTTATAGCATTTTATTATAGACTTAAATACCATCTGCCATAACGTGATTTGAACTCAAATCTCAGGATTATTAATCCAGCAGCAAAAACACTACAGCAAACATATCATGATTCTGAATCATCTAGATGTGATTAAATAAAGAAATCAGTAGTATTGAAACTGCAACTTGCTCAGTCTCCAAAAGTAAAACAAGTAAATCTGCCTTGCACTGCAGTTCTGCTTATAGAAGAACAGTGACTTCAGCATGGAATAATCAAATCACATCAACTTATATAACACAATTCACTTGAGCTAAATTAGATATTAGGGGTAAAACAAATATTTGTTTATTAATGACTGTTAATATCACATCAGGTAGGTTGGACTGAGAACCTCCTGCTAATATCTGCTACATGCTGAGAATTTTAGATTGTTTTCCAATCTATCAAATTTTCCAGTTAGTGTACTGCCTTTAGTTACTATGGATTGGTTCGGGGCTAAAGGGGTAAATCACGCAATGTTTCTCCCTCTGAGTAAAGACCTTTATTGGACAAGTCATGTGAATACTGGATGAGGTCAGGCTCGGAGAGCTGCCTACACACAAAAGCCTGCCAGTGTTCAGTATTGAGAATTGTGCAAAAGGGAGTACCACCTGGAGAAACTTTTTCTGCTGGTGCATACAATATAATTACACATGACGAGCTGGCATCTTCAACGGAGGAGATGAGGATAGCATGGAGCAAACTGACAAAAATGTTTCAAATGTTGAATCTCGGACAACTGAACAAATGCAAGTTAATTCCCAAATGGCTGGGTCTGTTGCCAACATTTTATAGTTCAATCAGTTTAATGCATCAACAGGCACTTCTTAAACTACATATTGAACATTGAGGATTCCAGGTCATTGATGGTAATGTTTTGAATGCTTTGACATTTGCTAATAGATTGGCAAAGAGCTTTCACAAACAACTGCTTTTGCACCATTTAGAAAAAATTCTAAAACCATGCAGAAAGAACAGCAGCAAAGGAAGAGCCTGCAGGATTAGTATCACTTAATGTTCAAGCGCTGTTCTGGGAGGTGACAACTGATGATGTAAAAAGGAGCTTCACAAGTATGTTATTCAGTTTCTCATCTAATAGAGAAATGTAAAACAGGAACTGGTGCACTTCTCAGACACAGCTATGTGTCAGCAAACTGAAGAGCATGCTAAGAATATAAATAACACCAAGTAAAACCTCCAAGGCTGCAATAAGACACTGCAAGGCTGGTACAAGCTGTTCTTCACACAAGTGAAATATCTGCAATCACAGTGCTGAGCTAATCCGAAAGGCAAAGCATTGGCTTTTCTACCTAGATTATCAGCCTGCTATTGGGGTAAACATCAACTCTAGTAATAAATCCATTCTCACCCCAAAGGACTTAACCCCACTACAATGCCTCTTGGCAAATCTTTCCAGGCAAAGAAATCTCCCTCTAAAAATAAACTCTAACACTTCACCCAAAGCCATGTAAGAATTATCAGCATGCATGAAACAACTTCAGAAGCAATAACTTTGCCAAGCTGTTTAAATAAAAAATTTATTTTTGCAGTAAAGAAAAATCTTAGCTCTAACATTAACCCAGGAAGATTCTGTTTGTAAATAAAATCACACGAGAGATGAGTTATTTTGTAACATTGTCCTTATACCTATGTATGGCAGTGCTGGGCTCGTGAGTGCGGGGTTTAAATTACTTCGTAACTGACACTCAAAGGCCATTACTCTTAACAGACATGGGCTGGAGTTTCTCAGCGAATCTGTCAAAAACAATGTTTCACAGTGATGGATCACCTCAGAGATCAAGTAATAAACTGATCCAATAAAAACATCTCCAATGGATGGCGACAGAGCAGCAATCATTGATTCCAGTGCCGTTGGAAAACTTCACATAAGCAATGGTCTTTAGTCATAAGGATGTCACACATGGTGTATTTCTAGACAAAACTAGAAAGTGATAGAAGAATTTTAGATGGGTGGAGACGATCTTTAGAAAGAACTCTTCCCTCAGTTCTTCACTGAAATATTGGGAAGACCAAAGTTTTGTCTCTGACTAAATTCCTTAATGACAGATTCTATCCCACCTGCTGGATACTATCTGCGGCTGAAGAAAAATAATTCATGATCTTAGTGTCAGATTCACAGATGAGCTTCCAACAATATATTTAGATCATCACCAAAATTGTCATTTCTGGAATATCACCTGACTTGATCTCTGCTTCAGTTCATCAATAAACTTGACTTTTCTAAAGCACACCTTGAACTTCCCACATTCTAACTTCCTTCAAACTGAGGACATCCAAAAATCTGCCAGCCATGTCCAAACTTGCACCATCTATTCAGTCATCACTCCTCTGCTTGCTGACATAACAGTGATCCTTGGTTAAGCAGTGCCTTTCGGGAAATGCTGCACCATGCTGTCTTTTGGAATGAAATGTTAAACCAAAGGCCCCTCTTCATGCTTGGGTGGATATAAAAGATCCATGGTCCAAATCTAAAGAAGAATAGGCAAATTATTCACGATAACCTTGTCAATATCGTAGAATCACAGCAATGTTACAATGCAGGAGGAGGCCATTCAACCCATCATGTTTACACGGCTCTTTAAATAAGCATCATTACCTACTGACAATTTCCTGCCTTTTCCTCATACCTTCACACATATGTCAATCAAAATGATCATCCAATATGCTCCTGAATGCCTCAATTGAACCTGCCTCCACCACAGTTCCAAGTATTGCATTCAAAACCCATATACCCACTGGGTGAAAACGGTTTTTTTCTTTTCTCGCATCATTTGCAAATTCAGTCTGTGTCCTCCAGTTCTTGATCCTTTTATGATTGGGCACAGTTTCTCCCTCTCTACTATATCAAGCCTGCACATGATCTCTATCAGACCTTTTCTTAACTGATCTCTATCAGATGTCTTCTTAGTCTTCTTCTCTCATATATTCTCATATCTGAAGTTTTTCATCTCTCGAACTATTCTTGGTAACCACTTCTGCACTCTCTCCAATGTGTCCACATCCTTCCTATAATATGGCAGCCAGACTATGCTGATGTTAACCAGTTCAATACCACCTCTGTGCCCCTATTAATAAAGCTGAGGATAATGCATGCTTCATCAATTGCTCTCTCAACCCGTGCTGTGACCTTCAGTCATGAGCGCATAGACTTCCAGGTCCCTCTTCTCCCGTTTCCCCCTTTAGAACTGCACTCTCTCTTTTATATTGACTTTCAAAATCCTTCCGACCAAAATGCATCATTTCACACTTGTCTGCAGTGAACCCCATCTGCCAACTATTTGCCCATTCCACCAACATGTCTATTTTAGATTTTTACTCTGTCCTCCTCACAGTTTATAAGTTTTGATGTATTCATCAATTCCATAAATCCGCACTCTGTTCATTAGTGTTGTTGCGAAAATGTCCATATGAGCTAGCTGTGTATATATTGGCTGCTGCATTTCCTACAGTGTCTACAGTTCCTTATTGGCTGTAAAAGTGCTTTGCGGGTTCAGGAAAAATACTATTTAAATCCACAGTCCTTTTTTTTACATGATGGGCAGAATGATCTTCACCTGCAGTCCAAGCTTCTACTGCTTTGTGTGAAATGATACTGTCGTTTAAATTTAGAGATTGACTTGGAACAGTTTATCACTGAAGGATTTTTACTCTAAACAATACATTCATTTGGTCAGCCAGCAAATGCACAAGAACACCGGGACAGTAAATCAGTTCATTACTACAAATTGCTCTTAACAGAAGCCTCATTATATTCTCATATCCTAAAATTGTAGGCCAAAAGTCAATCTACTTTTGATGTACATAGGGAGGTATTACTGTGATAAATCAAAAAAATGTCATTGTCACAAAGGCCTTGGGCAGAAACTGTACTTGAGCTACTTCAGTGTTATAAATCAGACAATTAGGGCATTGACTAATTAATGTTTTCATGGGAGGTACTTTTAAATAGAAGCAAATGATCCCATTTCATTTTTTGGTACTTCTTTTGCAACCTGATTCTAGATGTCGAACCAACTGGGATCAACTCTTCATTCCAAATTTAATTATGTTATAACCCTTTGCAAAGACAGGATTTTACATATGGATAGCAGTATTTATGAGTTCTAACTTTTATATAATAAATATGGCTCCTTGCTCTGAACAAGGATGTCCAGGATAAAAGTTTGGATGGCAGAGATCAGAATATGCAAAACAAAAAGTATGCTTAATATTTAAGCAGCTAATTAATATTTTAATTTTCAGTATATTACACTATGTAATTTGTGGTATGTGCTAACATTGACAAAAGTAGCATGTGCTAGCAGATCAAAAACAAAATTTATAAAATCATGAGGGGTATAGATAGGGTTAATAGTAGGTGTCTCTTCCCTAGGGTGGGGGCTTACAAGACAAGGGGGCACATTTTTAAGGTGAGAGGAGAGAGATTTGAAGAAGACAAGAGGGCCTTTTTTTGTTTTTACACAGAAGGTGGTTCACATATGGAATGAACTTCCTGAGGAAGTGATGGATGTGGGCACAATTACAATGTTTAAAAGATATTTGAATAAGTACATGGACAGGAAAGGTTTGGAGGGGTAGGGGCCATTAGCAGCCAGGTGGAACTAGTTTAATTTGGAATTATATTCGGCAGGGACTGGTTGGATGGAAGCGTCTGTTTCGACGCTGTATGACTCAATGACTAAGTTAGAAACTGGTCAAAGCCATTTAGCCCCACATACTTGCTTCAACATTCAAAAGATTGTTCATCTTTTAATCTTTTAGCTCAAATCCACCATCTCATATTAACCACTCATCCCTTAAGTACCTTGGTACCCAGAAGTCTTGTCAACTTCTAATCTCGAATATCCCAATGGCTGAGCATCTCAGCTCTGGGGGATGGCAGGACAGTTTCCACAGCAACAAAAGCTTTTAATTTCCTCCAGAATCATAACAGAAACAATTTGATTCTTGGGCAGTGGAAGGAAACTACTATAGTTCCAGTGATTTATCCAGTCTGGGCATGCTGAAGCCCAATGAAGAACCCAAAAAAATTACTATGAGAGAGAAGATAGGTGCAATCGATCGAACACTACCTTCCCATGAGTGCTTCTACATTGAACAAACCCAAGAGCAGATCCTGCCTGCCTTTGGAGGAGCAGTGACTGTACTAAACCTCTTGACTGTACACGCCTATGGGCAGCTTTAAGAAATTTTCCAAGTTTAAACACACATCTTGGCTGACTTACGCAGTTTTCATTTTTGCTCCACATTGCTGGAAATCCAGGTTCTCTTTCAGGCATCCTTTGTGTGTGTAGAAGTGTAGGCACACATATAATCAATAGATGTATATTAGAAGGAGAAGTGACTATCAAGTCTGCTCACTAGCTTTCACAATTTGAATAGTGCTGAAAAGAGAGACAAATTGCTGAAAGTCTAAAACTAATCACAGTAACCTTAAGAATGCTTTCATTGCACTCCTTCTAGACCAACAATGTCCATCCTAAGGAAAATATTCCAGGTATGACCTCACTAATTCCTTGTATGAATGCAGCAAATTTCTTTATCCATAAACTCAAAGCATCCACAATCATACCGAATGATGGAGAATGTTTGATGAGTTATATGCCACTCTTCTTTCTTGTGTTTTTATGTAATCCCTTTGCAAAAAAAACTCGAGAGGAAAAAAGATTTCTTTTGAAACATACATTCTTGGTTGAATAGTAACTGAAAGCAAAAGAACTGGTTTACAGTCAAGCCTAGTTGCTGCAGTAAGGATTGTAAACTGTGGTGACATTTTCCACGTGGTTGCATTCCAAGATATTCTTTTCATTTCCTCAGGGATGAAGGAGTTTGGTTATATGAAGCGAATGGACAATGTAGGACTGTTTTCCTTCCGATAAGGAAGATTGGAGGTTTTTCAAGATGACAAGGGACTTTGATAAAGCCTGTTTCCTGGTGATTGGTCAATAGATGGTAGAAGCTGATTTCAGAAACAATTTTAAAAAGGAAGTGGACAGGTATCTGAAGATGAGGAATTTGTACGAACAAAAAGCCAAGATGCAAGACATGACAGCTCTTTCAAACAGCAAGCGCAAGCTCAGTGGACTAAATGGCATCCTGATTTGCAGTACGTTCCTCTGAATCTAAAGGACTTTCTTTCTCCAAAAGCCATTTGCAAGAAAACTAATAAAATTGTTTGAAAAAAATATTTTTTAAACATATCTCACGGCTTTTTGTCCCCCTCTCAGAATGCTCACAGCAGTTTCCAGGAGATTAATTTTCAATTCCCAGAGACTCCATTGCAATCCTGGAGAGTTAAAAGCCCTCACCTCCAGCCAAACTGTAATCATCACACCAGCCCTTCTCACCAAAGGTACAAATTACCCAGAACTCTGCATTACTCGACGTAATTCCGCTTCTCAGTGATGGTCACCTTGATGCTGGGGAAGAAAAGAGGAGAAACTCAGAGAACTGGGGAAATGATTCACTTGTATTACCAGAAGAGTTACACAGTTACTTTTCTGGTGTTAGTCTGCAAGAAAATCATCAAAGATTGATTTGATCACTGCAACCACATCAATTTTCACATCGCAGTGTTTCAGTGAGCTAGTAACGCTGGGCACCTTCCAAGGCTGGCACAGTGATCATTTTCCTTCACACAAACTCTAAGCAGTATTTATCAAGCTTGGAAACAAATGCTCAACCAAAGCAAATCCCTTTGATTAAAAGAAAGAGGCTGCACCTTCAAAGTGGAAGCTTGGGGACACAGTGCAGAAACAAAGAGACAATTATGAGTTTTAAAACTCAGTATTATAGAGAATAAATACAGCAACACTCGGCTAGAGAAAAAAAAGAACAGAAAACAATGGAGAAAAATAGCAAATGAAATAAAAGGATTTTGTTTCCATGAAAATCAGGTTGCTAGCATTTAACTTAGATTAAAAAATAAATTAAATATAAACAACCTTCAGCTTTGAACTTTTTTTTTAAATTTTGGAAAAAGAAATTTCTTCAGAGCTACTGATTTTTAAGTTCAACACAATATACACAATCATTAACACATCCATCACTCACCAATTATTTTCAATCTTCTTTCTGATGTGTAATTTTGAAGTGTAAAGAATAATGGAATTATCTTCACTGCATGCAACCAATTTAATTTTCATGAAAAAGGTCCAAGCAGGATTTCAGTTTAACTCTATGCATTATTTATCGATCTGTTCTTTTGCAAATTGGTGCATCTTAATAACTTCTGGAGATCTGGTGGAAGTGAAGCTGTCGCTCAGAAATGGCCCTTGTTTTCTGCTGTGTTGTAGACTAATTAACTGCTATCTATGTCAGTTTATAGGACATTTCCCCCTTAATTATAATTGAAAGGTCATTTACTATGATAATGACCAGCTGTATGGATCTATTTGAACAAAACCACAGGATTCCATAACTGCAGTGAGCACAGCTGGGGTTTTTATTATATGTCCTACTACAGACTGTGCAATCTCAGTTTTAATAGAGTATTCTCAAGGCTCCCTCCCATGATGTGCAAATGTGAATTTCCTTTCTACCGAGCAAGAACAAATAAAAAATACTGCGGATGTTGGAATTCTGAAATAAAAACAGAAAATACCAGAAATAACCAACAATTCTGACAGTATTTTTGAAGAAAGAAATAGAATTGGTGTTTCAGATTGATGGACTTCCCTCAACTGATCTCATCTAAAAATTCCAGCAACTCACCTCAAAGGATAAAAATTCTTCAGTTCAATAGTGGGCTTTCAGCATGAAGACTGCAATTTTGTTGTCAGAAAGTCATTAGCGGTAACTTAACTAAAATTTAATATAATATTCTGTTTACATATTAATAACATAATTAAAAGCTTCAACAGCTTGAAGTCTTCTTTGTCAAAAGAAAAAAAACTATCCCAAATTCATGAAAATAAAGGAGAGAACTTAATGTCAGCATATTATGATATCAAAAGCAGCAGTAGGCTTAAACTGTATTCCACACTTAAAAAGGAGTTCTACATTGGGACCAAAAGATCACAATATTAACAGCGATGAATTAGCTAATCCTCTCATTAAACACCTTGCTGCTTTCCCCAACATGAAATCTATTAAATTGCTTGGGACATTTCACTACATTCAGGGATTACTCAAGAACAAAATTAATTGATTGCAAACATCATGGTGACTCCTATTTTTAACAAAAAGACTACTTTAAGTTATTACATCATTTTATATATTATCCTATTAATAATCAGGGTAATACAAGTCCATGCCAGTGTTTATGCTTCATGTTAACCTTCCTTCCACCTACTTCACTTAACTCTATGGGGATATCCTCTCATGTAGCTTTCCATCTTGCTCTTATTGCACCAAGGAATGAACCGATATTCAAGGGGGAGGGAAAAAAAAGCTATAGAAATAGCTGTATATAAATGGAAAAAAACATTGAAAAGAGTACTAAAGATTCAAGTGCTGTTATTTGCTAAATAATATCTGCAAAAGTGATCCTTCCTAAGCAATTTATTTATTGCAGACATTTTGTCTGTTTATTGCCCCTGGCCAGCACCTACTGCAGAAACAGGAAAAAGAATGAAGAACAGAGATTAGTACCATTTGGAAATGCATTTAACTTGCAAAAACTGCCACAAATTATTGTGTTTAAAATGTGCTTTGAATGGTTTAATCTAAATGTTAAACTTTGCAAATGAGAACAGCTGAACTAGGCCCACATATATGTTTTCAGAGGTTCTTAACTATTGCATTCAAAGACATGCCAGCAGCGCAATAATTGGTTTCCTACAAAAGAAAGTTGTTGTTTAAGAAAATCATTCTGAGTCAGGCTTTTTTGCCAGCGTTTTCCCAAGTGTACATAAAATAAACAGTAATTTCATAGCGCCCATCAATAATTTCTTTTGGAGCTGACTGGACTGTGCTGCCTGTCAGTAGGCAATATTCCCAGTGGAATTTTACATTATTGGAAACATTTATTTTTGGATTTCATTCAGAAACAATTTTATTTTGGGGATACAGTATCCCTTTAAAGCTGCCTGTGTTCCTGGTTATATTACAAGGCCTCAGAGTCATCTCCAGTCTTGTCAACCATTTGGCCAACAGTTGGGTCTGTGTAATTCAGAAGGGCAACGTGTTTGTGTTTTAGTAATGTAGGTCAACACACACACATACACACACTCTATTAATACAACAGTCCATTATGTATTGGCAACTTAACCTAGAACTGCAACACCTCGTCGTGCTGACAATGTAGCAGACCTCGTGGAGGTCGGTTGCATAGGCACTGGCCAGCCTCCAGTATCTTACCCATTCTTTTTCTGTAGGCAGAAATTCTAAGTGTTGACAGGCTAATTTGCATCACAACAGAGTCTGATTATATCCTCCCTGATATCAATACACATATCAACACCATAAAACTGGCATTGGGTAACAATCAAGAACAGAAGCTCCAGCTGGCTCTTCTTCACAAAGTGCTGAAAGCAATTAATCATCTACCCAGTCAGCTAACCATACAGCACAAGATTTAAACAAATGCCTTGTTTCTTAGTTCCACATTATCATGTTTCTTCTAATAACTGAGGCTCAAGAGAAGCAACAGGGATGTCACAAGAGCTGTTGCCAATTTATAAACATCACTGCAACCTTGTAAAAACCAAAAGAACTGCAGATGCCGTAAATCAGAAACAAAAACAGAAATTGCTGGAAAAGCCCAGCACATCTGGCAGCACCTGTGGAGAGAAATTAGTGTTAACATTTCAGGTCAAGTGACATTTCCTCAGAGCTTCTGAGGAACATTCTGAAGAAGGGTCACCCGACCAGAAACGTCAGCTCTGATTTCTCTCCACAGGTGCTGCCAGGCCTGATGAGCTTTTCCAGCAATTTCTGATTTTGTCACTTTTGCCCTGAAAATGTTAATAAAAATGAGAAAAGGTCTTCTACTGTCAAAGTTCATCCACCAATCCTCCAGCTCCTCCACATCAGTACCTTGTGAGATTTTTCTGGGCTATTACTCATAATAGACCTTTTACTCCCGTCTAATGCATCTAGCACAAAATATCTTCATGGCCATGCTCATCTTCTGATATAACTGCTTATTCTCAATTTAAGACCGTAATATAGGCATCTTAGTTGGGAACAGATTTCTTTTTGTAGACTAATTCCCTATATCATTAATATCAGATATGTTTCATTACGATTCATAAATACATTTATTTTCTTAATGTCCAAACATTCTCAATTTATGATAACAAGGATTTGAAAGTTGCAGGCAATCTAAAACGACAACTGCTACACTGTTTCCAGAGTCTAACTCCACACTTGCTTTCTACTCCGTTAACAACACTCCATAAAACTCACACCCAACTGATTATTTGCTCCCCACACTTATACAACCAAATCACACTCAATTAACTCTAAATTAATGTTTCCAGACCAGTTCCCTCTTCTATTATGTCTCAGGAATCTCTTCAGACCATGTTAGACGAGAACATCCACAACGAGCATAACATTTCTGAAGTATTCATTCTTGGAAATTGTTGTTCCTTCACTGTCACTGAATTAAATTGCATACTCAATTAAATTGAACCACTGTAGGTGTAGCTACACCACACAAACTGCAGTGTTTCATTAAGGCAATTTCTCAAGGTTAATTAGGGATGGACAATACATGCCTGTCAGCAACATCCACATCCCACAACAAATGGGGAAGGCAGTATAGCCCTAGCTAGTTGACCCCAGTGAATATAAATGTCGCTGAAATAGATCTAATCAGGTACTCTGTCTCCTGGGTTAAAGCAATATTTGCTCATATAGTAAAGGCACATACTTTTAAGAGAAAAATGTCATTTGTTCCTGTATGATGTGGGAGCTGGCTGATCCCATTGTGAACGGCAGTGACCACATCTGCAGCAAGTGTTGGTTTCTGGAAGAACTCCGGATCAGAGCTGAAGATCTGGAATCTGAGCTTCAAACACTGCGGCACATACGGGAGGGGGAGAGTTACCTGGGCGCCTTGTTTCAGGAGGCAGTCACACCTGCTAGATTAAGTAATTCAAATTCAGTTAGTGATCAGGGACAACAGGGTGTGACTGCAAGTCAGGCAGGTAAGGGGATCCTGAGTTCAGGAGTGGAGGAGCCTCAGCTTTTGACCTTATCCAACAGGTATGAGATACTTGCTCCCTGTGCGGATGAGGAAAAGGGCTGCGGGGAGGATGAGCCAGCTCACAATGGCACCATGGTGCAGACGGCCATTCAAGAGGGGGGAGCAAAAAGACAAGTGGTAGTTATAGGGGATTCTATAGGCAGGGGGATGGATAGTATCCTTTGCAAGCCGGATCGGGAGTCCTGCATGGTGTGTTGCCTGCCCGGTGCCAGGGTGCAGGACATCTCTGACCAGCTTGAAAGGATATTGGAGCGGGAGGGGGAGGATCCAGTTGTTGTGGTCCACGTTGGGACTAACAACATAGGCAAGGCTAAGATGGAGGACCTGTTTGGGGATTATCAAGCACTAGGAACGAAATTAAGGAACGGGTCCTTGAGGTTCATAATCTCCTGATTACTGCCCAAGCCACGTGCAAATTGACTTAGGGATAAGAAAATTAGGGAAGTAAACACATGGCTAAGGGAGTGGTGTGGGAAAGAGGGGTTCCATTTCATGGGGCATTGGCATTAGTTTTGGATCCGGGGGGGGATCTGTACCAATGGGACAGTCTCCACCTGAACTGATCTGGAACCAGTGTTCTGGCGAAAAGGGTAAATAGGGTGGTCACTAGGATTTTAAACTAGTGAGTCAGGGGGAAGGGAAAGGGAAAACGACAGGGTGTGTGATAGTAAATAAAAAGGTAAGCAGGAGGCTAGCATGTGTGCAGGAGGGTTTAAGTTCAATGCAGACTATGAATGAAGCAAAAAGGAGGGATAACTCAGGAGATATTATTAGAAATGTTGGAAATCATTTGGGTAAGAAAGCTAGCATAAAGGCACTTTACCTGAATGCTCGTAGCGTTTGTAACAAGGTTGATGAATTAACGGCACAAATCATCGCAAATGAGTATGATTTGGTAGCCATTACGGAGACATGGTTACAAGATGGTCACAACTGGAAGTTAAATATCCAGGGGTACCAGACTATTCGGAAGGACAGACAGGAAGGTAAGGGAGGTGGTGTAGCTCTGATATTCAAAGACGACATCAGGGCGGTGCTGAGAAACGATTATAGGTTCTATGGAGAATGAGGTTGAATCCATTTGGGTGGAAATCAGAAATTCTAAGCGGAAAAAGTGACTGATAGGCATCGTCTACAGGCCACTAAATAATAACATCACATTGGGGCGGGCAATAAACGAAGAAATAATTAATGCCTGTAAAAATGGTACAGCAATTATCATGGGGGATTTTAATCTACATGTAGATTGGTCGAACCAGCTCAGTCAGGGTAGCTTCAGGAGGAGTTCGTTGAGTGTTTCCGTGATAGTTTTCTTGAACAGTATGTAATGGAACCGACAAGGAGCAAGCTATCCTAGATCTGATCCTGTGTAATGTGACCGGAATAATTAATGACCTCATAGTTAGGGATCCTCTTGGAAGGAGTGATCACTGTATGGTTGAATTTAGAATACAGATGGAGAGTGTGAAGATAAAATCCAATACCAGGGTCCTGTGCTTGAACAAGGGGGACTACAATAGAATGAAGGAGGACTTAGCTAAAGTAGACTGGAAACAAAGATTTTATGGTGGGACAGTTGATGAGCAGTGGAGGACTTTCAAAGCAATTTTTCAACGTGCTCAGCAAAAGTATATTCCAGTGAAAAGGAAGGACTGTAAGAAAAGGGGTAATCTACCGTGGGTGTCTAAGGAAATAAGGGAGGCTATCAAATTGACAGAGAAGGCATACAGGGTGGCTAAAAACAGCATGAAACTAGAAGACTGGGAAAACTTTAAAGGTCAACAGAAAGCCACAAAAAGAGCTATAAAGAAATGTAAGACAGAACATGAGAAAAAACCAGCACAGAATATAAAGACGGATAGCAAAAGTTTCTATAAATATATAAAACGAAAAAGAGTGGCAAAAGTAAACGTTGGCCCTTTAGAGGTTGAGAAGGGGAATTTAGATATGGGATACGATGAAATGGCCGAGGCATTGAACAGGTATTTTGTATCGGTCTTCACAGCAGAGGACACTAATAACATGCCAGTAATTGACAAAGAGACGAAGGTAGGTGAGGACCTGGAAACAATCATTATTACAGAAGAGGTAGTGTTGGGCAAGCTAATGGAGCTAAGGATTGATAAGTCTCCTGGCCCTGATGGAATGCATCCTAGGGTACTAAAAGAGATGGCGGGAGAGATAGCAGGTGCACTGGCGGTAATTTTCCAAAATTCGCTGGACTCTGGGGCAGTCCCAGCAGATTGGAAAACAGCAAATGTGACGTCACGGTTTAAAAAGGGAGGTAGACAAAAGATGAGGAATTATAGACCGGTTAGCTTAACCTCTGTAGTGGGGAAGATGCTTGAGGCTATTATCAAGGAAGAAATAGCAAGGCATCTGGATAGAAATTGTCCCGTTGGGCAGACGCAGCATGGGTTCATGAAGGGCAGGTCATGCTTGACAAATCTTTTGGAATTCTATGAAGACATTATGAGTAAGGTGGACAATGGGGACCCAGTGGATGTGGTGTACCTAGATTTCCAAAAGGCCTTCAACAAGGTGCCACACAAGAGGCTGCTGCATAAGATAAGGATGCATGGTGTTAGGGGTAAAGTATTAGCATGGATAGAGGATTGGTTGGCTAACAGGAAGCAAAGATGGGGGATAAATGAGTGCTATTCTGGCTGGCAATCAGTGACTAGTGGTGTGCCTCAGGGATCGGTGTTCGGACTGCAATTATTTACAATTTATATAGATGATTTGGAGTTGGGGACCACGTGTAGGGTGTCAAAGTTTGCAGATGACACTAAGATGAGTGGCAGAGCAAAGCGTGCAGAGGACTGTGAAACTTTGCAGAGGAACATAGATACATTGAGTGAGTGGGCAAAGGTCTGGCAGATGGAACACAACGTAAATAAATGTGAAGTCATACATTTTGGTAGGAGTAATAGTAAAATGGACTATTACTTGAATGGTAAAAAGTTGCAGCATGCTGCTATCCAGAGGGACCTGGGTGTCCTTGTGCATGAATCACAGAAGGTTGGTCTGCAGGTACAACAAGTAATCAGGAAGGCAAATGGAATTTTGTCCTTCATTGATAAAGGGATTGTGTTTAAAAGCAGAGAGATTATGTTGCAGCTGTACAAGGTGCTGGTGAGGCCACACCTGGAGTACTGTGTGCAGTTTTGGTCTCCTTACTTGAGAAAGGATGTACTGGCACTGGAGGGGGTACAGAGGAGGTTCACTAGGTTGATTCCGGAGTTGAGGGGGTTGGCTTATGAGGAGAGACTGAGTAGATTGAGATTATATTCACTGGAATTCAGAAGATTGACGGGGGATCTTATAGAAACATATAAAATTATGAAGGGAATAGATAAGTTAGAAGTAGAGAGGATGTTCCCACTGGCAGGTGAAGCTAGGACAAGAGGGCATAGCCTCAAGATTAGAGGGAGCAGATTTTTAGGACTGAATTGAGAAGGAACTTCTTCACCCAGAGGGTTGTTAATCTATGGAATTTCTTGCCCAGTGAAGTAGTTGACGCTACTTCAGTAAACGTTTTTAAAGCTAAGGTAGACATTTTTTTGAACAATAAAGGAATTAAGGGATACTGTGAGAGCGCGGGTAAGTGGATCTGAGTCCACGAAAAGATCACCCATTATTGAATGGCAGAGCAGGCTCGAAGGGCCGGACGGCCTACTCCTGCTCCTAGTTCTTATGTTCTTATGTTCCAACAAACAAACTTGTTTCAAACTTTCACCTTCTCTGTAAATCAACGAGGAAAGCATATAGTTGTCTCAATTTCAAGAGCCTCCCAAGATAACGTATATCACAGATCATTAAACTTTAGGGAAATACAACCATAGAACTATAGAAATGATACAGCACAAAGGGGGGCCATTTGGCCCATCTTGTCCACGCTGACCCAAAGACACCCGGTACCCTTTCTGATCTCATCTTCCTGCATATAGCCCTTCGTGTTATGGCAATTATGGTGCATTACCAGGTATTTTTCCGAAAATGTTCAGGGTCTCTGCCTCCACCAAGTACTCAGGCAGTGAATTCCAGACACCCACCATCCTCTGGTAAAAACCTCACGTCTCCTCTGATCCTTCTGCCACTTACCTTGAATCTATCACCCCTGGTTTTGAACTTTCTTCAGAGGAAATGGGTTCCTTCTGTCTACTCTATCTCTACCCCTCAATTTTGTACACCCCAAATCATGTCACCCCTCAGCCTTCTCTGTTCTAAGGAAACCAACCTCAACCTCTCCAATCTCTCCTCATAGCTACAATTGTCCAGCCCTAGCAACATTCTAGCAAATCTTCTCTGCGCTCTCCAGAGCAATTATGTCATTACTATAATGTGGTGACCAGAACTGCACACAATACTCCAGTTGTGGCCTCACCACAGTTTCATCATTATATCCCAACTTTTATATTCTATATCTCTGCCGATGAAGGACAGCATTCCATATGCCTTCTTTACAATCTTATCTTTCTGCTACTTTAAGAGACCTATGCAGTTGCACGCCAAGATCTTCCACTTCTTCTACCCTTCTCAGTACATTCCCATTTATGTGTATTCCTTTTAACTGCTTAACCTCCCTAGATGCATTACCTCATACTTCTCGGTGTTGGACTCCACCTTCCTGTCCACTCCACCAACCTATCTAAATCATTTTGGAGTTCATAGCAATCGTCTACACTATCCACTACACAGCCAATATTTTGTGTCATCTGCAAATTTCCCAATTGTGGGCCCCACATTCAAGTCCAAATCATTAATGCATAAAACTAAACAGCAGGGGCCCCAACACCAAGCCCTGTGGAATATCACATGAAACATCTTTCCATTCGCAAGGGCACTATTAACCATTACTGTCTGTTTCCCATTGCAAATCCAACTCTGGATCCAAATCAACATATAACCTTCTATCCCATGGGCTATTACATTTTTTGACCAGTCTGCCATGTGGGATCTTGAGAAATATCTTGCTAAAATCCATGTAGACAACAGCCAATGCACTATGCTCATCAATACTTCTTGTCACTTCCTCAAAGAATTCAGTCAAGTTTGTAAGGCATGGCTTTCCTTTAACAAAGCCATCCTGACCATCCCTGACTAGTACACGCCTTTCTAAGTGACAGTTTATCCAATCTTTCAGGACTGATTCTAAAGATTTGTCCACCAATGAAAGACTAACTTGCCTATAATAGTTTGGCATTCCCTTTGTATCCTTTTTAAACAATGGAACAATATTTGCATATCTCCCATCCTCTGGCACCTCACCCCTGTGTTTAATGAAGATTGGAAAATAATCCTCAGAGCATCTGCAATTTCCTCCTTAACCTCTTTCAATATCATGGGGAACTTATCCACTTTCAAAGATTCCAATTCCTCTAAAACCTCCTCTCGTTAGGATTTATTTTGTCCAATATTGCACACCCCCGCTCCTCTATATCAAAAACAACCCTTTCCTTTCTGAATATGGAGACAAAGAATTCATTTAAAATTCTTCCTATATCCTTTTATCTTCACAAAAGTTCCTTTTTTTCATTTCTGATAGATCCCACTTTTTCCTTAACTATCCTTCTGCTCTTTATATACTGGTAAAACATCTTTGGGTTTTCTTCTTTCTTGTTTGCTAATTTTTTTTATGCCTTCTCCGATTTTCTTTTTTTTAAACTTGATCCCTCTATTTACTTGATGTCTGTGTGGAGTTTGTACATTCTCTCCACGTCTGCATAGGTTTCCGCCAGGTGCTCCAGTTTCCTCCCACAGTCCAAAGACATGCAGGTTAGGTGGACTGACCAGGTAAATGCAAGGTTATAGAGAAAAGGTAGGGGCTAGTTTGAGGTGGGATGCTCTTTAGAGGGTTTGAACAGATTCGATGGGCCAAATGGCCTCTTTCCGAACTGTAGGTATTCTATGATTCTATTCTTCTCTCGACTATTGCAATTTTTCCTGACTATCATAAGGTTACTTTTTCTGTTAAATCTTCCCCTGCATTTTTCCAAGGAATGATGGGGGTCTAGATTTGGCAGCACCGTTTTGTTTTTGAGAGGACATGTCTGATTTATGCCCTAAGGATCTCACTTTTTGTTAACTCCTACTGGTTTACCATTGATAGCTTATTTAGCAGTCCTGTCCAGTCCATCTCAGCCAAATCACTTCACAGTTTTGTAAAACTGGCCTCCCTCTGGATTTATCTCTTGTCCTTTTCCATAACAGTACTAAATCTAACTGAATTGGGGTCACTATGCCTGATATGGTCGCCCACTGTCACTTCACTCTCTTGTCCATCTCCATTCCCCAAAACTGATTCCAGAATTGCATCTCCTCTCATTGGACTTATCACATATTGTTTAACTAAAATATTCCTGGACACAGTATGTGGATTTTTCACCCTCCATGCCCCATATATTGTTTTAAACCCAGTTGACATGGGGATAGTTAAGGTCTCTTTCTATTATTGCCCTCATATTCCTAGAGACAGTAATTTGTCTACATACATGTTTTTCTATCTCCCTGTCACTAATATGGAGGTCTGTGGTATATTTCTAGTAGTGTGACTGCCCCTTTTTTATTCTAAACCCAACTCATAAATTCTCATTTGTTAACCCTATATACCATATTATCCTTTCTCATAACTGTAATTGATTCTTTAACTAATACTGCTATCTCCCCTCTCTTTTTGTCACCACTCTATCTTGTCTGAAAACTATACATCCAGGGATACTGGGCTGCCAATTTTGCCCTCCTTTAATCAGGGTTCCCTAACAGCAGTAGCATCATGCTGCCACGTGTCCATTTTGCCCAGAGTTCATTTGCACTGTTTTTAATACTCCTTGCATTGAAGTATAAGCAGCTCAACTCCATCAATTTCATTTTCTTTATGCTTTTATTTTTTGTTTTTTTTTTGTCTTTGAGTCACTGACTACATTACTAACTAATGTTCTACAACCTGTTTCTTGATCTGAATCTGACCACCTGAGCCTACACTTGGTTCCCATCCCCCTGCCATATTAGTTTGAAACCTCACCAATGGAACTAGCATAAAACCCCATCAGGTTGGCACAGGTCCCACCTTCTCCAGAAACAGTCTCAAAGCCTCAAGAATCCAAACCCCTCCCTGGTATACTATTTCTCCAGCTACGCGTTCAACTGATCAATCCTCTTATTCCTGCTTTTGCTAGGATGTAATGCTGGGAGTAATCCTGAGATTAGTACATTTGAGGCCCTGCATTCTAATTTATCTCCTGACTTCCTATATTCAGCTTTTATGCCCTCATCCTTTTGTTTACCTAGGTCATTGATACCTATATATACTACAACCACTGGCTTGTCTCCTTCCCTTTCCAGAATGCCCTATTTTAATTTCACTCCAAGCATCATACATGCAAATCTTTTAACTCAGGATTTTAATCTTTTAAAAAAAACAAAGCCACTGATCTTGGGCTAGCTTTAGGAAATCTTCAGCAACAGAATCTCCTCCCACAGTCTAAAGCTGTGCAGGCTAGGTGGATTGGGCATGCTAAATTGCCCGTAGTGTTCAGGGATGCATAAATTAGATGGGTTAGAAGGGGATGGGTCTGGGTGGGATGCTCTGAGGGTCGGTGTGGACTTGTTGGGCCAAAGGGCCTGTTTCCACACTGTAGGGATTCTATGATTCTAAGTTCACTCTCACTGTTGTCAGGCCGAGCTCCCTTGCACCAATAAAATGTCATGAATTGAAAGAGATAATTCTCTTTATATCCTGTCCTTCAATTTAGCATTATTCCGCAGGAGATCTGCCAGTTCTGTATCATCATTATTGTGTTGAGTATTACCACAATCAGAATCAAGGACTCCAACGTCTCACACATCTCAGCAAGGCTGCCAGTAGAAGCTTCTTTGACTTTTCCTCATCAACAGATGCTGGCTTTGTAGAAAATCACTATACTAACAATGGGTCTAGGTATTTTTATAACACGCATTCCTCCCAGATTAAAACCTTGCCCTTTTAAAAGCAGGCAACATAATTACAGGAAGCACTCACATTAGTGACATATTTTGCACAATATATTACAATTGTCAATAGCCTTTCAAAATATCTAGACCATATTAAAATTCCAAAGGTTCTCCAGTGTTGCATACAAGACTGTGGTCAGAGTTTATGATCAGTCACCAGTTAGTTGGAACATAACTCTTGTGCAACTGCTTCAATGGCATTTTGTTTCTTCAAGTACATTAATATCTGACTGTCCACTGAACTTAGACACAAGCTTTTGAGAAAAAAACCATCTCTTTGATTTAATTGATATTACAACCCTATATCTACCCTTCAGTTTGTTATACCCAAGATAAACGTTTTTGAATGAGAGCTTTATTTTAGTTAACTACACTCCACAAAATGCACATCCCACAGATGACTAGCTCACCATGTTTATACAACCAATTCACATCTAATCAATCCTTAATTAATATATCCGCCACCTGTTACCTTGTTCCATTAGATCTCAGGCATCCGTTCAAGCCATATTAAAATGATAACAGGTTTGTCATTAACTGGCACCTTCCAAGTTCTTTATAGTGGACTGTGGAGACAATACGATGATTCCTTTCTGAGTCTGCTGTTTCACAAATACATAGACCTAAACCTTTACTATTTTATAAACTTGCAAATTTCTATTCAAACGCTCCTCGTTTGGAAGCCTCACAAACTAGACACTACTGTCAGGGTAACTGGCTTCCCTAAACTGCCTTGAACTCTGGCTAGGACACAAAACTATAACTTGCTTCTAAACTCAAATCTGGTGTTTTATTAACTCATCTGAAAACAAAGTTTATGGCTTCAATGTGTTTACGCTGCTTGTCATGAACTCAAAAGTATATAAACAACTTTCCATTAACACCACAGTGATCTGCAATCATGTTTTCTGATCAATGCCAGATTTAGGTCACTCCTCCAGAACGACTTGCTTAAAAAAATCATTACAGTAGTAACCACATCAACCTGCCTCATTTTCAAAAAATGCAGATTCTAATAAAATGATAATAACATATGCTAAATATCTTTCATCATATGGTGATGAATGGAAAAGATTCAAAGAAGCCTACTTCCCAGTCTTTTTTTTCTATGCCCATAATGACTGGATTTTCAGGATTCTAAAGGACTAGAAAGTAGACTATGACAAAATGCCTTCCTTGTCCAGAGTAGCAGAATCAGAGAACATGACCTATGCTTTAAGGGGGAATATTTAAAACTAATCTACAAAATCAGTTCAGTGAATGAGTAGGTCAACTCATAGAACAGGCTTCCTCAGAAGATAATGCAAGCTTTTAGTATTGATTGATTTAAATTAAGTGGATAACTTTCGGAAAGTGATATCTTATGATACAATAAATTAGCGATTTGAGATTTCATGTGGCCAGTCTTCTTAAAACAAAACATACATGGAAGGTACCAAAGACTGTCAAGATCAGTATTTGTTGTTGTTCCCTGAAATGCTGAGTAGCTTTCCTGACCAATTCAGAAGGTAGTTAAGAGTCAACTATATTGCTGTAAGTCTAGAGTCACATGAGCCAGACAGCAAAGCTGATAGGTTCCTTAACCAAAAAGAACACATGGAATTTTTATGACAATCAAACAATGTTACAGTCACTATTACCTATAAAAGCTCCCTTAAATTCCAAATCTTTTTGGGCAAATAAACATATAGTTCAGGAGAACCTTTTTTGTCTCTGAGGTAGCATCAATTAGTGGCAAAGAGTATCACTAAAATACAAATTCACATCTGTTTCATCAAGGGATTTGGAAACTGGAATGAATTAAGATTGGAAAAACCATAAAACCATTAGATATAGGAGCAGGATTAGGCTATTCAGCCCATTGAATCTGCTCCTCCACTTGATCATGGCTGATACATTTCTCAACCCTATCAACCTGCTTCTCCCCATAATCTTTGGTCATCTTACCAATCAAGAATGTATTTATCTCTGTCTTAAATACATTCAATGCCTTGACCAAAGTACTGGAATACTTACCATGGTTGAAGATTGCTATAAACAGCTAGAGATATAAAGTCATCAGTAACAAGTAATTATAGCTCATATTGTAGTTGACTAGTAACAATGTAAATTAAACTATTTTTCAATTGTACTATATTATTTTCTTGCTCCATTAAATGCAAACTGGAGAAGAAATGCAAACTGGTTCAACAACAGTTTCAGAATGCCTTCAATTAAACAAGTGACCCAACTTTCCATTTAAATTGAATCTCTGTCAATCATACTGTCAACTGTGAATTGAAAATGACATTCCAGTGAGCAAATTTAACAGAGGAGTAGCAATGCCAGAACATAATTACTCATTCCATGCAAAAAATAAAGCAACACTGTTCCCATGATACATCCACCACCCAATGGGTAACTGAAACACATATCAGCAAGATCTGCATTTGTTGATTGCAAATTATATCCAAGTGTGGCAATTTGCTATAGCCCTTTCGCCATAGACAGAGAACCAACTTTCAGCCAGAATTTTCAAGCCTAAGCGCCAGCAGTGATTCTTGCTAAAATGTGCAAAAAAAAGCCCAAATATATAAAATATATTTTGTGTATAGATAGTTGGCTACTATATCAACTTTACGTTTTTCGGAAAGCATGACGTAATCTTTTTGGACTGATTGCAATAGGATCTCATTTTCTGCTACCTCATAACTAGGTCTAAATAAATACACACTATGAATCTATCTTGTAAGAAGTGTCACTTGTTCCTATCTTTATATAGGTTCACTAATTGAGCCCATCACCGTCTTTTACTCCTTACAAGATAGTGGAAGCTATAAAGCCATGTGCTTTCATTCTGAAGAGCCACCAAAGTAATTACTTTTAAAACGTAATAATGACACAACATTAGCAACAGGCAGCAAAATGAATTGCTGCACTTACACCACTAAACTGCTGATATGTTTTTCTTAATCAATCTATATGAATGCTGTGTGACCTTTCTCAGAAAGACAACAGAACTGATTAAAGACAGAATTCAGCAATTACTCAGAGACGTGACACTTAAGATGACTACCAAATCAACCATCAGAATAACTCTCAAGAGAATATAATGAAGAACTTAAGCTCGAAAGATAACTTGTAAGCAGTACATTCAAATGGAAGTGAACTGCACGTCACCAGGATTCTTCAAGAGGCTCTTTATTGGGTATACCAGAATCAATTCCTACATTATGCTGAGAGAAAACCATAAGAAGTGACTTAGTTTTGGTTACAGACAACCTGTACCTCCCAAATTCCATCACCACAAAATTATATGATTTGAAACAAAGTTTCATTGAGCTAATTTTTAATCCAATCCAAAGGATCCAGATGTATTTACTTTTCTTCTATTAATCAGGAGTGCCACAATGCTGTATGTAGGTAGCTAAAGTCAGGAATCTTCTCAGTGCAACAAAGATCCAGAAGATTAATTTGCTACTGTATCATTAATGCTGCACTGAAAATGCAAGTTTGCAGATGCCAGTACACTACCAAGGGAAAGAATTAGATGGAAAAACGTTAAAAAAGCTCAAAGTGAAGTTAGCGAAGTTTTTTGGCTCTCCAGTGATTTCTCACATCCAGAACAGACGCAAAATCAAGACTTCATTTTGGAACAACGGCAAATGGCAGATTAGAGTTGGGCTTTAATCCAAAATGTATCAGAATAGTAATCATTTGTGAACTCTCCCTATAGAACTATGAGCTTTTAAGTCACATGTTCCACTGAAGTTCTCTGTCCATTTATTACTGGATGATTTTAGTAAATATATGTTGGACCTTCCTTTGCCATTGACTAGTGCCATACTGATCTTTCATTTACACTGAAATCATTATAAAATTTAGGATTTTAGCTTATTCAAACCAATGGAGATGAGCCTTTTAAGTATCCAGAACAAACCTTTGAAATAATATGGTAAAATATGCAGTCAGATTATTTTGCTCCTTTACAAAGACGAAATGCAGACTAGGTGTCTACTTTACAGAACACTTCTGTCCATAAACATGCATCATCTTTTCAGTACTGCCATTTCAACAAACCATCTGACTCCCATGCCAACATTTCTTCCCTCATCCAGTGTTCCAGTGAAGCTCAACAAAATCTGGAGCAATGGCATCTAATTTTTTGCTTAGGCACATTGCAACCTTTAGGACACAACAATGAAGTTAAGAACTTCACCTCTGCAGAGGCTATCAGACCTGTACAGTTTCTCTAGCATTTTCTTTTTTTATTTCCAATTCGTAGCATTTACAGTATTTTACTTCTATTTAATTTTAAAAACTTGGGAAAAATTTAAAAAGAGAGAAGTCCAAATTTTGCTTATTGTGAGTTAAAAGAGGTTAATTCGTTCACTCATTTGGCTGACCAATTTAGAAAAATTATTTGAATTTGACATATTGGCAGAGGTATTTTAACACATTTTGAAGTGTGAAATGTAGTAAGATGAAGTAAGATGTCTGATATATAAATATCATTTATTTTAAAGTTCAGATTTTAAATTAATGGCATATTGGTTTTGGTCTTGATGTATGAGGGAGCTTACTGATTATCTTGTCAGATATCTTGTAAATGGTAATGGATACTACCAGTTAATCTGAATCAAACCATTGTTATGAAGGGAGGCAATGGCCTAGTGGTATTATTACTGGACTGTTAATCCAGAGACCCAGGTGATGTCCTGGGATCCTGGGTTCAAATCCCACCACAGCAGATGGTGGAATTTGAATCCAATAAATATCTGGAATTAAGAGTCTAATGGTGACCATGAATCCATTACTGATTGTCAGAAAATCCCATCTGGTTCATTAATGTCCTTTAGGGAAGGAAACAGCCATCCTCACCTACATGTGACTCCAGACCCACAGCAATGTGGGTGACTCTGAACTGCCTTCTGGGCAATTAGGGATGGGTAATAAAGGCTGGCCCAGTCAGTAGTGCCCTCATCCTGTGAATGAATTAAAAAAAAAATACTCCTGGCATCATGATTTCCCATAAAAAACAGGTCTGAAGAGGTAATCCAGAGAGTAATAATGGGTATTTATTTGCACTTGGAGAGTTTTTTGAACAGGCAGACTAAGCATTAAGAATCTCTTTGCTTTGAGGAAGGCCCATAGCTTAGAAACCTTTCAGTCTGTACATTTCCTGCATGATGGATGTATAAACACAGTTCCTGGTGAAGAAAGCAGATAATTCAGAAGAGTTAGGAGATAGGTTACCCCATTGCAAGGATTTTGGTCTGAAATCTCAGATTAAAATTGCTTAATTAGAACCCTGAAAGTGTTATTCAAGGCTGAGAAAGTCAAAGCTTCGCTGTGAGAACAATCAAGATAAGGCTATCAAATTCTCAAGTGCAGGAATTGAAAGAAACAGTGAGTGTCAAACCTAGACTTTAATAGAAAACGGAATTCTCTTCGTTCTTTGAGTACTGCAGAGTGATAGTGTTGGAAAGATAAGAATTGGATTTTTTTGTCTGCTTTAAAATCTCGCAAATTGTGTGATATGCAAATTGTCTGGTTTAAACTTTTTTTTGCATAATAAACCTATTTTATTATCAACATCAGATCTTCAAAATAGCATGCTTGTGTTGCATTGAAAGAGTTCCTTGGTAATTTTACAAAATAAGACCTACCAAGCCAGATTTCAATTTGGACTCTGACTTGTCCAGTAATAACATCAGCTGGGATCATTACAATAATTTGATTCAGGCTAACTGGTAGTATCCCTTACCACTTATAAACCGTCCATTACCACTTACAAACCATTATTCTTACTATGTCCATCAGCCGACGTCAATTGGATCTGTGGGGTATGTGAAAATGATAATGGTGCAAGAATACAGGCACAACAGTTTAACAGCCGATGAAGCAAAAACACAGCTACTTAAGGAACACAGCACAATCCTAATTCTGAGATTTCCTGAAGTTATACATAGATATAAGAATATTATGGTGAGAATTGAAACTGTAATTTAATTGAGACGTTTTATGTTACATCAACTACAAGTTTTTCAAAGCTGCATCTAATATACAAAGGAGCACAGGATTTAACCGAAGCTAAATATATATTAATTTGAATATATATAGTTCCTTGCATTTCTAAATACTGCCAATGTATACAGGCCTGTGTTTGTGTCATGGATTCTTTTTCAAATTAATACTATTTTTAAATGTTGCTCAGCCAGCCTTCTACACTGCATAGGATTTCACTGTTTAAGGTTACATTGTCGAACACTTTCTGCATAAAGCTCTGGGAAGTGAGCACTACCGTGTGAATCCTGAGCTCAATATATAGGGTAACCTTAAAAGCAATCGAATATTATTTATGCACCAATTTATCGCCTATGGCTGTCCTTGCAGTGAGTTGATGTCATGTTGCTCTGTCAAGGCGGGAGATCTGTGACACAATGGACAACCTGTTATTCTGATTTGTGTCTCACAGGTGAAAGCAGCTGGGGCTTGCTTCAAGCCAATTTAAGGCTGACTAGTCTTAGCAGGGCATCAAGTCAATTTTCAAAATAATCTGTTTTATTTAAATTAATACTGGTTACATAGTCAGAACGTAATACATCACTAGAAAAACACACCACACACAAGATCAAAGAAAATAGAACTAAAACATTAAATCAGTTACTTTCCCCACAGGCGCTGTCCGACTTGCAGAATCTTTTCAGTAAATCCAGAGACCTAAGTAATGTTCTGAGGACCTGACTTTGAATCCTGCCATTGTAGATGGTGGAATTTGAATTCAATAAAAATTTGGAATTAGGAGTCTAATGTCAACCCTGAGTCCATTGTTGTTTGTCAGAAGAAAAAACTCATCTGGTTCACTAATGGGGAAGGAAACTGCCAGTCTTACTTGGTCTGGCCTACATGTAACTCCAGACGCACAGCAACGTGGTTAACTCTGAACTGTCCTCTGGGCACTAAATGCTGACCTAGCCAGCAACGCCCTCATCCTATTAATATACCTGTGCTACTCTCACTCTCTGCCTTGGTAGCGTGTTCCACGTTCTAACCACGGTCTAGGTTTTAAAAAGAAAGTTTTCTCCTAAATTTTCTATTGGTTTAATGAGCGACTGTCTTTTTTATGGCCCAATTTTTATGTCTTGCCTGCAGGTCCTATAAATAAATCTGGTTCTTATTTTGGATGTCCAGCATCTGCAACATTCTTCTCATTTTTTTTGCAGTTTATAGAAGATTGAACAGTTTGGGCCTTCTGCACTAGAAAAAGGAGACTAAGGGATGACACAGATACAGGACTAGGCCATTCAGCCCGTTGAGCCTTCACCACTATTCAATACAGTCATGGCTGATCGAATACTTCAATGCCTTTTACAAGCATTCCCTCTAATTTACTTCCTGGCTGCTTGGGGTCTCTGAGGTCCGTGCGCAACAGCAACTTCGGGAACTGGAAGTCAATGATGTAGTCAGCATGCCAACATCAATGATCATGCACAGAACCTTGGAGTAGCTGCACACATGCACAGCTGTGCGGCTTAGAGGGAACGTTACCTTTTACCCACAGCACCCCTATAGCCCGCTACACCAATGGTAATCAGAAATCTATCACTTTCGTCTTTCGACATACTCAAAGACTGAGCTTCTGCAGCCCTCTGGGACAGAAAATTCCAAAGCTTTATGACCACGAGTTAAAAAAAAAGTCTCCCGATTTTCATCCTAAATGGCAATTGCCTTATTTTAAATTGTATCCTCTGGATCTGTACTCCCCAAGCAGAGGGAACATCTTACTTTTATCTACCCCACCTATCGCTTTCAGTCTTACGTAAGTTTCGAAGAGATCACCTCACGTTCTTTGAAACTCCAGAGAGTACAGGCCCAGTCTGTCCAATCTTTCTTTGTAGAACAGTCCTGCCATCCCGGCAATAGGTCGAGCGAACCTCCATTGCATGCCCACTATGCAGTAATATCGTTTCTGAGATAAGGTGACCAAAATTGCACACAGTACTCCGAGTGCAGTCTAACCAAGCTACTGTGGAATTGAAGCAGTATGGCATTATATAAATCATCGTGAGAATGGAAGTGTGTGGTACAGTGAACATAGAAAAACTGCAGGCAAGATATAAAAATTGGGCCATAAAAAAGGACAGTCGCTCGTTAATTTTCTTTTTAAAACCCAGACACAGTGGTTAGAATACGAAAAGCACGACCAAGGCAGCGGGTGTGAATAACATAGGTATATTCATGGCTAAGTTACATAAACACATGAAGGAGAAAGTAAGGATGTGCTACTAGAGTTAGATAAAGAAGAGTAGGGAGTTGGTTCATGTGAAGAATGAACATCAGCATAGGCCTGTTGGCTGAATGGCCTCTGTGTGCTGTAAACACTTGGTACACATGCTAATTTGTTTCTAATTTAGAGGTTGAATTTCAGCGTTCTTTTAAGTTTGGATATGACCGATTTATAATTACTAAGTTTGCATATCAACAAATCACATGGAAGGAGATGCAATTAGCTAGAGAAAGTCATAAATTTGAATATCAGTCAATTTGCACTTCAAAAATGTGAATAATTCAAATTGAAGAAACAAGCATGTAGGGCGATGCCGATGAAGTGTGACAAAACTGCAAGCTAGATTCAACACTTCTATAATACAGAAATAAAAATTTTGTTTCATCAAGCACTGGCAGCAAAGTTTAACAAATTATATCTACTCCAAAAATATTACTGTTTATAAACCAGCTTCAACTGTGTTTTTCTTATTTACGTATGAGCATTTAGAGAATAAACCTGTCATACGTTACTAGCCTGTCGTATTTTATTTCTTCGCTGAACTATTGGCAAACCCAATCAATAATACAAAATCCATACCTATGTAACAGTGCATGACCAGAAATTATTTGCAGATAAAATACTTTATTTGTGAACATACAGATGTACATTACTTGTTTCTTTTAATATTAGCAATACCAAAAAGCTATTTAAATTTTGCCTCTGAACGTCTATAATTTGCATCAATCTAATCAATTTATTTAGCAATTTTTTTTCTTCTTTACTGTGTATAAGTTCATTTTTCTTGTGAAACACTTCCAAGCTGATGCTTAGTCCAAATTGTGGTGGTGCTAGTGTTGGACTGGGATAGACAAAGTCAAAAATCACACAACACCAGGTTGTAGTCCAACAGGTTTATCTGAAAATGCAAGCTTTCAGAGCCTCAGTCCTTCAGTTAGTGAGAGAGGTAGTATCAGACACAGAATTTATAAGTAAAAGATCAAAGGTTCACACCATTGGTGAGGATGTACTAAACAAACCTAAGATGCTGTTTAATCATTTGGAAGGTTTTAATTGATTAATATGTATATGTAAATCCTCAAATTCCTTTTAATTTACAGACAGTCAATATGGCGTTTTATAAATTCCTACTTTAGAAATAAAACCAGTCTGACTCCATACTAAAGCACAAACAGATTCTAACCAAAGGTCTCACACCTAACATGCATTGTCTGACCAAAAATGTCACCCTTTCTTTACACTGATAAAAACTTTAGTTCTCTCAGGGCCGTGACTTTAAATGAATTTGGGGATTTACATATACATATTAATCAATTAATACCTTCTAACTGATTAAAGAATTAACAACATCTTAGGTCTGTTTAGTACATCCTCATCAATGGTGTGAACCTTTGATCTTTCACTTATAATGTCTGTGTCTGATACTACCTCTCTCACTAACATTTGAAGAAGGAATGAGGCTCCGAAAGCTTGTGTTTTCAAATAAACCTGTTAGACCATAACCTGCGTGTCGTGTGATTTCTGATTTGGTTCAAAATGAAATTGATTGGCAACCATGTAGCTTATCTTCTGGTATTTCTTTCATTAGATTTCACTATCAAGGAAATAATCAAACAGCACCATTACTGTAGTGTGAATAATATTCAAACCTTCCATTGTGTGGGGAACTGGGCTTGTGATCTAACAAGGAAGTAAGCCGCCGTAAGAGCAGGAAAGACTGGAATAATGTACCTATCAGTGCATCACTTGCCAACTGGCATGAAAAGAGCAGAAGTGAAATATCAAGAGTGGGAGGAAGACAATTAGATCTGGGACAGATAAGAACCATGGATTTTTATATGGTCCCCTTCTATCAGGCAGGGGACTGGCAGAGAGAGTCTGTCACTCACCCATTGAAAGTGGTCTAATGCCCAAAGCATCTATACAGTCAGGGTTTGTCAATTTGCCGTCAATAAGCTGCCTGTGCATTGAGGTGTTTGCTGATCAAAGGCTGTGGCAAACTTGAAAATCCATTGCAGGGCCCAGTCGTTGCATAGCCATCAAGGGATAGAGCAGAGGTTGCCCTGGGAAATCAGAGAGAAGAGAAATGTAAGGGTCATAACCCTTGGGATAGGATCTCCTGATTTGTCAATGGCAAAGGAAAGGAGGGTGTAACTGTGTGTGAGGCAGGTAAGGGGACCCAGAGAGCAGAAACCTCAGCCTTTGCAATCGTCCAAAAGGTCATAGGCGCCTTCTGCTTGTTTGGATGACAGTGAGGGCTGCAAATTATACGGGTTAACTGACCATGCACCACAGTACAAGAAGCCATTCATCTGAGGGGAGCAAAAGTCAGGACTGAACGTTACAAAGATAACAAAAAGCCAAAAGAAAAGACTCTGTATCTGAAACTATGTAGTATTCATAACAAATAAATGAATTGATAGCATAAATTGAAGTAAATAAATGTGATCTGATAGCCATTATGGAGACATGGCTGCATGATGATAAGAATGGTGTCTGAATGCTGAGGGAATATATAACTTTCAAGAAAAATAGAAAGCAAAGGGGGATGGAGAGCACTGTTAATCAAGGATAGCACTAGATAACAGGTAAAGATGACAATGGTTCAGGAGATCAGAATGTAGAATTTGTCTGGGTAGAGATAAGACCATAAGACCATAAGACCATAAGACATAGGAGTGGAAGTAAGGCCATTCGGCCCATCGAGTCCACTCCGGCATTTAATCATGGCAGATGGGCATTTCAACTCCACTCACCCGCACTCTCCCCGTAGCCCTTGATTCCTTGCGAGATCAAGAACTTATCAATCTCTGCCTTGAAAACATTCAACGTCCCGGCCTCCACTGCGCTCCGTGGCAATGAATTCCACAGGCCCACCACTCTCTGGCTGAAGAAATGTCTCCTCATTTCCATTCTAAATTGACCCCCTCTAATTCTAAGGCTGTGCCCACAGGTCCTAGTATCCCCACCTAAGGGAAACAACTTCCCAGCGTCCACCCTTTCTAAGCCATGCATTATCTTGTAAGTTTCTATTAGATCTCCCCTCAACCTTCTAAACTCTAATGAATACAATCCCAGGATCCTCAGCCGTTCATCATATGTTAGGCCTACCATTCCAGGGATCGTCCGTGTGAATCTCTGCTGGACACGCTCCAGTGCCAGTATGTCCTTCCTGAGGTGTGGGGCCCAAAATTGGACACAGTATTCTAAATGGGGCCTAACTAGAGCTTTATAAAGTCTCAGAAGCACATCGCTGCTTTTATATGCCAACCCTCTTGAGATAAATGACAACATTCCATTCGCTTCCTTAATCACGGACTCAACCTGCAAGTTAACCTTTAGAGAATCCTGTACTCGCACTCCCAGATCCTTTTGTACTTTGGCTTTATGAATTTTCTCACTGTTCAGAAAATAGTCCATGCCTGTATTCTTTTATCCCAGGTGCAAGACCTCGCATTTGCTCAGGTTGAATTTCATCAGCCATTTCCTGGACCACTCTCCTAAACTGTCTAAATCATTCTGCAGCCTCCCCATCTCCTCCGTACTACCTGCCTGTCCACCCAACTTCCTATCATCGGCAAACTTCGCCAGAATGCCCCCAGTCCCTTCATCCAGAGCATTAATATATAAAGTGAACAGCTGCGGCCCCAACACTGAACCCTGCGGGACACCACTTGTCACCGGTTGCCATTCTGAAAAAGAGCCTTTTATCCCAACTCGCTGCCTTCTGTCAGACAGCCAATCCTCAATCCATGCCAGTAACTCACCTCGAACACCATGGGCCCTCACCTTACTCAGCAGCCTCCCGCGAGGCACCTTATCAAAGGCCTTTTGGAAGTCTAGATAGATAACATGCACTGGGTTTCCCTAGTCTAACCTACTTGTTACCTCTTCAAAGAATTCTAACAGGTTTGTCAGACATGACCTCCCCTTACTAAATCCATGCTGACTTGTTCTAATCCGACCCTGCACTTCCAAGAATTTAGAAATCTCATCCTTAACGATAGATTCTAGAATTTTACCAACAACCGAGGTTAGGCTAATCGGCCTATAATTTTCCATCTTTTGTCTTGATCCTTTCTTAAACAAGGGGGTTATAACAGCAATTTTCCAATCATCTGGGACCTCCCCTGATTCCAGTGACTTTTGAAAGATCACAACCAACGCCTCCGCTATTTCCTCAGCCACCTCTCTCAGAACTCTAGGATGTAGCCCATCGGGGCCAGGAGATTTATCAATTTTTAGACCTTTTAGCTTTTCTAGCACTTTCTCTTTTGTTATGCCTACCTTACTCAACTCTGCCCCCTGACTCTCCTTAATTGTTGGGATATTACTCATGTCTTCCACTGTGAAGACTGACGCAAAATACTTATTGAGTTCTTCAGCTATTTCCTTATCTCCCATCACTAGCCTTCCAGCATCAATTTGGAGCGGCCCAATGTCTACTTTTGCCTCTCGTTTGTTTCTTATGTATTGAAAGAAACTTTTACTATCATTTCTAATATTACTGGCTAGCCTACCTTCGTATTTGATCCTCTCCTTCCTTATTTCTCTCTTTGTTATCCTCTGTTTGTTCTTGTACCCTTCCCAATCTTCTGATTTCCCAGTGCTCTTGGCCACTATTTCGGCTGTCTCTTTTTCTTTGATACATTTCTTGACTTCCTTTGTCAGCCATGGCTGTCTAATCCTCCCCCGGATAATCTTTCTTTCCTTTGGGATGAACCTCTGTATTGTGTCCTCAATTACACCCAGAAACTCCTGCCATTGTTGCTCTACTGTCTTCCCCGCTAGGCTCTGCTTCCAGTCGATTTTCGTCAGTTCCTCTCTTATGCCCCTGTAATTACCTTTATTTAACTGTTACACCATTACATCTGATTTTGCCTTCTCTCTTTCAAACCGCAGACTGAACTCTACCATATTATGATCGCTGCCTCCTAAGTGTTCCCTTACTTTAAGGTCTTTTATAAAGTCTGGCTCATTACATAGCACTAAGTCCAGAATAGCCTGCTCCCTTGTGGGCTCCATCACAAGCTGTTCCAAAAAGCCATCCTGTAGGCATTCCATGAATTCCCTTTCTTTGGATCCACCGGCAATATTATTCACCCAGTCCACCTGCCTATTGAAGTCCCCCATGATCACCGTGACCTTGCCTTTCTGAAATGCCCTATCTATTTCCCGGTGCATCTTGTACCCCTGGTCCTGACCATTGTTAGGAGGTCTGTACATAACTCCCATTATGGTTTTTTTGCCTTTGTGGTTCCTCAACTCCACCCACACAGACTCCACATCATCTGACCCTATGTCATTCAGTGCTATTGATTTGATTTCATTCTTAACTAACAAGGCAACCCCACCCGTTCTGCCCACCTCCCTGTCTTTTCGATAAGTTGTAAATCCTTGGATGTTTAACTGCCAGTCCTGAACCCCCTGCAACCACGTCTCTGTGATGCCTACCACATCATAATCATTCAAGATGATTTGTGCCATTAATTCATCTACTTTGTTACCTAAATGCTCGTAGTATTTGTAAAGTGCCTTAATGCTATAATGCTGAGATGAGGAATAATAAGAGAGGTCGCTAGGTGGGGTGGTCTACAGGCACCCTAACAGCAAGTATAATGTACAATAAAGTGCAGAAAAAGAAATATCGGGTATTCATGTTAAAGCAATGATGGCAATTGGGGTGATTTTAAGCTCTATACAAACTGCACAACTCAGACTCGCAATAATAGCCTAGATGAATGGTCAAAGAATACATTTGAATTAGCTTCTTACAAGAACATGTCATTGAACCAACCAGAGATCAGGTTATATTAGACTTAACATTGTGCAATGTGATAGGATTAATTAATAACCTCAAAGTAAAGGTGCCACTGGGGAGCAGTGACCACAATATGACTGGATTTTATAGCCAGTTTGAAAAAGAGAAGAGTCAAAAACTGGAATTTTAAACTGAAATAACAGCAAATATATAAGCATGAAAGCAGAACTAGTTGAAGTGAACAGGATTACTAGGCTACTAGATAGACCAATACAGGAGCAGTGGCAGACATTAAAGAGGATATTTCTGAATGTTTTGAATAAGTATATTCCTAATACACAGAGAAGTTCTGTGCTTCACAAAAGAAGTTAAGGAAAACATCAAACTTCAGAAAAAACGCATACAATTACACAAAGATAAGAGGCTATTCAGGTAACTGCACAGAACATAAAGAATGGCAGGGAATGACTAAACCACTAATCTGGAGAAAACTTTAGAGGAAGCTAGCTAGAAATACAAAAATGGATGGTAAGTTTTTGTAGGTACCTAAAAAGGAAGAAAGTAAGTAAAGTGAATGTTGATCAGTGAGAATAGGGAGCTAAAGTAGATAATAAAGAAATAGAGGAAAAAAATTAACAAATACTTTTGTGTCTTTGCTATAGAGACACAAAATGTTTTCCAGAAATAACTTTAAATCAGGAGGCAGAAGGGAGAGAGGAATTCGTTGAAATTATCATCACTAGGGAAGTGGTACTGGGTAATTCAATGAACCTGTGGGCTGACAAGTCATCTTGTCTTAGGTCTTAGAAAAGTTAGTTAATGAGGCACGAGATGCGTTGGTGTCAATGTTCCAAAGTTCATTATAATCTGGAAGAAATTTGCTTTGCCACTCAGTATACGTGTAAAAGATGCAAAGAATTGCTCCCAACATCGAGATAAGTCCACCCAGGCTTCTCATATATCTTGCCATAATCCCTTTGAGATTCCATCCTATGTTTCAATTTAAGTCACTGGGACAAAGCCAGTGTTAAGGTTAGAGAGATAGTAGGAACTGCAGATGCTGGAGAATCCGAGATAACAAGGTGTAGAGCTGGATGATCACAGCAGGCCAAGCAGCATCATAGGAGCAGAAAAGCTGACGTTTTGGGCCTAGACCCTTTTGTTTTATCTTATTTGAAACGGGTAGTTAGCTCTTCAGCTTTCCTCTCCCCACCCTGGCTCAGTCAATACACATTGTAAGCAAAGGCTACTTAAGTTCACAGCGCAAAGATAAAACTTACCTGTAAAACAGTGCATAAGTCATAGCCTTATATAGGCTACCTAAATTGAACAACCTAACATTGGTAGATTTGTTGCTTCCCAATTATTGAAAGATGTCTAGACTGAATTATGCATTTACTTTATACCAATAGATAAGTTGCATGTTTTAAGTTGAGCTCATAGATGTTTCTCATTTTAAAAATCGCACAAAATAAGGCATTTCCTTAAGTTTAGCATCTCCTACCAATTACTTTTTGTTTGTAGTAACCCAGCAAACCCCTCTTCAAATCTTAAAAGCATACCAAAATAAAGTATGCTTCATTGCCTACAATATAAAAATTCATCTTTATGGCAAGGTGTGTGGAACAGAGGGACTAGAAATTGGACTACTTGTTGTTCATTTTCACATGTTATTCAGCCTAACATTCCTAGATGCTGGATAAAATGTGTATGTACGTGTCTAGCCTAGAGTGCACCGATCAACTTCAGTAGGGACTTTAATCATGCCAATAGAAGGGTTTAGTTTTTTTGCATATACAAATAAAAAGGGTTTAATGTCTACATGAGGTAATGTTTGCAACACTGTTCTGCTAAGAAGCAGCCAGCATCATCAACTGCATACAGAGACAGTAGCCACAACAACCTCCAAGAATAAGGATTTACTTAAATATGGGGCCAAGAAGAACATGGGTGCTCCTCCCAGTCCTACATAAAAGGATCAGATTGCTGCTACTGAACTCCACCTTCTTACCATCACTATCCCCTTTCTGACCTTCCTTATTCTATTACATCCATTCAGATTCCAAGCCCCAGCAAACCAAAACGACTTTGACCTCTTGTTGTCAACTTCTTATTTCGCTTATTTGAGGATAGTTGCAAGTGTCCTAATCTTTCTTCACTAATCTTCAATAATGGATTGCAGGCCCAACAATTATCTAATAGTGAAGTAAGACATTAATGGCACCTTACTATTTTCCCTGACTACTGAGCAACTTTTCCAATTTAACCTCTCAACCAAAACTAGCTTGAACTTCAGCGAAGTAGAGTACTAAGAATTTTATTCCTGTCTGTGCTCACCAGTAGCAACTTCATTATTTCATTGTCAATGGTAAACCAAGAAAACACCCTGTCATTCCATTGCAAATTGATCAAAACATAATACTTAAAAAAGCTCACTATGGCATTATTTCCTCTTTGGAGCCAATGTCAGTCAGCACAAGTGAACTGATGAATCTGAGAATACATGCTTTAGACCGGGAACAGTTTTACTCAGAGTTCTAGGTGAGGTACCAAGATGGAAAATGTGGAGTAGAAAAGATCAAATTAAATCTTCTCAAAAGTGTATTTGTGATTACGTATGACAGCACTATGCTTACGAATTAGAAGCAGTTAGATTTTCATCCTTTCCAATTCTTACCACCATTTGCTAAGATTATGACTGATATGAATGCAGTCTGAACTCTGTTTTTCCATCTACTTCCATAACCTTTGACACTTTGCCAGTCAAGAATCTACACTTGCTGGAGTCCTGAAATTGGCAGCATGAATCAAATATTCAAGCACAGATGGGTTATTAAAAGGAACAGCCAAATAAAACTGTGTTATTTTCTGATGTATCACAGAAATATTGAAAATAGAAACTGGAGTTAGGCATATGGGCCATGGACATCACGCTGCCATTCGACACGATCATGGCTGATCCTCAATCTCATCGCCACACTCTCAGGGTCTTACCGAACCTCTCGATACCTTTAGCCTCTACTTCTTTCTTAAATGTAGTTGCCTCCACAACCCTCTGTGGTTGAGACTTCCATAGGTTCATCATCCTCCAAGTTAATGTATTTCTCCTCATCTCGTCCAAATTGCCCTACCACTTATCTTGAGATCAACAACCTTTCTACTGGACCCTCTGGCCAGGTGAAACATGATCTAACCCTGTCAGAATTTTATATTTCACTGAGATCTCCTGTCATTCTTCTAAACTCTAGAGACTATAAGCTCAGTCAACCCATTGTCTTCTAATAAGACAAACTTGCTATTCCAGGAATCAGTCTGATGAACCGTTGCTGCACCCCATTTATGGTAAGAATATCTTTCCTTTTCTATGTGTGGTCTTTTTGCTTGGAGTACAGCTGCAGTAAAACTTACTTATTTCATTACCTAAACCTTCTTGCAATGAAAGCCAATATTCCATTTGCTTTCCCAACTGTTCATAGCATCTGCATACTTGTTTTGAATGTACAAGGACATTCAAGTACCTTTGTGCGTCAACATTTCAAATCTATCACTGTGTGAATAATATTCTGCTACTTTGTTTTACTTACTGAAGAGGACAACTCCATATTATACTGCATTTGCCATGTATTTACTGGCACATGCTACTTGGCTAAATTAACGTTAAGCCCTTTTATATCCTTCTCATTATTCACAATACCAACTTACTTTGTGGAATCTGCAAATTTGGAAATAGTAGATTTGATTCCCTTGGCTAAACCATTGATATGTACTGTGAATAGTTGGGTCCCAAGCACTGATTTCTGCCGTACTTTACTTGCCACCACTTCCACACCAAAAATGATCCATTTATTCCTATTCTGTTCTCTAGTCATTAAAACTGTTAGTCGGGTCCTCACAAATCACAAATACATACGTCCAATACAATTTTCCTTACATAACACAAGACTTAGAAAATACCAATGGGATGGTACAAAGTGTTTCTGTTATCACATTCTTAATCAGGTTATACACTATTCTGGCACATTTGCCGTGTACTAACAAAGCAACAACTTTGGCTTAAAGCCAACAGCAAGACCTTTCCAAATGAAGAATGGCATAAAACAGATAGTAAAGAAAAAACTCTAAAAAGAAAGCATTAATCTCTGTAAAAACTCTGACAATCTTAGATTTTCTTTACCATTCAATTGACCTGGTAAGGAAACATAGATTTATGTTCAAACTCACAATAAACTGGATGCACAATGCATCACAAGTACGCACACATATGCCCATAAATATTTCATTACAACAGCATATAGTGTAATATACAATGAACATACTCTGGTTTGTCGATATATTCATCAAGAGAGTTAAAGTAATGTACTACAAAAATGCAGATGTGCATCTATTCCTCTGTCACAGTGATGTGATAGAGCTGAACAGAACAGCATGTGGTGTCTCAATTTAATAAAGTGGGAACTTAATGCAAGTTGCTTTAATATCTCACCAAGGAGTAAAGACTTCAATCTATCCAACACCTTATCAATTCTTCAACAGCATCATTGCTGTTCACAATGGCTGACTTTAAAATGCAGCAACCATGTCACACTACAAATTGCAGAAAATGGAACAACCCTTGGCCTACTTTTGCTACTATTGATCAAGAGAGAAATATTGGCCAGGGTAACAGAACTTCCTGCTGTTCCTTCAATCTTTGATGAAATTTTTAATCCGTTCCCAAACTACAGGAACAGACAGAGGGAGGTTTCAGTTTAATGCCTCATGCATAGATTGACATCACTGAAAAATAGTATTAATGGTCCATAAGTTGCTGAACCGCTGCAGTTCATGATGACTAAATGAAATAGATTTAATAGAAGCCATCAGTTGCACCTTTGCAGTGCAATTTGTTGACAATATGGACTAATAACAACATAGTGAAGGGAATGGGTGATGTGCAATTGATGAATAATGGAATTTAAAGCTTAAAAAAAGCAACAGACTGAAACAAGTACCAAATGACTGAGGCTAAATTAGCCAAATTCATTAAAGCCACTGACAAAGTTTAGGCATTTCTTTTTTATCCCCCCAGTGATCAATAAATTATGTATACACAAAATAATTCATTACCCTTGGAGAAATTCCAGCTGGAAGCTTTTGTGTATTTGAAAAAGGCAATTTCTTTCTCACATACTGCCTCAAAAGGTTAACAAACCTGGGAATGTCTCACTCACTCACTCAATTCAAATACCTAAAACTAACAGAAAGTTATGTACAGGTGAATATAAAACAGTAAATATAAAAATGGAACTTAACTACGCCTCCATGGCAGATCTGATGTTGCGTAGCTAAGCTGACATTTTTGATGCAGTGAAGGCTTTGAAAATGCAGTAGCTGTAATTCTGGAGTTTGACCTGCCCAGAGGTGCATCGCATAGTCCACCTGAACATACAGCAGATTAGATGGGAGTGCACTTCTTTCTCTTTCAAAATATTGTGATTAACTGGCTTGGCTGCTTCGTTGAGTGCAATGGTTTTACTTGCGGTGCTCTCTCTCTGATGGAATTCACTTGAAAGCCACTTTATTCCTACTAATATCTCTTCTAATAGGATGCAAGAATGGTTGTCTTAACATGTGATCTCCCATGAAGTATCAATTCACTATCCAAATAGTGCGCTGTAATAATCCAATTTACAGTATGAATTGTGGCTTCTAAACAAGTGGTTTCAGTCAGCCAAATATCTTTGTGTTTAAAAGACAAACTAATATATTGTAATTAGGGTGCCAATGAGCCTTGTCTATCATCTAACCTGACTCACAGTCAATCACATTAAAAGAATGCGTTACTTATTCTCTGTATCATAGAATCTCTATAGTTCAGAAGCAGGTCGTTCGGCCAATCAAATCTACATTCACCCTCTGAACAGCATCCAACCCAGACCCAACCCCCTATAACCAAGCCCTATGATCCCTGTAACCCTGCATTTCCCCTGGCTAATCCACCTACCCTGCACAGCCCTGGGCACTATGGGGCAATTTAGCATGGCCAATCCACCTAATCTGCACATCTTTGGACTATGAGAGAAAGCCACAGCCCCCAGAGGAAACCAAGTTGACAGGGGGAGAATATGCAAATTCCACACAGACAGTCGCCTGAGGGGAGATTTGAACCCTGGTCCATGGCGCTATGAAGCTGCAGTACCAACCACTGAGCCACCAAGCCGCCCGACGGGAAAGATAATTCCTTAATTCACAAATTATATATCAGATGGTCAGGAAGTTCTCTTGATTTTCACTAATTTAAAATGTAATTTTTAGAACATAGCTTTAGAGATTTAAAAAATGATCATGTCAACATTTGGCATGACAAACAGAAAGTGCAAAAGAGAAAAGGCGATTAGATTAAGTCAGAAAAATATCAGAATTTGTAAACACATTAATAGTAAGTCCCTGAAGTCTCTCAGAACAATTTACTACCTATCAGAGAGAGATATTTTCAATGATTCCCTTTCTAGGCCCTCAAGGATTAATATCATGTCAGAAGTGTCAATTACATGATTAATTGGCTTCTTGAATTACAAATTAAAACTCTGAATGGTTATACAAGGTTCTTTCCTGTGAACAGTGCAATTTAATTAAACTTTAGGGATGCTGATGGGCTGATCAATAACAAATGGAATTCAATGCAGCTAAGTGTGCAGTGATGCCCTTGAGCAGGACAAAAGCGGCAAGGGAACACATGAACCATAAGATCATAAAACCAGTAAGTCTTGAATGGAAGCACCGAGGATCAGAGTGACCCCGGTGTGCATGTCCACTAGTCACTCAAGGTAGTGGGACAGGTAGTTGAAGTGGTCAAGAAGGCAAATGAGATAATTGCCTTTAGTAGCTGAGGCAGAGAGTTTAAGAGCAGGGAGGTGATGCTGGAGCTGTATAAAACATTCATTAGGCCACAACTAGAGTGTTGTGTGCAGTTCCACACTAGAGGAGGAATTGAGATTACACTGGAGGTGGTGCAAAGGAGATTTACCAGGTTGTTGTTTGGGCTGGAGAGTTTTGGTTATGAACAGAGCTTGGATAGTCTGGGATTGTTTTCCTTGGAGCAGAGGAGACTGCGGGGGGATGCAATTGAGATTTATTAAATTAAGAGGAGCATAGGCAGGCTAGATGGGAAGAACTATTCCCCTTAGTGTCGGGGTCAAAGACAAGGGGACATAGATTTAAGGTCAAGGCAGCAGGGGAGTTAGACAGAATGTGACGGAAAATCTTTTCACCCAGAGGGTGGTGGGAAACTGAAACTCTCTGCCCATAAACGGGTGGTAGTGGCAAAAACGCTCAGACATTCAAGAAATATTGCAATGCCAAGGCATAAAAATCTCTGGCCAAGTATTCAATTGGATTACAATAGTTAATTGTTTTTTTTTGACCAATACAACTCTAAATAATTAAATAATTTTCAGCTCCACTGGTCTTCCTGCCAACATGCTTAACCTCATACTTCATCTACCACATTTTTGCCCATTCATTTAACCTATCTATATCCTTCTGTAGACTCTGTTTCATTCTCACCACTTGCCTTCCAGCTCCTACTTCTTGCATTTTGTTTGACAGTGCCATCGCTCAATTTCTATTGTCTCGCAATCAGAGAATGTTACAAGATAGTAGCCACATAAGGGTGAGGAAAAGACATTTTTGAAAAAAATGTTGGGAGAAAATTACATATTTAATCCATGCGTCATTTGTCAACTTAAAATGGAAATTAGTATGTTGAGTGGAGCAGTGTGGGATCTCATTAATATATAGGATCCATGAATAAAACAATTAGAGCCTTGAATATTAATGAAATTTAGCTTGCGCTCATTTATGGTTTTCATCTTTGCATTAAATGTTACAATATCAAAGTTTTTACAAAAGAGTTTACATTTAAACAGGACTGTTGCGAATGCTCAGTAGGTCAGGTAATAATGTGTGGAGGGAAAAAAATGTGCACGTTTCACATCATTGATGTTCAAGCTCTGATGAAAGGTCATTCAATCTGAAACATAAACTGTTTTTCTCTCTCTACAAATACTGCCAGATCTACTAAGTTGATCTGGCAGTATTTGTAGATAGAGAAAAACAATTTTATTTATGCTCCAGATTTTCAGGATCTGCAGCATTTTGCATTTGTATTTAAAATAAACAGCTCAATGTATACATCTATTTCTCTTAAAGATCTAATGGCATTCTGTATTTGAAGGTGATGGGGCTGCAGTAGTTGGAACTTTTGGGATCTGAGTTACTCATATTTGCATGATTCAGATATACCTCTTAAGGTCATCCCAAGTCAATCAGGCACATTTGAATGAAAGAAGTATGAGCTTGTATTTATAAAGCACATTTACTCCTGCAGAACATCCAAAATGCTTTAGACAATCAGACACCATTTTTCATTCTGCTGTTATTCTGAGTTTGGCACAATATTGTATGAAAATACAGCATAGAAACAGGCCAACTGGTCTTAATAATTCATGCCAATGTTTATTGAACAAGTTGCATTTTATTAATTACAATGAAGGAATGGCTTATGACTTACATGGAGTGGAAGCCTGAACTCTGAATCATCATCTTTTAACTCATTGTTTAAAAGGAGTGTTGAAGGAGTGTCAACAGGAAGTTTAAGCTTACTTAAATGATGAATGTAATAAATATACTCAAAGAAGCTTAGCCATGTTTGTCTCTTTTTTTAATGTAACTTAAGGAGTAAAATTTCTGTGCTCACTCTTCAGCTGGGAGTACACAGAGGGGAATTCCACATCAAATATGTTTTTTGTATTCATTCACTTTCCTGAAGCCAGGAAGTACATAAAGCACAATAATATCAAACTGTTAAAAAAAATTCACACAGGTAAATAGGTCAGTCAATCAGACTGAACCTTCTAAGACTGAGAGACACTTCTAAGTGTTTCAATATTCCTACTAAATAAAAATCAAAAGAACTGCAAATGCTGTAAATCAGAGATCAATCAGAGACATTCCAAGGAAGGGTCCCTCGACGATTTCCCTCTATAGATGCTACCAGACCTGCTGACCTTTTCCAGCAATTTCTATTTTTGTCTCAACATTCCTACTGCTACTAACACAGAGCTCAAGAACTTAAACACCAATATTTTAGAAAATAAGATTACCTAGAGCATGTTACTAAATTCTAATGACCTCATACTCAACAAGAGAATTTGCGTTGTGTTATAAACATGAGGTGTGCATGACTTGCAACTGTCTCTTTAACATAGTGTAAAATGAAGGAAAATTGACCATGTGACCTGTTCTGAATTCTGCCTGACAGCAAGTATTGGTGGACTGGTTGTTGTAAGTTAAAGGAGGTCTAGTTAGTCTTACTAGAAAGAAGGTGCAAGACACTCACATTTCCAAACAATAACCAGAGCAACTCTGTTGAAAGGGAAACAAAATGCTGGAGAAACTCAGCAGATCTGACAGCATCTGTAGAAAGGAAAACAGAGTTAACGTTTTCAGTCCAGTCTCTTCATTAGAATTGAAAATATCTGGGGAAAGTGATAGTGATGCTGATGACTTGGGAACGGAGGGGGGGGGGTTGTGAACGGGGAGAGGAGAAGCTGCATCAGGTACTGGTACTTCAGTTGGAAGTGCCATAGCAGTAAAATGTGCCAGTCAATTTGCATTGAGAAATGAATGATGAAAACAAATGGACAACGTTCATTGAGGGAGCAATTGGTCAATATAGTGAGAGAACTATCAACTCATCTTCAATACCTTTCATGAGATCTGTTGAATCCAGCTCAAGAAGCATATAGGCCCTCAAAACCCTATTTTTGCTGACTCAGAACTGGGAGTGCTACAACTAAGTCAAGCTGTCACTTACATGATGCAGTGTGAAAGTAAAAATGTTTAAAATATACCCACAACCTTAAATTGCAGCATATCACAAGTCATTTCAATTCAACAAGGTACATAATAAATCTATAGAATTGAGGTAGAATCCACCGGAGGGATGGAAGTGCTGCAGCAGCAAAATGAAGGAATAATATTTGACCCATTTTAATTCATCTATCCATAAAAGATCTACTTTAGCATCCAAATGTTGTCTAAATGATTCCAAAGAATCCTATCTCCGCTGTTACATTTGAAAATCACATTTAAGTGTTTATTACACTATATGTCAAGCATTTCTGCTTACCATTAATCTCTCAGGTCTATGATCTTTGATTGGAACTGGGCAATGTCAGAGCTGACTGAAATTTCAAGCAGGGACAAAAGGAAGGGTTTGAGATAGGACAGAAGCCAGGAGAAGGTGAATGATATAAGAATTGGTCTTACAGGGCCAATAGAGAAAAGTAAAAGGGCAAGAAATGAAACAAATGATGTACAAAAGGTGTGCTGCTGACTAGGCAAAAATGAGAGAAAAACAAAAATGCAAAGAAAAGGCAACAAAATGGGGCAGAGGTTATCACGTGAAATTGTTAAACTCAGAGTTCTGTCTTGTAGGCTACAGAGGACCTAACCAATAGGCAAAGTGCTGTTCCTCAGGCATACATTCAAATTCAATGCAACAGTATAGTTGGCAGAGGACAGAGATGTCAGCATGAAAGCATGGAAAAGAATTAAAATGACAGGCCATGGGAAGCTCAGGGACATGCTTGCAGACCGAAAGAACCAATCACAAAATCTGCATTGGTCTCCCTTGTGTAGAGGAGACCACAATGTTAGCAGTGAATACAGAACACTACATTGAAATAAGCTACTAGGACTCGAGGCAAAATTCGAAGTACGGTAATGACTAGAGCACTATAAAGTTTTTTAATCATGTCTTCTGACTTTTACTCTAAGTTTGTGACTCTGTGTTCAATATACTGTTATCTTTGCTGCTTTATGCTCTGTATTGGTTGGATACAGTTAACAGTGAGTGTTCAATGACTCATAGGTCTACTTCTACGTCACCAGCCCCAAGCTATTTCAACACTATTCAAGGAGTATAGGAATTGACTCGCAATACAGCAAGAAGGTCATACAACTGAAAGAAACATACAAAATGAAGAGCTTTTCATGCTCTTCAAGACAATGTCTTACAGTTCCAACCTTGGCCTCTGATAAATTAGCAGCGTCACAGTTGGCATGACAATAGGTACCTTACAACCGTGTCTGGCACTCATTTATATGGGACAGCAAAACTAATTCCAAACATTGGCTTCTATTGCAAAATGCACAGATGCACTTGGTATGAAGCTAAGATTATATACAACTGTATTGCTGCTGAAGACTAAAACATTCACCTCCACTGTTTGAGAGAAATGTTCTGGTGGAATTGGGATGACAGGGCCCTAAAAACAGGACACAATTTACCACCAATTTTCAACTATAATGTGGTCAATACTTTCCCAAGGTAGTTAGATGGAGGTCCAGCCCAAGTCAGGTAGTAGGTCCATTTAATACTCTAATGAGAAACCTATGCAGGACTTTGACTGTCACTGAGCACTATGAAAACTGTATCCCAGCTGGAGTGCAGGTTGGAAGTTAAGCAATAGTATATATTTCTTCAGGCCTGGAGAAGCAAGAACGTTCCCTGAGACTCTGCAATATAAATATTGAGTCACAGGTACAGAAGCTGTCTTGCTCCCAGGAGAAGTTGGAAGCCCGGGGTCAGGGGCACAAAGGGTAATCTCAGGATCAGCCTGGGGTCTGGGGCTGGGGGAAGAGAGAGCCTAGGCAGTGAGGACAGAGCGAGCCTGGGAGTGATGCGAGAACCCAAAATGTGGGAGGCAATGGGAAGATCCCAAGGTGGGTAGTAGAGGTCCTAGAGTGTTCAGAGAGAGAGAGAAGTGAGGGATCCAGGGTGAGGGGCGCATGGAGACTAGGGAGGAGGGAAAAGAGCGGACCTGGAGTCTGGAAGAAGGCAGAGGGTGCTTGCTGGCAAGGGAACACATAGTCTCGGCAAAGGGTGGAGGGGAGCTCAGGGTTTAAAGAGAGTAGGAACTGTGGCAGAGAGGGTGGGTGGGACAGAAAACAGGAGCCTGGGTTCTGGGAGGTTGTGGAGAGAGATGGGACCCTGGGATCTGAGGGGAGATGTGTGGGAGAGGGGTGGAGCTTTGGGATTATTTCCCAAGTAGAGGAATCCTGGGAAACACTCAAGCAGATGGTTAAATTGATCCATATTAATTCATTGAAGGTTGTCACAGACTCAAGCTGAGAAAAGGTAAAAATGGTACAGAAGTAAGTTGGAACTAAATGCATTAGGGCATTCACATTTTGAGAGGTGATGGCATTTGGAGTCAATTAAAGCCCTTTCTGGTTTGTACATTCCATGTCAAGTGAATTGGCCCATTATCAATCTCTGATTTTCTTGCATCAAGCAGTGTTCTGCACCTATACAGTTCTTTCTAGTTCGGGGTGGTTATGCATATCTTCACATATTCGCTCATGCTGCACAATATGAAATATTGAAATAATTTTTTTAAGCTGATTCACAACCTTTATTGAGCTTTGTGCATGTTGTTGTCTGTGGTTACCAATGCCAGGACCTGGTCTTGAACGTTAGTTCTTCTGACTCAGAAGCTCTATCTTCACTACTGGGACAGTGTGATTAGTTACCACGACACAAGTGATATGACACTTAGTGTCATTCAAAGAAATCCAAGTTTCTACTTGTCTGATGTGGCATGCACTCATTCACCAGGAGAACAATGCCTGTTTACCCCAATTTAAAGATAATTAAGGCATAAATTGGCAAGAGCTAAGGTTAAGGATATTCCCCAGCCTACGAATGCAAACTTTGGCTTAAGCCCAATAGTTTAAAACCATGCCAAAAAATGTGCCACTTGGTTACGATTATTTGGCCATTTAGGACATTGACTTGCAGGATAATCTGGAATCAAACAGGAATAATTGTACTCTCCAACCAGACAACTACCCTTCTAATACCCACGAATGTGTTTAAGTGAGCTGACCATGGTGCTTTGGATAGTTAACACAGAAGCATAGAAACATGGAAGATAGGAGCAGGAGGCAGCCATTTGGCCCTTCGAGCCTGCTCCACCATTCTTCACGATCACGGCTGATCATCCAAATCAATAGCCTAATCCTGCTTTCTTTCCATAACTTTTGGATCCCATTTGCCCCAGGTGCTATATCTAATCGCGTCTTGAATACATACAATGTTTTGGCATCAACTACTACCTGCGGTAATGAATTCCACAGGCTCACCACTCTTTGGGTGAAGAAATGTCACCGCATCTCAGTCCTAAATAGTCGACCCTGAATCCTCATACTCTTGATCTTGTCTTTGTCAAATCCTGTCTCGTGATGGGAGTGAAAGAGCTATTACCAGAAAAGAAGTGAGGAAATGCTGCCTCGACATAAAGACGGTATGGAGTGTGAGCCTGAGTAAATCAGGCAAATTGGGAAAAGTCAGCAGTGATTACAGTTCTTTGGGGAGCAAACTTAGCACAATCTTTAGCCGATTCATCAATGATTTTTTTTTATGAGGCCGGAGTGGGGCGGGGGTTATTTTTCAGGTTATTGAAGAAAATTTAACTCTAGTGACAACCCTGAAACTGAGATAATCTATGGCAGCCCACATGAGGACCTGGACGAAATCGATGCTTCAGAAGAAGCAGCTATAATTCATGCTATTTAAATGTCAGGCAGTGGTTTCTAATATGAGGTCTGTCCTTCAATTGTATTGTAATTGCCAAGTTTTGTATTCTGTGGTTGATGTTGAGGGAATTACCATTGACAAGAAACTTAATTAGACCAACTGTATCAACAGAGGCTAAGAACACGGAGTAAGCTGCTCCATGTAAAAGCACGTCAGAAAATGATGGCATGTTCACTGTTCTACTAGGAGGTGTAGCTGCAGCAAATCAAAGTTCAATACTATCTATGAAAAATCAGAATGGACTCATCTAGCCATTGAAACCTGTGCCCACTCAATCCTCCACTATGTTTGTACAGGATACATTGCAGTCAAACTGCTCAGTCTCGTGACCTCTACCATCATGAAGGATAAGAGAAGAAATATCAGATAAATGTCACATCATTTTGGCTTCATCACAGTGCACTGTTTCATTATTGGTGCGGCTTTAAATTATGGAATCCTCTACTTCAAATCCATTATCAGAAGGATAACAACAGTTAACGAGATAGCAGGCACACCAACATCCTTTCAGGACAGCCAGGGATAGACAGTATATGTAACACAGCCATCATCCCAAAAAATACTGTACATTGTCAAATGTGAATTTTGAGACCTAGCTGGGATGCAGGTACTAGTCACAGTTGAGGTGATGATATAGCGATGTTATCACTAGACTTTTAACTCCAGAAACTCAGCTAAGCTTCTGGGGACCCAAGTTCAAATCCCACCATGGCAGATGGTGGAATCTGAATTTGATTAAAAAAAATCTGGAATTAAGAAGTGACTGATTGTCAATAAGAAAAATGCATCCGGCTCACTAAATGTCTTTCAGGGAATGAAATCTGCCATTCTCACCTAGTCTGATCTACATGTGACTCCAAAGCCACAGAAATGTGGTTGACTCTCAGCTACCCTCAAATTGCCTAGCAAGCCACTCAGTTGTATCAAGTGCTTCTAAATCTCAATGAAGAATGAAACTGGATGGACCACCTGGCATTGACATAGGCACCAGAAAAGACAAAGACAGAAACAGTCCTGTCAACCCTCCAAAGTCCTCCTTACTAACATCTGGAGGCTAGTAATAAAATTGGGAGAGCTGGCTCACAGACAAGTCAAGGAACAGCCTGACACAGTCATACTGATGGAATCATACCTGGTAGACAATGTCTCACACACCACCATTACCATCCCTGGATATGCCTTGTCCGACCAGGAGGGCAGATCCAGCAGATATGGTGGCATTCGGTCAAGAGGGAGTTGCTCTGGGAATCCTCAACATGGACTCCAGACCCCATGAAGTCTCATGGATGCAAGTTAAATATAGGCAAGGAAACCTCCTACTGGTTACCATGTACCATCATTCCTTGGCTAATGAATCAATGCTCTTCCATGTTGAACAACACTTGGAGGAAGCACTGAGGATGGCAAAGGTGTAAAATGTACCCTGGGTGGGGATTTCAACATCTACCAAGAGTGGCTCAGCAGCAGCACTATTGATGGAGCTGGCCAGGTCCTAAAGGGCATAGCTTCTAGACTGGGTCTGCAGCAGGTGCTGAGGGAACCAACAAGAGGGAAAAAATATACTTGACCTCATGGTTACCAATCTAACAACCGCAAATACATCTGTCCATGACAGTATCAGTAACAGTGACCGCTGCACAGTCTTTGTGGAGATGAAGTCTCACCTGCACATTGGGAATACCCTCCATCACGTTGTGTGGCACGTACACTAAATGGAACAGACTTCCAACAGATCTGACAACATAAGCCTGGGCATCCATGAGGCGCTCCAAGTCATCGCCAGCAGCAGAATTGTACTTCAGCACAATCTGCAACCTCATGGCTCAGTATATCCCCCACTCAACCATTACCATCAAGCCAGAGATCAACCCTGGTTCAATGGAGAGTGCAGGAGGGCATGCCAGAAGCAGCACCGGGCATACCCAAAAGTGAGGTGTCAACCTGATGAAGATACCACACAGGACTACCTGCATGCCAAACAGCGTAAGCAGCAAGTGATAGAGAGCGCTAAGCAATCCCACGACCATGCTCTGCAGTCCTGCCAATGGTGTTGAAGGTGATGGCTCCACGTATATCCCCATGAATGATGGAACAGCCCAACTCATCAGGGCAAAAGATAAGCTGAAGCATTTGTAGCAAACTTCAGCCAGATGTGCCAAGTGGATGATCCATTTAGGCCTGTTCTAGTGGTCCGCAGCACCACAAGTGTTTCAGCCAATTCAACGAACTCCACTTGATGTCAAGAAACAGAGGCACTGAGTAGTGCAAAGGCTATGGGGCCCTGACAACACTCTGGCAATAGTATTGAAAACTTGTGCTCCAGAACTTGCCACTCCCCTAGCCAAGTTGTTCCAGCACAGTTACAACACTGGCATCTAACTGGCAATGTGGAAAATTGCTCAGGTATGCCATCTACACAAAAACCAGGACAAATCCAACCCAGTCAAATCCCATCTCTTCAGTCTACTCTCAATCATCAGTAAAGTGATGGAATGTGTTATTAACCATGCTATCAAGCAGCACCTGCTCTGTGATGCCCAGTTTGGATTCCACCAGGGCCACTCAGCTCCTGACCTCATTACAACCTTGGCTCAAATATGGACAAAGAACTGAATTCCAGAGGTGAGTTGGAGTGACAGCCCTTGTCATCAAGGCCACATTTGACCAAGTATGACATCAAACAGCCCTAGCAAACTGGAGTAAACAGAAATTGGAGGAAAGCTCTCTGATGGTTGGGGTCATGCCTGGTATACAGGAAGATGGGTGTGGTTGTTGGTCAGTCATCTTAGCTCCAGGACAGCATCTGCAGTTCTTTTGGTTTTTAGTTAGACATATCTTTATTAGACAAGGAAATCCAGTGTTATGGGTGCATTCAGGAAAATGGAGCTGAGACCACAACCAGATCAAGCATGATCTTACTGAATGGTAGAGAAAGCTCAAATGCATATTCCCCAAGTCCCATATCCCTACATTTTCTCGAATGGATTTGTGCCCACTCATAGGCCACCCTTTCTCCTGGACTGGAGCCAAGCCAGCTGAGGGACACTTGCTTTGCACCAGTGTTACTGAGGGCTGGCTCTCTTGGAGTGAATCAAAGACTCCTGATCACTTGAAAAGTGCTGAAGGGGAAATGTAATGAAATAACTGACCTCATATTAGAGGGATCACTGAAAGAAATGGCACTGGAGAATGACTGGCATTTACAGAACCTCACACTGGTATACCTACAGTAGAAGAAAAGAAACAAACTGAATTAAGTGCTAGGAGACGCATAAGCAACTCCAGCTACCTGAAGTCAGCCAACCACTCAAATTTCCTACCAGACACTCTCCGTTCTTTTGTGACCTGCTTCATCAGAAAGTAATCTGCAATAACAAATGAACTTGTCCCCTCATCCTGCTCAAATATTCTGTCACATCCAAATGACATTTTTTCCCAATAGCTGCTTTTGTTGCATTTCAAAATTTCAGGACTATTATGTTTAATCTTATGAGCCAAACCAGTATGAGCACCTAGATGGCTCCTAATGCTTTTTCTGGAGCAAGTAACGGATTACAGATTTATTTAACCCAGCTCTACCTGACACACGTTATATTAGAAGTAAATTTAACTTCCTCTTCAAGCCATAACTCAACACAAAATTTGCTGGTTTTCATTATAATGTTCATTATATATTTAACATGCGCTCAAAATGAATGACAATTCTGAGCAAGGATGAGATTTTAGCCCATTAGATTAAATGATCTAAAACAATGTAAGATGATTTTTGCGGGTCCATCAATATTATGTTGCAAGATGCAGTCACAGGTATGGTCAACAGTACTCTGTTAAGACATTTGTCATTTGCAGACAATTTAATAATTTCTTAAGAAAAGGAAGAAATTTAACACTCCTAGATTGGGTCCAATAATGTACCAGCAGGCTCAGGAACAGCTTCTTGACAGCCATTATAAGACTGATGAATGGACACTAGCCTCAAATAATGTGATCTTGCTCACATTGATCTTGCCTAGCACTCGCCCTGTGCAATGTAACCTGTATGCCTCTAAGTTCTTTTTTTACAACCTTTGATCTGTACACCCTTGGTTAATATGATCTGCCTGTACTGCTCGTATGCAAAACCTTTTACTGTACTCCAGTACATGTGACAATAAATCAAACTAACACAAAACCACAGAGATAACAAGGTGTAGAGCTGGATGAACACAGCAGGCCAAGCAGCATCAGAGGAGCAGGAAGGCTGACGTTTCGGGCCGGCACCAATCTTCAGCCTTCCTGCTCCTGTGATGCTGCTTAGCCTGCTGTGTTCATCCAGCTCTACACCTTGTTATCTCAGATTCTCCAGCATCTGCAGTTCCTACTATCTCTCTAACATAAAACCGCAATGTCTTTTTAACATGTTCATGAAACCCACTCTGTAAATCTCTTGGAAACTCAAAGATCATTGAGAGTAAACAGAAAAGGCAATGATCACAAGAACTGTTCCTCCAGTTCCTCCAAGGAAAGTCCAGGTTGCTGCCACGCACAGGGTAGCTGAATGGTTTATGCCACTGGACAAGCAAAGCAGAGGTCTGATCGAATGGAAAGCTGCAATCAATACTGGTGACCATGGAACCACTAGATTGTCATCAGAACACATCTGGTTTGTTACAATGCTTTAAGGGATGGAATGTGTCAGACTTACTCCAGACCCATAGCAATGAACAATCTCTGCCCTCCAAAATGCCCTATTGTGCTACTCAATTGTATCAAAACCACGTACAACCTGGAACAGGTCAAAAAGATGCCTCACCACCATCAGAATGGGCAGTAAATCCTGGCCTCACCAGCAATGCTATAAATTAAGAAAAAAATGTTGCCACTTCTCTCCTTCAATGAGACCTTGTCACACCCCATGCCATGTCTCTACCCACGTGCTTACTGACACAAGCCTTCTTTAGGCACTGGTGGAGACCTGAGTTACATGATCACCAGCCAAGAATTTTGGCATTTCTATCAAGTTCAGCAGTTAATATCTGATGGGCTTTCAACTCCCATGCAGTCCATTGGAACAAAAGTTATAAATTATCCCTCAAGTCTGGTAGTTAGAGTAGAATAAACTGCAACAATGAAGAAAATGCATACTGATAACCTGTAAACTGCCTTGAATGAAAGACACCCACACATAAATGTCAACCATGGCTCATTGGTAGCAAGTCAATCCTTTCTTTACTGGTATCCTAACAGCGCTTGAATCTAGACTCTTCAGCTTTTTCACTGTACAATAATGCACTTGAAAATAGGAGCTAGATAATATACCAAGAATGACAGTAATAAGTGCAAGCCGTGAACTAGGCCCATTTAATAAATGGATTCAATCAGATGTTACACCCTATCTATCAGTGTAACTCATGCGATGCAGCAGCAGAATCAAGGCCTTAAATCTTAGTCTTTCACCCTTTCTGGATGGTTAACGTGAATACATAGGAAGAATGCAGGAGTTTGCTTGCCATATAGGACTCAAAGTGCTGAGTGAACCAAATTCAATTCACACCATATGATGTCAAGAAACAGTTAAAGACAATGGCTCCCAAAAAACCTATGGACCCTAACAACATTCAACAAATAGGACCAAAAACGTGTGCTCCAAAACTTGCCACGGTATAGCTTTCCTGAACAGCTACAAAACTGATACCCATTAATGTGGCAAATTGCCTAGATAAAGCATGTACACAAACAGCAGGATAAATTCAACCCGGTCAGTCACCACTCCAACAATCTATTCTCAATTATCAATAAAGTGATGGATGGTATCATCAAAAGTGCTATCAAGCAACATCTGCTTAGCAATAACCTGCTCACTGATGCTCAGTTTGGATTCCACCAGGGCCAATCAGCTCTGATCACAACATAGCCTTCATTTGAACACAGGCAAAACAGCTGAATTTCAGAGGTGAAGTTGGAGTGACTGCCTTTGATACTAAGTCCTCGTTTCACCAAGCATGCATCAGGAAGCTGGAGCAAAACTACTTTTTTTTCCCCCCTGGAGTGTCAGAGACTGACGGGTAACCTTATAGAGGTATATAAAATCATAACGGGCATGGTAGGGTGAATAGACAAGGTTTTCTTCCTAGGGTGGGATAGTCCAAGGCTATAGGACACATACGTTTAAGGTGAGGAGGAAAAGATTTAAAGAAGACCTGAGGGCAACTTTTTCATGCAGAGGGTGGTGCATGCATGGAACAAGCTGCCAGAGGAAGTGGTGGAGGCTGCTAAAATTTCAACATTTAAAAGGCATCTGGATGGGTGTATGAATAGGAAGGGTTGAGAGGGAGATGGGCCAAATGCTGGCAAATGGGACTAGGTCAGATTGGGATGTCTGGTTGGCACGGATAAGTTAGACTAAAGGTCTGCTGCCATGCTGTATCACTCTTTGACTCTATAAATCAACAGGAAAGCTCATTGGCTGGATTAGTACAAGCACAAATGAAGATATATGCGGTTGTTTAAGTACAGGAGTTCCGCTGGCTACTGTCCCAGGCCCAATCATCTTCAGCTGCTCATCAATGACCTTCCCTCCCTCCTCAGGTCAGTAGTGATGTTTGTCGATGACCGTACAACGTCCAGTACACTCAAGATTCCTCAGATACAACAGTAATCTATGTCTAAATTGGGCTGACAAGTGGCAAATAACATTTGTATCACAAAAGAACCAGGCAATGACCATCATCAATGTAAGAGAATCTAACCATCACCCTTCAACATTCAAAGGCATTGCCACTGCTGAATTCCCCATTAGCAATGTCCTGGGTATTGCCATTGACCTGAAGCTGAACTAAACTAGCCATATAACTACAGTGGCTATAACAACAGTGATGAAATACTCTCAACTTGCCTGAATAAGTGCAACTGCAACAATCAAGAAGCTTGTCAGCATCCAGGAAAAAACAGCCACTTGATCAGCACCATATTCACAAACAGTCAGTCAGTCTCATCATTGATACTCAGTAGCAGCACTACCATCCACAAAATGCACTGCAGAAACCCACCATGCCTCCTTAAATAATATCTTCCAAACCCAAGGTCACTACCTTCTGCAAGGACAAGGGCAACCAATACATAGGAAAACTCACACTTGCAAGTTCCCTTCCAAGCTACTCAGCATCCCAATTTGGACTCCTTCAGTGCGGCTAGGTCAAATCCCCGGAACTCCCTCCCGAATGTGGGTCTGTATACACCAAATGAACTGCAGCAGATCATGAAGACATTTCACTACCACCTTCTCAAGGGCAACTAGAAATGGGCAAAAAATGCTGGCCCAGTCAGCAACTCCCGACATCCCATAAATGTATATATAATAACATCCTGCTTAATGTTTCATTTCAAAATTTCCCATCTTCTATGTGCCATTAATGACAACACGCTCACACATGCCTCACCGACTGCAACAAGTGGAAAATATCTTCAACTTGAAATAAAGAAAATCTTAACATTTATATTGTGCCCTTTCAAGACCTTAGAGTCCCTCAAAGCATTTACAACTAATGAAGTCCTTTTTGAAGCCTAAATGTTGTGATCTAGGAAACATGGCCAATCCCACAAACATCAATATAACAACCTGTTAAGCCATTTCAGATGTTAGTTGAGGGATAAATACTGACCAGGACCTCAGGAAAATTCCCTTGCTTTTCTTCAAAACAGTATCATGGGGCCTTTTACAATGAGGTTGAGATGGCAAACTGGCCGTCAGTTTAACCAAAAGAGGAAATATACTGCTTTGCAAAATTATCATAACTTATCCAACATATCCTCCCAAACACACCTTTTCCAATGCAAACTTGATCCTAATATTAAATTCTTAAGAAGCTAATGTTAGAGTTCGTCTGTAAACACAAAAGCAAAACTCAGTGCAAATTTATTAAGCCATACAAACAAGAAACACATTGACGAGGACAGAGCTTTTCAGTAAATGCTTCATTAGTACGCACTGGTAAAGCAAATCTTGACAGTCTGTGCTGAATTCAGAAAATCATCAATCTAAAAATTCACAGCATTTAAATTCTAACCATAATCTGCACTCCCGATGGCTCAGATTGGAGAACAGTTTATCACACTCATTGTGGAAGTGAATTCAACGCAGATTGATGGAATGTAACTTTGGACACTGACAATTTAAAGTGAGATGACCTTGAATATACAGCCTTGCTTCTAAGAATTTTTAATCAACCTGCTCAGATATGTTAAGACACAGCTCCAAGATAAGTGGGACTTGAACCCAATTCTGGCTCAGAGGTAAGTACAATACCACTGCATCACAAGAACCTCAACCTAGCTTCTACTCTGTCTTTGTTTTGCCTTGGAAATATCTAGTGTTTAGTGATTAGTAATAGAGGATAAACTGCCATGGAGTACCCACGCAAGATGCATTGTTCTTAGATAACAGGAAGGTTTACTGCATTATAGCAATACATACAATCACATTTAGTCAGGCATACTTAGTCGGTCCTTAGCTGGTACTAATACATTTGCTGCTCTGAATGCTACAATGGAACCCCCGGTTTCCACCCATGGACCACATGTGACCTCAGCACAACAGGTGGAACCAACATAACATGAACAATACCAGTTCACAATCATCACCTCATACCTATTTTACCAATCATTACCTTATATAACTCATACTCATTATTAAAATGATTCACTTACCATTTCTAATTAAACAAAGAGTTCAGTTATTTGAATAAAATGTTTTGCCATTAAAAGGACATCAGTTTCATGAACATGTTTTAGTTTGAGTGGGAGAGAAGTTGCGTGCCATTTCTGTCAGGATTAATGCTGCAAGTAAAAATTTCTATAAATCTGATTATATTTTAAGTACTATGCCCTTATATCCCCCAGCCATCAGCATTTTTTTCCATATACAGCATTCTCAGAGCTGACCAATACATTTTATAGTTTCAAGTGCGTACATAAACTATTGAACACAAGTTTGCAGGCCATTATACAAAACAACACCAACAAAATCTCAAAGGTGTAACTCATCTAATCAAATATGTGCAAGTGGTGTTTTAGATCTTGATTCATCGTGGCACTCCTTACTTTCCTGTTGGCATTTTACATTCAATTGCATTCACTGCAACAGAGTAAATGGAACTGAGTTGCTAATTTAATTAAATCATTTCTTTTGATTAAGTGGTCTCCAGAAACGTCACAAACTGATCCAAACTGTGAAACTGCTGAGATGATCTTTAACCCACATTTGCTATTCAGCATCAACTGTCTGTTTCATTTCTGTGCGTATTTATCAATTCCTTGCTCCCACCTCTTACTTTCCGTCATCCAAACTCCACAAACAAAAGTTTCTCTGAAATGCACTTGTCCTATACTGCATCAAGTTCTAGTCCCCCATCATTGTGTTTACAAATCAACACTAGCTCCTTTCCCTCAAATTGACAAAAATAAACTCTAAGCTCAAACCCTTCTCTAGCTTTGCCCTATCCTATCTTCGAAACCTCTTCCTGCCTTCTATTCTCCCACTCCCTCAAACCCGTTGGACTTGACTCCAACTCTTGCACAACATACACCTTTCTTCACTACATCATTGGAAGCAAAACTTTGGCATCCTCGGTGCAACTAGAACCCATGCTTTAAAGCCTTTCACTTCTCTCATTTCAAATCTTTCTGAAAGCTCATGTTTCAGAACTAACATAAGACTCTAAACTCCCATCTCTTGCTTTGTATCCACCTCCCCGTCATTTTGTGAGAAACATCTTGGGCACATCTTAACCTCCATAAATACAAGTTATTGCACAAAATATCTACTTTCAACTGATCGTTTTTCTCAATAACTGTACTTTGAAGTAAGTATTCGGTAGGAATATTTTTCTAAATTTATTTTAGAAGCAATTGCCATTTTCATCCTTTCTACACAATAAAACACAGATTATTTGAGATAGAATGTTTTATTAAGTGTTTACTCTGCAAAGAGACTAAACTATTCCCCTGAAAATTCATTTCAAAGCAAAGAATGAATATATTTGAAATGAACCATGTCCATTTTCGGCAGTTTCATTACTGAGACACCAGTGAAGGGTGGAACCTTTTGGTTTAAATTAACTCAGCTGTTCCATTAAACTTCCATCATAGGGAATGATGCAAAAAAAGTGAGCTGAACTATGAAACATGACAGTTAAAAAAGACAATCCAAATACAACAATACAACCACTTCTTGATTAATCATATTTTGTGATTTTGTTTGAATATAAGTACTCAAACTGCAAACTGACATCTCCATAAGGTTGCAGCAAAACCTGTTGCATTTTGGCTTTAAAACAAACCAGAAACTAATCAAATTATCAGTGGATAAGTGGAATGTCAATGATTTCAGTCCTCTGAAAACCAACCTTTCATTATCAAGTACATCAGCCTACTTATTGAACTTGAGCTGCTGTTAGTTCTGTTTCCATCGAGATACTGCATTGCTCCAACAACACACACATCCTATCCAAGGTGAGCTTCAAACCTCACGTACAGCTAACGATTCTGGTGACCGACTTCAAAAGATCAGCTGCCAATATCACTACCTCTTACCCACCACTGCTGTAACTCTGATCCATCAGTGCTACTCTCATCAATGCTGATACTACCAAAATTTTCCAGCTCAATCTTCAGCTATTGCCTAGAAGTCTGTTCTAATTCATGCATACAAACCAAAAGTGCAGGAGAACCTCTGCATCCATCGCATCAGAAACAGAGTAAATGTTTCAAGTCCAATATGATTTCTTCAGAACATTCTACTGCAATCCTAAAGAGGAGTCATACTGGACTTGAAATATTAATTGCTTTCTCTCCACAGATGCTGCTACATCTGATGAATTTCTGCAACACTTTGTTTGTATTTATGTCTCCTTTCATTATAATTTGTGTTTACTGTCAAAAGCTATACATGATATGTCAATGGACAATAGATAATAGAATAAGTACAAACTCCTCAAGATTCAAAGCAATTGCACAAGTTTATATTTTCTTTAGTATGCTTTGAGAACAAGATGACCAGACATTTATGAACTGCCCTATCAGTCTACCTTCAATCATCAAAAAAGCTGGAAGGGGCCACCAACTGTGCTATCAAGCAGCATTTGCAAAGAAATAACTTGCTCACTGATGCTCAGATAGGGTTATGCTCAGCTCCTGACCTCACTTCAGCCATGGTCCAAACATGGACAAAACAGATGAACTCTAGAGGTTGAGGTAAGAGTGATTAACCTTAACATCAGGGTCCTATTTGACCAAATAAGAATTGTAGCAAACTGGAGTCAAAGAAAAACACTCTGCTAAGTCAGGAGTGCAATGGAATATGCTCCACTTGCCCAGATGTGTGCACTCCAACAACAATCAATAAGCTTGAAACCCGTCCATATCAAAACAGCCCATTTGATTGATCCCATTTACCACCTTCAACATTCAGTCCATCCACCAACAATATACTCTGGTAACAGTGTGTACCATCTATTGTGTGAACTGCAGGAATTCACTAATGCTTCCTTGACAACACCTTTCAAACCTTAGACCTCCACTACTAGAAGGACAAGGGCACGGATACATGGGAAGACCACTAACTCCAAGTTCCACACTATCCTGACTTGGAATCTTATAGCTGTACCTTCACTATCACTCATTAAAAATCTAGGGACACCCCTCATAACAGTGCTGTGGGTATTCCTGTATCCAAGAACTGTCTATCACAGCAAGCTCTAAACATTTGAAACATATGAGTTTTAAACCAAACTGAGTCCAAACCATTAAACTATCTTTCAGATGATTAACACATTGTTCCTTTCCAGTCATGTTTTTAAGAGACAATCTCCGATCTGCTGAATGGAGATATAAAAGGCGACATTATATCAAGGTGACATTCCACAGAAAATTATAGCGCAGAGGGTACCATTCAGAATATCATGGTTATGTCAATTCTTTGCTGAGAATTTTTCCCCATTAGGCCTGCATTTTTCCTTTTGAAACCATTTTTTCAAGAACTTGATGAATTCTGAAATTTGAATTTGATTAGTTTACATGTTGTAACCTTGTGATCCAAGTAGCCAAGTGTAGTTAATGCTATATTACATCATAAAAGCAAGCAATGAATAACATGCAAACAAGCACAGAAAATTAAAGGAATGGAAATCAAAATATTTAATGCCCTGGTCTCTTCCAAATCAGAGAATGTATTCAGTAAGAGATAACAAGGTGTGGAGCTGGATGAACACAGCAGGCCAAGCAGCATCATAGGAGCAGGAAGGCTTGACATTTCGGGCCTAGACCCTTCATTAGAAATGGGGGAGGGGAAGAGGGTTCTGAAATAAATATGCAGAGAGGGGGAGGCGGATAGAAGATGGATAGAGGAGAGGATAGGTGGAGAGGAGGCAGACAAGTCGAAGAGGCGGGGATGGAGCCAGTAAAGGTGAGTGTAGGTGGGGGAGTAGGGAGGAGATAGGTCAGTCCAGGGAGGACGGACAGGTCAAGGGGGCGGGATGAAGTTAGTAGATAGGAGATGGGGGTGGGGCTTGAGGTGGGAGGAGGGGATAGGTGAGAGGAAGGACAGGTTAGGGAGGCGGGGACGAGATGGGCTGGTTTTGGGATGCGGTTGGGGGAGGGGAGATTTTGAAGCTTGTGAAATCCACATTGATACCATTGGGCTGCAGGGTTCCCAGGCTGAATATGATTTGTTGTTCCTGCAGCCTTCGGGTGGCATCATTGTGGCATTGCAGGAGGCCCAGGATGGACATGTCGTCTGATGAATGGGAGGGGGAGTTGAAATGGTTCGCGACTGGGAGGTGCAGTTGTTTGTTGCGAACTGAGTGCAGGTGTTCTGCAAAACAGTCCCCAAGCCTCCGCTTGGTTTCCCCGATGTAGAGGAGGCCACAACGGGTACTGCGGATGCAGTATACCACATTGGCAGATGTGCAGGTGAACATCTGCCTGATGTGGAAAGTCTTCTTGGGGCCTGGGATTGGGGAGAAGGAGGAGGTGTGGGGGTCAGGTGTAGCACTTCCTGCGGTTGCAGGGAAAAGTGCCGGGTGTGGTGGGGCTGGAGGGCAGTGTGGAGCGGACAAGGGAGTCACGGTGGGAGTGGTCCCTCTGGAAAGCAGACAAGGGTGGGGAGGGAAAAATGTCTTTGGTGGTGGGGTCGGATTGCAGATGGCGGAAGTGTCGGAGGATGATGCGTCGGATCCGGAGGTTGGTGGGGTGGTACGAGGATTTACGGAAGGGTTTACGGAAGCATTTATAATTCTTTCACAAACTATCCACATTTCGTTTTCACATGAATCTCCACAGCTCTGGTAAGTTATTGATTTGCACAAGTATAACTTCAGAGTGCATGTCTCCTCTTCTATAAACCAGTGTGTCCATGGACAATAAGAAGCAGAACAATGTGAGGGGCCTTTTGGAGTTCGATGATTGCAAATAAATAAAGAAGGTATGAACTCATTATTGAGCTAGATACATATCTGGGTCACAATACTGACCATAACCTTTACCCTGAAGTATTATAATTATGTGAGTAAGCACAAAGGGGAATACTGCTGGAGAAATGCTCCCACTAGTTGCAAGAAAAAAAACTCAAAATGAAAAGTTTTATAAGCAGAGATCATATAACATTTCTGATGCAAATAAAAATAATTATTTCACCAGACTGTGAGAGATCAAGCCTACCCAGTGGGTGTCCTAACGTCATCATTGAGCTAGCACAATTAAGTTGAAAGATGAAAACTCAAAATTAGCCAACATTTTATAAACTCAAATAAGGTGAAGATAGAAAAGACATGGGGGCTCAGGAAACTTATGTTCAATATATTCTCCAAAATTATTTTCATTTAGTTTTATAAATGCCATAAAGAAAGAAGTAATATTTAAAATGAAACATCATTTTCTGCTGAATTGGAAACTGTCTTACAATAACATTGCATCAAAAATAATGTTTTGCAAAGTGCCTAACATTACAAGAGTACGCAAAATTTAAAGAGATCTGATTCTTGAAAATAATGATTCTTACTTTAATCTAAAGAAGTCTTTATTTTACAGATATAATATTGCAGGTACAGCAGACTAGTGCAGAGAAGCCTTCATTTCAAGTATTCTGTCACACAAGTTAATTTAAAAACTCTCCTACCAGGTTAGGAGTTATTTCTCATGATTTTCAAACCCACTGATCATTATTTGCTTTAGTAATTGTACAGGAGGTGACAAAATCAACTAGTTCTCAGACTCCTGATCAAACTGTGAAAGTCGCATGATCTGATTAATATCTTAATGAAACCATGAAGTCAATCTGTGATGTTCCATTGAGCAGAATTAAATAAATGAAACTTTTCTTTTCACGTTGCTTTCCAGCCTCTCCTATATCAGAAATGATCTATGTTCAAACCAGAAAGAATAGAAAAAAATCATATAATGGCAGAAGGTGCTATAGCTCCATGGCCTAGAATCTATTGATTGGATAAGCAGATGAAGAAATGCTGAAATACAACAAAGACTTGCAGAAGACGACATGATGAAACCCTAATAAATACTGAGCAAGAGGGTAGACTCTCACGTGCAGATAAAAGGAACAGAAAACAACAGGGAGGTTCAGTAAGACAAATAAATAAATAAAATAAAATAAACAAACAAGACAATAAATGCTGGAGATCACAGCGGATCTGACGGCATCCATGGAGAGAGAGCAATTTAATATTTCAAGTCTAGATAACTCTTCATTACAGCTGAAAGTGAAGTGTGGACAGGACAGCATTTATGCAATAGTCCCTGCTCTCCCGTCCCACCACCCCTCAACAAACCACAGCATAAAGGCTGTCCCCTCCACACTTCACTTCAGGAGGAGTCATCCAGACTCTAAACATTACCTTGTTCTCTCACAACGGATGCTATCTGACTCGCTGCAACCTCCAGCATTTGTTGTTTTCAGTACAGATTCCAGCATCTGCAGTAATTTGCTCCTACAAAATGAAAGCATGCCTCTTGGGATAGAAACAAGAACAGAAAGCATTTGGATTTGAACAGTATGCCAGAAAGAAAGGCTCACTATCATGGGATGGTTTAATCTCACCTAACAGTCAGCCAAGTCATGGGTTTTCTTAGCAACTGACTGCTGGGTGTATGTTGTTGCAGGAACACCTCAATGTACTAAAAAACTGATGTTGTTCCAGATGGCTAGCATGAGGGCCACAAGCTGATATACTTGCTTTAAGTGATATGATGTCATTTTTAACCACATTGTAATGGGGCATCTGTAAACCTGAATCTAAAAGGACAAGATAGCCACACACAGCTCAATGCCTTTATAATTCCAATCCTGTCTGTAAGCATTGTCTGATTGTTCACTTACTATAAGACCCATTAAGTCCATCTGATGAAGTACCTCTAATAAAGGCAAAGTGAAAACCATGCTTAAGTTAAAACTTGGGAATGGCATATTTCTGCTACTTTTGTGTTGATGGGAACAAAAAGTAAAAGTGCTACCAAAAAACTTGAGAATCAGTTTAAACTCTAACACTTCAAATATGTTTAGCAAGCAGACAACCTCAGCTCCTCAAAAAACTTTTAAAAATGAACGGACTTCTGTTTGCGTCTGCACACCGTCAGACATCAGAGACCAAGCCACTGGGGACAGAAGTAATGATCCCTCCCAAATATTTTGATGTGGGTTAAGGGAAATTTTCATTACTTCAGTCCAAGAACCAATTGTCATCTGTCTTGATCATCCAGATCTGTGAGCATGCCAACTTGGTTCTTCTTTTAGATATTTAGGTCCTTTTTTTGACATTCCTCCAATCTCAGCATGTGTCAATATCCAGATCTCAAGTCAACTCCAACCTCCACAACCTCCCCTCAACCTCCCCTGCCCCTCAAGACACCCAATCCCCACTCAGGTGAACCCTTGAGTTTAAGGTATATAGCATTTCCCTGGAAGGAAGAATGCAGCTCACAGCCAAAAATGCAACTCAGATGCTGTTGGACATGGTTTACAGAAACTGTTCTAAGATTGGGTAATGAAATATAATTATAGCTTAAGTTATTGAACCATACAGCATTTTAAAACATATCATTTTCACATCCTAATAAATATTGACCTGCATAATATGAACAGGCTTTGAGCTAAGACTTGAATTTGTTACCTCAGCAGGCTGCGCATTGAAAGCAAATTAAAAGAATGTTTCAGAATGGTTTCTCACAGGTGAATTGCAAATCCAAGGCAGACACATCATTGTCAAGATATAGACTTAAGGCAACACACACAAACTGCTCAATGTTAAACAAATATTTTATATCTGTCTTCAGAGCGGAAGACTGAAAAGCAATCCAAAATTAAGGGAGAACCAAGGGAAAATGAGAAAGTTAAAAGAAATTAATACTGTAGAAAAAGATGGATAAATTAATGGAACTAAAAGTCGACAAATCCCAAATAGAATCCCTACAGTGTGGAAGCAGGCCATTTGGCCCATTGAGCCCACACTGACTCCCTGAAGAGCATCCCATCCAGATCCACCACCGCATATTTATGATGGCTAACCCACCTCGCCTGCACATCCCTGGATACAATTGGCCATGCTAAATTGCCCATTCACCTAACCTCCACATCTTTAGACTGTGGGAGGAAACAGAAACACCTGGAGGAAACCCACACAGACACAAGGAGAATGTACAAACTCCACACAGTCACCTGAGGCTGGAATCGAACCTGTCTCCCTGGTGCTGTGAGGCAGCACTGCTAACCAGTGAGCCACGAAGCCCCGTGGATCTGATGGACTATATTTTTTGAGTTCTAAAAAAAAGATGGTTAAAGAGATCGTGGATGAATTGGTTGCTAATTTAAAAATTCCCTAGATTTGGAATATCCCAGTGGATTGCAAGATAACAAATGTAATACCATTTTTCAAGAAAGCAGGGAGAGAAAACACAGGAAACAGAAGGCCAGTTAGCCTGACCTAAGAAAATATCAGAATATATTTTTGAAGAGGTTTTAACAGTGTACTTAGAAAATCATAGTATGAAAATGTGATTTTATGAATGCGAAATTGCATCTGAATTTTTTTTTTGGAGCAATTTGTGGATGCAACTATCTGGGCAGATAAAAAGAAACCAGTGGTTATATTATGTATGGAGATCCAAAAATCATTCAACAAAGTCGCACAAAAGGCACGGGATCATGGCCATAGGTAGATATTAACATGGATAAAGTCTGAACAAAAGCAGAGAGTAGAAATAATGTGACATTTTCAAGTCAGTAGGCCTTAATTATTGGGATGTTACAGGGATCAGTGCTGGAGTTTCAGCTACTTACAATCTATAGCAATCACTGAAATGAAGATACCAAGAGGAACACATGCACATTTTCTGACCAAATAAAATTGGATAAAAAGCCTGGCATTGTTCCTGACATGCCCTTGTGCGCTCTTCAATGAATAAGAGTTGATCTCCTGGCTTGATGACAATGATAGGATGGGAGATATTCCTGGCCATGAGGTTACAGATGTGGTTGAACACATCTGCTGCCGCTGATGACCCACAATGCCTTATTGCTGCCCAGTTTTGAGTTAAGAAATTTCAAATTCTAAGAAGTGATTCTGTATTTCACATTCATTGAAAGGACAAGGGGCTTTCTCTTGAATATTGCTTTCAGGCAAATTCTTGCCACTCCATTATAAGCCTAGTCTCCTAACACAAATAATTATGGAAGTGCAAACCCAACATCGTCACCCTGACCGATTTGGAAAAAGCCATTTAATGCATAATCTGATACTGTTTTGGACACCAGCCCTAAACCTTTCAACTAGAGGATGACATGAGATTGTAATAGAATCAGCAGCCAAGGCCACGAGTGAAACTTGCTTCTTGTTGCATTCGTCGAATTCTATTAATACTCCTGTAAATCTGCAGGTATTATCACGTGGGTTGGCAGTAAAGATATAGCTTATGGACATGTGTTGTGATCTGATGTCTACATTAAAACATTCTAATGTGCAGCAGTCATAATGTACTGAGGTCAGTGTTTACACATATGTTCCGTAGAGCTGGGAATAAGAAATCAGAGTGATTTTATGTCAGAGAATGAAGCTGCTTCATTATCTTACACTGAAACACCAACAGCACTGATTTCTTCATATACTTGCTGTACTATTCTACTGTTTTGTACATGATAATAACTCAAAACTACTTTCCAACAAATGTTCTTCCAAAAAATGTGTTTTCAACTTGGACATCGAACAAGTTTATAGATCAAGGAGTGTGATATTTGTGTTTCTTTTTATTTCAGTTAGAATCTCATACATTATGAAAATAGTCTCCATCTTTCTTCACTGTATCTGAGAATTCAGTCTTCTTCAGTCTGAGCAAAAAGAAAAGCCAACCCACAATGTGTCTCAGCTTCTGCCTCAGAAAATCATCCCTACTAAATCGTAAGAGACCATGTAAGTTTGTAAACTGGCCATTCGAAAAGCTTCCAGATGAAGTGCACAGGTTGACACCTGTATCAGATATTAGATGTGTTCTAAACCACACTCTGCCAGAAACTATGTCCACACTGTCAATCTACTGCACTTAACAAGTTCGTAGCCAAAGAGAAGTGAAACATCTATAAAGCTGGTATGAATTTGAAACCAAATTCGAATTGCAATATACTTGTGCATTCATCACATCCATACCATCAACTTTTACAGCATGGAAAGAGAACTGTCAGCCCATCTTGCCAATGCTCATCATCAAGCACCTATCTACTCTAGTGCCATTATCTAGCACGCGGCCCATAGCTATGGTACTTCAAGTGGCCAGCTCAATCCTTCTAAAATATTGTGACGGCTCCTGCCTTTACCACCCTTTCAAGCAATGAGTTCCAGATACATCCCTCCCACCTAAAATGTTTTTCTTTAAAGCTACTGTAAACTTCCTGCTCTTTATCTCAAATCTATGGCCCCTTGTTATCGATCCTTTTACCAAAGGGAAACATTACTGCTAACTACTCTATGTCCCTCATAATTCTGTATACCTCATTTAGGTCCCCTGTCAGTCTTCTTTGCTCTCAGGCTTTAAGGACCTTAGCATTGACTGGCACTGGTTCACCTTACTCTCCAATATATATTTGAGATATTAGGGGGCATCACATTTCCTCTCCACAGTCTTGGTTTTCTTTCCTTCTCCAAGGTGCAGCTCAAAATTGCTAACTTTTCATGTAATGATTAGAAATCAATATTAACCCACATTGTATCAGTCTGTGGCACAAAGCATCACTGCAATAATCTGCATGACTCTTGTGCAAGTTGACTGGACTCCTAATTCAGCTCATAATTTTAAATGTAGTATTATAATTGAACTGGTTGGTTGTTTAATTCTCAACTTCTATTAACCAACAAATTGAAGCTAGGCACTGGCCTACAACCAAACAAGTCATTTTATGCTTCTTTGTTAGAAATCCACTTTGTAACTTTGAGACTGACAGAAGAGACCAACCAGCAGCTGCAGTCAGATTGAAGAAGTGAAATGGAGCTTCAAGATTTTACAGAAGCAATAATGTAGCTCCTACAGTATAGTGTAGTCAACTAGCACAGACAGGTCACAACCTCCAGGTAGGTATTTTAGAAACATCACTCATGGAAATCTTTTAAACTAACTCTGTTTCCTCTCTTGCAGTATCACGAAATGTGGCCGTCTCACATTATTTAGACATGAAGCGTAAGGTTCAGCAACATTTCAATCAGCCCTCATGTTACTAGAATTAACTAGACTGTTTAAATTCCTGTGATCTGAAGAAGCATTTTAATAAAAGGAGCAGAACATCAGTGCCCTATCCTCCTGTGAGTTTTGAGTGCCTTTTCTCATCCAATCTATCTCAGATCATGCACAACAGTTTTGTATACAATGCTGAACGTCTGCCAGACAGCAGGTGATTACCTGTATAGCAGCAGTAAGCGTTCATAGAAATTCCACCGAGAAACAATGAAGTTAAATTTGATAATAAATAATTCATTTCAAGGGTCAGGTTGCACATCATTTTGTATTGTTTGTCAGAGTTCTTTAAGCAATTCTAACACGTACGAGTACAACACCTGGAGACTGCAGATGGTCTTTACGTACTTTAAAAATGTGGGTATTCAAAGGAGAGACAGAAATGCAGTGAAATAGAATTTATATAGAATACGAATATCTTGTAATATAATGCTCCCAGTTTGAACACAAACTTGAACATTCAATTTAACATCAGTGTGCATATAGTACTCCAAAGAATGAAAGCAGAGACAAAATAAAGTGCTGCATTTGCTGGAAATCTGAAAGAACAGGTCTTGTGGAAAATATTTAGCAGATCTGGCAGCATCTGTGGATAGAGAAGTGACAATAAATGTTCCAAGTCAATGACATTTCATCAGAAAGCTTGTGTTGAGTGTGCTAATCAGACTGTATGTGCTTAGTGGCGCTGAGTAAAAGTAGGGCACAGGTTGGCTAAGTAAATTGTATGTTGTAGGTAAGTTAACATTTTTATCAAGAAACTGATACAATGGACAGAAAAAGTAGAAGTGAAGTACTGAGAAGAATGAGTAAAAAAAAGTGCTCTATTAGGAAAAGGTAGCAAGACCAGGAAGGGTGCATCTTAGAGGAAATAGAGGAGTAAGAGACATTATCATGGGAAGAAGTAAAGAAGCGAAAGAGTTTTTGCTAAAGTTGGGAGAGGTATCCCACAGATTAGGCAAGCAACGACCTGACCTAGTCACACCCTTGAAGGGATGATGGCTCATATCTTACAATCTCTGAACAGTCAGAAACCAGATGTTTCCTAGAGATGCCTGACTTGGGAATTTTCTAACATTTGAAACCATCTGAAAACATTCCCAACTCGAATCGGGTCTTGCAGCCCCAACTGACTTATCTGAAGTAGTAAGCCAGGAACAGTTAGAGGAATTAAACCTGCTCCAACTCCTGACTAACTGTAAACTGACCCCTAAATCACTTGCAATGAGGAAATCAAAGGCATAGGAAGTACTTGGGGTGGGGGATTTCCATGTCCATCGCTAAGAGCGGCCAAGTTGCACAACTTCTAACCAAACTTTCTGAGCCCTGAAGGACATAACTGTCAGATTTGTTATGCAATAGGTGGTAAGCAAGAGGGAACATACTTGAGATAACAAGGTGTAGAGCTGGATGAACACAGCAGGCCCAGCAGCATCATCAGAGCAGGGCCTGAAACGTCAAGTTTTCCTGCTCCTATGATGCTACTCGGCCTGCTGTGTTCATCCAGCTCTACACCTTGTTATCTCAGATTCTCCAGCATCTGCAGTTCCTACCATCTCGGGAACATACTTGGCTTTGCCAATCTACCGGTCACATATACATTTATCTATTACAATATTGGTAGAAGTGACTGTTGGATAGTCCTTGCGAAGACGAAGTTTTATCTTTGCAATGGACAAACTCTCCATTGTGTTGTATAGTACAACCACTGTACTACAGTCATAGACTACAGCATGGAAACAGACCCTTCGATCCATCTTACCCACATCAACCAGGTATCCTAAATTAGTCTAATTTCATTTGCCAGCATTTGGCCCATATCCCTCTATTCTTTCTATTCCTATACCCATCCAGATGCCTTTTAAATGTCATAATTGTACCAGTCTCCACCACGTCTGTGGGCAGCTCATTCCATACGTGCACCACCCTCTGTATGAAAACGTTGCCACTTTAGGTCTCTTAAAATTTTCCCCTCTCATTTTAAACCTATGCCCTCTAGTTTTGGATTCCCCTACCCTGGGGAAAAGACTTTGACTATTCACCCTATCCACGCTCCTCATGATTTTATAAACTTCTATAAGGTCACCCCTCAGCCTCTGACTAAATTAGATAGATTTCAAACAAATCTAAAAACTCAAAACAGGACAAACATCTAGTGGTGTGTGGGTCATCAGCAGCAGCTGCATTATATTTAATCACAATCTGTAACTTCATGGTCTTACCTACCGTATCCATCAAACCAAAGGATCAACCTGGCTCAATGAAGACTGCAAGAGGACAGGCTAGGAACAATGACTGGCAGACCTAAAAATAATTACGTTGAAAATACAACACAGGATTAATTGCAGGCCAAACAGCTGAAGTGGCATGCAATGGAGCTAAATGATCCCACAACCAGTAGATCAGATCTACACAATCCTTCCACACACAGTCATGGGTGATGATGGAGCACTAATCAACCAACTGAAGGAGAGCTCCACAAATATCTCCCCCCCGCCCCACCCCGACAAAGACAGGGGTACCCAATACATCAGTAAAAAAGAGAAGGCTGAATTATTTGTAATCACCATCAGTCAGAAGTGCTGAGTCGATGATTCATCTCAGCCACGTGCCAGATTTCCGTTAATCCGATTCACTCCATGCGCTATCAAGGGAGGGCCAAAGGCAGTGTATAAAAGCTATGAGCTCTGACAACACTGGCTAGTGAATACCAGCACACCTTGCCCAGTAGAGGTAATGGTTCCTGCTGGATCTTTAGCTGAAGTGAGGCCTCCTTTACCAATATAAAATTTCACCCCAATAGTGTAAAGATCTGTTCTGTTCATCTTCATGTTCCTTAGCACAATCTTTGAGGAACATCTCCAACTGCAATACTATAAATAATTGCATTTACAATAACAGTATTTTATGGTCTTTCTGAATAAAATTACCAATTTAATAGTGAATTAAATGAGCAGATCTGTACCTACAAGGAGCCAAGTGCTACAAAACAAATGTATTTTATTTAGAAATCTTAACAACTAACGGATAGAGGCAATTTTGAGCGCTTAGCTTAGGTTGGATTTGCATCCAAATGACTGAAATAAAATGTAATGGCTCTTTCATAACCCACATTCAGAATTTCAATATTGCAGTGGAAAAACGGCTCCTAGTTAAGCTCAGGAACAGAATAGGAGTGTAACACAATCAGATGTTATCAACTTGAAATACTTATTTTTGAGTTTAAATTCTGTGTCACAAATGATAAAATGCAGTTATAAGTATTGCAGTGTAACTTTCTGGACAGCTGATTACTACTAAATATTATACTAAATATTATACTAAATATTTTTGCATGTACATAACGTTGCCTGTTCCTAACATTACTTAAGTAGCTACTTAGTCACAGGAGACTGCAGCTAACCAGCAGTTAACTGGATCTGGCAATACTTGGATCAAGTTTCTTAAAAGAACTGTCTCATCTGCTGACTACTATGGAAACTTACTGATCACAGTGCACTTTCATCGATGGCCAGCATTCACTGCAGGCTTAGAAGCCAGCTAGTTGAATGCAATATAGAGCGCAGAGACAGATACACGAACAGATTTGGTCAAGATCCCATAGGTTTGATAGCAAAGAACAGGTGCTCGTGCATTATGTTGGAGGGAACTCCACACTGTGGTTAGATAAAGGGGTCACAGGTGATAATGAAGAATAACGATGTAAATTCAAGTCAGTCCACGTGAAATTTTTAAACAGTGATCCTATTCATTTGCTGTACGTGTTTTCGTAAATTTGGCAGGGGCCGTTGCAACTTGATGCAGTGTATTCTTTAGACAATACAAACTGTGGTCAAAGTTCACGACTGCTTGAGGGAGTAATGTTCAAGGTGGCGGACAGCCTACCAGACAGTGAAACGTACAACTTTGTCCGACATGGCGTTACGTGTTACCTGTTACCGAAGTTGACTGATTTAGGCGAGTTGAAAATACTGCTTACATTGCGTTGTGGACAGTAGCGGGGGGTCTGTGGGAATGCACAGGTGCCCTACATACTGCAAAATACCAATTGTAAATCCACTGTAATAACCATGACATACAAGTGTTTGGTGCAGCTGAGCTTCTGGCTAGTACTAACTTTCAAGATATTACTGATGATGTTAATGTCAGTGAAAGTCAAGGGTAGGTGACTGGACTCCTTTTGTTAGAAGTGAGCACTATCAGAGATTTGCTTGCAGCAAATGTTGTTTGATCATGTCTGTAATGTCCAGGAAAATGATGAAAACAGGACATGACTAGAAGTTTAGAAGACTCAGGTTATTTCAAGTAGGCTTTGTCTTTTCCTAATTTAAACCAAATGATACAAAAATAAGCACTCATCAGTGGGTTAATCAATTGTCCCTTGCTGCCAAAACCTTAATTTTCTCATCCAAAAATAGCTTCTGAAAACTCTTGCCTTTATACAAAAATATTACAAAAAAAATCCATGAAGCATTTCAGGATTTGAAAATTAGCACACATATTTGGGAAATATGTGGTTTAAGACTGACTAAGAGTCTGAAGATTTCATTTTGAAACTCCAAATATTTACTCTTCAGATTCTTCAGTTAAAACCCATTTAGTTTTTTCGAGCTCACATTATTCAAATACCCAATGATAGGATTAAGGAAAAGGGTGAGCAAAGCTGATTTATTATGACAAGGGGCACAATTCAAATGCATTTCTTCTTGGTGAGCAGGGATACCCATTTTACAAGAATGAAGTTGCAATGACCATTCACCTGCAACAGTGAAACTTCAACGATGGGTCAAAAGAGATCACCTTCTGTTGTTCTATTGTTCTTCGATTCCTGGTCTGTTGCATTCTCTCCCTCCCTTCAGTTCAGCTTAGAGCTTAACCCTGACTCTAACATGAACATTGCAACCTTGTCTGGACTGAACTCAATTCAAATTGAATAATAAAAGACAGCCATTTAAAATCCAGTTGCTAAGTAACTGTAGGTACACCAAGTATCATGCACACACATTCACTTTTAATGTGAGCAAATCTGGATACAGCTTTTTGCACTATCCTATTTGCGTCTCTCATAACAATCAGCACTCCTGACTGACTAGTGATTCTGCAGTTTTTATGATTGAAAGTACTCAAATGCAACATTCTGGCATTTTTGAAATATTTACATTATCTCCAATGAAATCGCTTTCTGGTTTACAACTCATCGTACAAAGGTAACAAGATTTAAAAAAATTACAAATTGCATCATCAGCTAGCAATAACACAGCCCTGATGGGTTCACCAACTTCAAACTCTGTTCAAATTTCCAGCCCAGCAAGAACACTCTTTTAATAACCAACCATTACTCTTCTCCACTGTCATCAAGTACTATATCATCACAAAGCAAGTGTCACCTTTTTAAATGGGTACAAACAATTGCATTCAACTCAGAAAAAACAAGAAAAGGAAATTTTTCGACTTAAATCGAAAAATTGTTTTCTTCTCCATAATGGCCTTCACAACTTCTGCGCTCGTTGATTGTGCAAAGCCTTAAGTGTGCTTTTGGGAAGCACATACTCCTCCTTCACGGTTTCCAGAAGTGAATTTAGCCACAAAAGGGAGACAAGCAGCCAGATGAACACCCTCACAATGTTGGTGCTCACACTGGATATGTGGATGACCACCTTGGTCAGGCTCAAGAACACACACATCACAAGTTCTTCCTATTTGCTCTCCTGAAACAACTACTACCAAGCTCTTCCCACAGAGACTGACCAAAAGCCAGGAACACGGGTTTGATTTGAAGCCAGAAATTGCCCAGGGTAGTGTCGTGGGCTCAACCATATTAATCTACTTCATCAATGACCTTCTCTCCATCACAAGGTTGAAGGTGAGAATGACTGCACAACATTCCGTACCACCCATTTAATGTCTGACTCCTCAGACACTTGTCCAATGAAGCAAGACCTGGACAATTACCATATTTGGGCTGACAAATTGGAAGTAAATTCACGCCATAAAAGTGTCAAGCAATAACCATCTTCAATGAGAGAATCTAACCATTGGCCCCTAACATAAAATGGCATCGTTATTGCTGAATTTCCTATCATCAACATCCTGACAATTACATTTATCAGAAACTGAACAGGACTAGACATATAAATACTATAGCTACAACTGTGCTTCAGAGATTGAGACACTGACAGTATGCAATTTCTCAACTCCCCAAAGCCTGTCCAGAGTTTACAAGGCACAAGTCAAGAGTGTGATGGAATACTCCCTACTTACCTGGCTAAAATAGCCCACTTGATTGGCACTACATTCACAAACATTCACGTCCTCTATCACTGTTGCTCAGTAGCAGCAGTGCTTACTATCTAGAAGATGCGCTGCAGATATTCACTGAGGGTCTTAAACAGCACTTCCAAACCCGCAACTATTACGAACTAGAAGGACAGAAGCAGAAGATGCACGAGGACCACCACCACCGACAAGTTCATCTCTAAGCAACTCGCTGTCCTAACATGGAAATTTATCGCTGTTCCTTCATTGTTGCCGGGTCAAAACGCTGGAACTTTCTTTCCAACAGCACCACGATTGTACCTATATCAAGTGGACAGACCACCCTCTCAAGGGCATCCAGGTATGGGCAAGAAATGCCAACCCAGCTAGCAAGCCCCACATACTGTGAATGAATTTTAAAAAGTTTGAAGATCAAATTGGATATGGTCAACACAGTTGTTAAAGGCTGTGATTCTAAACAACACGAATTCATAATTTAAGCAATAAGTAGACTAAGCGGACAGTTAGTTCAGACTAGTTCCAAGGGTGGCTGCCATGGGATACAGAAATTGAACTACTCCCGAGAGGAAGCTTAAGATGTTGAACTTGGAATTTTACTCAGAAAAATAAATAGCTACAGAGTTTTACTGCCAAATTTTGGAGCTTTTAATACATGGCATCAGGGACTGCAAGCATGTGACAGACCTTCACTGATCTCCAACAGCCACAAAGCCAAAGCAAAAGAATCTGGCACTGAACAGCCTATCCAATCGGCTGAGGGAGTCACTCAATCACTATTTGACTTTTCAGTTTGATGATGATGACGATGAAAGTGATAACACCGGTACTTTAACTGAATCAAGGTCATGGATCAGGCTCAGGCACCCCTTGTGCATTCACAAGCAGTCAGTTCATTTTAAACAACTGAATATTTGGGCAATTTTCTTTCATTGGCAGCGGCTTGAAGCTTGGTTGGTGAGAAGGAAGAGGTTGTTTTCATGCATGTGTAATTACATGCAGAATAAGGCAATTGAGATGGTGAACCCTGTGGATTTGGGGAGGAAGGTGGGAGAGTATTCCTAGTTTCTTTGGCTTCACATAAATGTATCCATTGAAAGTTTTTAAAAACTATGATCCTGGCAACAGTTTAGACAACTTTTGAATTTCGTGATATAAGCACAGCTAGGTCCAATTTTGACTCCAAGGCCGCAGAACATTCTGGCTATTCATTTAATAAATAACGTCAGAAAGTGGTCACATTTTTAACTTACACAGGCCAAAGAAAAATTACCCAGCAGCTGATTCTTGTTAACTGATCATTCACCTGTAACTGAGACAGGTTTGCATAATGAAATGCTTAGAAATGAAAGGGGCGAGGAGAGCTAGCAGGAAAGCTTGCGAAAGTATTCTTAACAATTGAAGAGCTATGGGTAGCATCTCCAAACTCTTCTTCCTTGAGCAAGAATCAGGTCCCGAATGTGAGGAGTTTGTTCAATAAATGCCTCTCTGCGTTTCCAAACAACAGTTACAATCTTCCCAATATACTATACCAATCCTAACTTACTGTCTGTATTAAACACGTTAGGCATAGGTCAGGGAAAGTAAACTCACAGTTCAAAATAGAAATCACAAAATCCTGGAACCATCACAGCAGTGTGGGTGTACCTACGCTAATTGGACTGCAGTAGTTCTTGAAGGCAGGTCACCATCTCAAGGGTGACTGAGAGTGGACAATGAATGCTGGCCAAGCAGTAAAACCCACATTCCCTGAATGAGTTTTTAAAGTTGTATAGTTCTATTAAGTAGAAACTGAAAAGATATAAGCAAATACAGCATGAAATTATCAAATTCACTGTCACAGAAATTTTTATTCAAACTGAGAGGTTGGTGAAGTGATGGAATTTTAATCTTTTCCAAAATGTCTGAAACTATTTGCATTTAACATTTTGGCATAAGATTTAACTGAAGGTTACTACGTAAATTCAGAGGCTGGAGTCTAAGCACAGGTATAATAAATTATTCACTATGGAACTGTAGATAGTTAACTAAGGAAGCTAATTTGTACTTTTTTCCCCCCTGGAGTAGGACTCAACCATCTCTATTGTTTCAAAACATAAATAGAGCATCTCAGGGCAGCTTAACATGGAGGATTTCTTGAAAAAGTGCTGTGAGTTTGGTGAACTGGTGGAGGAGGTATTCTTTGCTTTTTACTTTCTAATCTAGAGTTTATAGTCAATATTCAAAAAGCAAGCTTAAGGTATAGTGGAGGAGCCTGGCCACGCAGAAGGCCCATCATTGACATGTGGGAAGTCATGGTCTTTCTCACATGTAAAGAAGCTGTAAGTGTAACTGACTGCAGAAGCCTAAGTCTGGAGCTTGAGCAGCAGCTGGAACCACTGCTGTACTTCTGTGAAATAAAGGGCGATGTGGGCAACATGGTCATGCAGCTGCATAGGGAATAGATGACTGCCAGGAAATCTGAAAGAATGAAGCAGGTATGCGGAAGTCCCCAAGATGTATCTGCTCACTGATCAGATTTCTGTTCTGGTTACTGGTGAAGATAATAGTTTCTCAGGAGAGTACAGCCAAACTCAGGGCACCACAGGTGGCTCAACTGTGAAAGGAGGAAGGAAGAAGATTGGAAGAGCACCTGGGATCAGCTTTTTGTTACTTAAGGGAATGGACAGACGTTTTTGGTGTCTGTGGACCTGATTGTAGAATGGGATGTTGCCTCCCTGGTGCCTGCATCAAGGATATTACAGATTGACTGCAGGACATTCTTCTGGAGGACAGTGATCAGTTAGAGATCCTGGCCCACATTGATACCAATGACAAATGAAGGGAAATGTGGTCCGGTCAAAATTTAGGGATCTAAGTTGAAAACTAGGAAACAGGAACTCAAAAGTAGCAATCTCTGGATTGATTGCCCTGATTGACTTGTAACAGCTCTCTGGATGGACAATAAGTGCTGGCATAGCCAGGGATGCCAACATCCCACAAACAAAAAAAACTTCCCAATGCCAAACGCAAATGACTATATAAACGGATAGATAAAACAGTTGAACATATAGTTGAAAGATGTCCAGAAGGGAAATTCCTGGAACACTGGTACTGGCTCTGGAAAAGATAGCACCTGTACAAGCCAAATGAATTGTATCTGAACAGAACCAGGTTCAAGTTCAATCAGGGCATTTTGCTACAGCCACTGAGAGGACTTAAAACTCATTGTGTGGGACCAGGACAGGATTTCAGAGAGGAATAGTTGGTAGCACAGAATATGTAAAGACAGTGAGTACACTAATAGTAATCAGTAAGTTAATAGGTTAATGAGAGAGAAATTGAAACATGCTAAATCTGGAACATGTCACATGTATGTGAATGCATGGAACATAGTAAATATGATTGCTGAGTTATGGCCATAGATTGTCAAGTGGAATGATGATGATGTGAATGATGATTACAGAGACCTGGATCAAGGAAGGTCAGGACTGGACGTTAAATGTTCCTGAATAGAAGGTGTCCAGAAAAGATAGGAAAGGGAAAAGAGAAGGAGGGTTTGTAGCATTAGTTGAGGACAGTACTGCAGGCTGGAGAAAGAAAATGTCTCAGAGGATTCAAATACAGAAACAATTTGGCCAGAGCTAAGGAACATAGAAGGTGAAATTACATTGCTTTATGTCACCTAAACACCACTAACTAGTGTGAAGAATGTCAAGGAACATACAAGGAGATTACAGAGAGGTGCAAACATTATAGAATAGTTATAATGCAGGTTTTAATTATTCAAATGCAAACTGTGATAGCAATAGTATAAAAGGAAAAAAAAAGTAAGTGGTCCTCGATTGCGTTCAGGAAAATCTTCTACAGCAGTCTGTGGCCCAGCACAAACTGAGAAGAAAACATTGATAAATGTGGTTCTTAGGAATGAGGTGGGCTAAGTAAATCAAGTGTCAGTGGGGTAACATTTAGGGGCCAGTGATCATTGTAGGTTTAGGATGACTGCGAAAAAGAACAACAGATAATCCAAAGGAAGCATAATTAACTGGGGGAGAGCTGACTTCAATTTGGTGCTTTGCCAGATTGACTGGACCTTAAGATTGGCAACAAAAACTACAGTTGAACAATGGGCTAGAGATGGTTCAGGCACAGTTAAGTTATTTTCCCTTAAAAGGAAAAGACAAGACAAATGAATCCAAAAATATTAAAGTAATGTACAAAAGAAGCATACTGGCTAAAGCAGTAGCAGAGGCAGGTTCAATCAAGGCATTCAAGAAGGGCATTAGGTTGTTATCTGAATAAAAACAATGAGCAGGGTTAGAGGGAAAAAGATGGTGGAAGCTAAGTTATACTGCATATTCAAACAGCCAGTGCAGACAAAAGTAGGCCAAATGGCTTTTCTCTGCAATGTTACAATTCAGGAATTGTCAGAAAATAATAATCAACATCGGTGAAAACACACTGAAATCTCTCAGGCTCATAAGGGAGGAAATTGCTGTCAGTACTGGTCTGTGTTAGCAATAATATCCTGTACAAATTCTGGTACATAACTGAGGAAATAGATTATAGGATTGCAGATAATGGCCATGTTAGCATAAAATGCTCTCCCAAAAAAAAAACAATGCAAGAACAAAATTTTTCACTTTATTCATTCATGGGATATGGGTGTTGCTAACAGGGCCAGCATTTATTAATCATTAAGGTTCTTGGAAGATTTGTAGCTCGTGTTGTGGATGAGGTTGTTGGCTTCCTCGCTGAGCTGGCTGGTTACCATACAGATGTTTCATCACAATGCCATATAACATTATTAGTGCGGTCTCCGATGAAGCGATGTTGTTCTACTCTATTTGGTATTTATATGGTCCGATCTGTTAAGTTGGCTGTGCCATTTGTGTCATAATGACATTTGAGGTGGGGGTGGTGTGCAGCCTTCTTGAAACCCTATAATCCACAATGCTGTTAGGGAAACAGTTCCAAGATTCTGACCAAGTGACACTGAAGGAACTATTGTATTTTGCCAAGTTTTCTTTTCATTTTTTCATTGGGTATTATGTCAAAAAAATGCAAATATTCATCATTGTAGCCCAGACAAACACATTAGAGTAATTGATAATTAACTCCTGCAGTTTGGTAGAGCTTCCAACCTTCATTTTACTTGCAGCATGACATATAAACTCAGTGGCCAGGTTATTACTTTTAAAGTTTTCACTGGCACCAAAAAATCTACTAATAATTGCCAACTGCGTATACTCACCTCCGATTTTCTAATTCTGCAGATGCAATGGAAAAAGCTGGTTTAAAAACAACTTTTAAAACTCTACTTTGCTTGACATATTTTTATGTTTACCAATGTATTTTTCATTCAATTCTTTTAATTTTTAGTGTTTGTTAGCCTTTTATCTTTTTCTTTTAAAAATGCACCTTTGCCGTCAGACAACACAGTCTGTTAACTTACAAAAGGCAGGTGCCCATGTTAGTAATAAGTTCTCAGCTGAATCTCGGAATGCCATCGCACCATTCGGAGGGGCAGCTACAGACCACAGTCAAGCAGAATATTTCAGGTTCATATTCACTCATTCTCCCAGCATGATAAGTCTCACCATTAAATGGGTGTTCAGTATTGCCCTCATGTTTCTGAGAATGGCAGGCTTTTGTCATCCTTTTACCAAGTAGAGGAAGCCTATCAGAATTCTGAGCCAACATCCAATCTTAGCCACTGCTATAAGTGATGTTCGTTTCAAGGAGAAGATGAGGTTTTCTGTCTTTTCTCTCTTCATGTTTTCAATGTATTTGTAAAATACTTGTTCAATTTCAAATTATCTGCTTCATTGTTTTGAACTTACTACCAGTTTCTGTTAAAATTATTTTCCATTCTGTGCATCCTGTTTTTATACTTTTTTCTCTCTTGACGAGACCAGGGAAAGTAAGTGGGGCTACCAAATGAAAGGACTGTGGTAGGAACAGGAGAGAGTTAGTAGAGATATTAGCAGACAGAGAAAGAAAAGTTAAAGTAGGATTCAACATTCACAAATGGCAAAATAAAGTGAACAAGAGGGAAGAAAACATTAATCTACTAGAAACAGCAAGTTAATACATTCACATGTCCTGGAAATGAATAAAAATGGCAGACAGCATGCTCTGTCAGAGATTAAGAGCAAAAGGAACATGAAGCAGCAGGATGTGGGCTGCAAACAAAAAGGGATGCAGGAAACATTTGAAGAGAACATTAGCTCCTTACTGTGCAGTCATCAGTCAATGTAAGTAAATATTAGGAGTCAACGTCACTCCTTTTAGATAGTATAATCCATGTTTAAAATTGGGATTCTAACAACAACAATCAATGGACTGACTCTGATCCGAAGCTTAATAATAATGGCTCAGCACAGAAGTGATCAACATGATGCTACTTTAGTTTTCGCAACCGTGATCTCAAGAAATGTGGTCTCAAGAAATGATGTATGTTATTATGTGTACATTGCTCAAGAGAGTAAATGTATTCATAGTCTCCAGGAGCAATCAATGAGAGTGCTAAAATTACAGTGATAGTAATTTTCAGTGCATGGGAACTCCATGCTCTGCACCTCAAAGAGCTTAGTCATTATGCTTCTTCCTAATATTAATGCTGGTGTGCTCTGGTTTGCAATGGGCAATGCATGCATTCTTTATTTCATTAAATCATTGCTAGCACTTTCAAAAAAGATTCAAGTAGCATGCTTTACAGCAATGCAAGATTGTCTACATCCTAAATTCGAAGCAGCTTTGGAAATGAAAACATCTCAATTCCACAAAATTCAAATTGAGCTATGCTGTAGTTTAACTCACATTTGTCAAAAATCTTTAATGTCAATAATACAACAACAGTACATTTCCATAAGAATGCATAAAAAAATCTTGTTATTAAATCATCACTCATAGATGTGCTTAGAGGAGACGTAAGGTTTATCATCGATATAAAGCTATATTGCCACAGAATTTTTTCAGTGTAAGTTAGACATATTATTCTAAGGGTTCCTGCTCATATATCAACTGAGCTGTGATTTGTCTGACAGAGATGGCTTGACAACATTCAAAATGCCCAGGTCTGTAACTAATAGATCTGCTCTCAATAAACAGAAGACTTGCTGTGCATTCACATCAATATTAATGCTTCTCTGCTCTGATATACTTGCCTCATTCAAATTGGAATTAAAAACTATTTCCTGAATGAAAATTAATTTCACAGAGGAGGCTCCCTCCTCCTATCTCCCAGGAAATACTAGCCTCTCTCAATTCTAACAAGACAGTGACTTAGGTATAAATTTCAGAAAGTCACTTTACGTGGAAATCTACTTTTAGATTGAAAATAATTGCTCGCCCACTTGGTTTTTGCTGCTACAGGTACACAAGTTTAAAATGGAATATGCTTCTCATACAATGAAATCAGTTTCCTTCAAGAAAGCTTACTGAGAAATAATTACATTGCTGAATTTCAGTTCATTTAACAATGGACCAAAATGGTCATATACAATGTACTAAAGTAGTATAACTTTATGCAGAACAATAAAGACACCAATTACGGCATGGCGGGGCAGCACGGTGGCTCAGTGGTTAGCACTGCTGCCTCACAGCGCCAAGGAGCTGGGTTCAATTCCACCCTTAGGCGACTGTCTGTGTGGAGTTTGCACATTCTCCCCGTGTCTGCGTGGGTTTCCTCTGGGTGCTCCGGTTTCCTCCCACAGTCCAAAGATATGCAGGTTGGGTGGATTGGTTAAGCTAAATTGCCCGTAGTGTTCAGGGGTCTGTAGATTAGGTGGGTTATAGGGGGATGGGTCTGGGTGGGATGCTGTTTGTGTCGGTGTGGACTTGTTGGACCGAAGGGCCTGTTTCCATACTGTAAGGATCCTATGATTAACTTTTCTACTTCAAATTTTGTCTGGTATTGAACATGGAGAAGAATGAATTTCCATGACATAAAATCTGATAACAACTTGGTTCCTATGATGTTGAGGGGACAGGAATGTTTCCCTCCCATGAATTAAGGTTCTGAAATTTCTCTTAAGATAGACTTTGCATTCATTCAACACTTTTTGTACTCTTAGGATATCCCCTAGCACATTCCACCCCATTAATGACAAATAAAACTTAGTCTTTTTTGTTTTATAGACGGAAAGCATAAGCCAATTTGTACAAATAATTTCCCACAAATAGTACAAGTACAATTAAAGGGACGAATTTCCAGGCATTGGGCATTTATTAGCCTTGTCCCCTGTCAACCAGTGAGGTGCCAGGATTGAATTGGACCGATAAGACCACGTACACATTTGACAAAGTCAGAAGTCACACGACACCAGGTTAAAGTCCAACAGGTTCATTTGAAATCACAAGCTTTCCATGCACTGCTCCTTCTGATCCTGTCAAATGCATACACGGTCATATGCAAGTGTTATGGCCACAGTCACTCCCCTCCTTCAACTGGGACATTTTTGGCAAAACTTTCATCTGCTGCAGAGACATTTTTCTTAACCATAGCTATACATTCAGGTTCATTCGATCGACTCCAGAAATGGTGGGCTTCAGCAGTTTAGGCCTGTACTCTCTGGAGTTTAGAAAATTGAGAGGAGTTCTAAATTGACGTTTTTAAAGTGTTAAACAGAATTGGCAAAGTAGACATAGAGAGGATGCTTCCTCATATGCGGCAATCTAGGACAAGTGGTCACAGGTTCAGGATAAGGGTAACAGATTTAAAAAAGAGATAAGTTGAAATTACTTACCTCAAATGTTCCTGAATCAGTGGAATTTATGACCCAGAGTGTGGTGGATGCTGGGACACTGAGTAAATTTAAGGAGGAGATAGATGGATTTTTAATTAGTAATAGGTTGAAGGGTTGTGAAGAGTGGACATGAAAGTGAAGTTGAGGCCAAGATGACAGAAGCACAATCCTACCGAATGGCAGAGTAGACGTGAGAGACTGACTGAATTGCCTACTCCTGCTCCTAGTTCTTATGCTTATGCTCTTACTATTGCCAATAATTTAGGTGGGATCCTTAGCTTCCATCATGAATTGAGCCAGATTAAGGTGGGGCTCTGCTACAGTAGTTTTCAGTCACCTACTGCAATGAATGAGAGAGGCAACGAATGATTTGTTTGCTTATATTAAAAAAGTTCTAAAAGCCCTAACTCCACTAATGTGAATTGTATCCTGCCATGGTCATGCTTTAATTTTTGTCCTTCCTCCCATCTCTGACCACTAAAACAATACGGCTAAAAAAGCATACCCTTGCCCAGAATTTCAAGGCGGCAAATAGCAGGAAACAAAATGAAATCATGCTTTGTTATGTGCATCCTGCTAAAATACACCTGCCCACATATTGTTGGGCACAATTTTCATAATTGGGATGATTCTCTCCTTGCATCCTTCGAAACGCCCACCCCATAGGATCTCACATTCACCTAAATGATACTAGTTCCTGTACTTCAAAATAAATCACAGAATATCATGCATTTTAAGACTACACCCTTCAGATGCCTTGTGAAATGACATGTTAGGGCCACGGCTTGCCAACTTGCATGAGCACTTTTTTCTGTAGTTTATGGTTCTCTACATTTGCTACTGGTGCTGACCATAAATAATTAACTCAAAGTTTTGCTTCCTGCTTTGAATTCTTCCTGTAAATTTTTAAGTTACAAGCATATTACATTTAGTAAAAGCTTCTAATTTCAGAGTTCAGCATCTTTGTTATCCAAAGTTGTTATTTGGTTGATCTTCAATTAGTTAGGTAGCAGCATCTTTTTGATCACTTTTTAAACATTGCCTTCATGGCAATAAGAGAACTAATAAAGTTTTACAAAAGTAATTAAATGATGAGCTATTTTTTGAAGATTGAAAAAAAGCAATAACCTTGCAATTAGTCCAGAGAAGTGTTCCCTAATTTATGATGCATCGTTAAATACCTTTCATGCAGGGCTTGCTTTTACTGCTGAGCTGAAAGCTTAACACAACAACATTAGAACTGATAGATCAATCCAAGAGTACAAAAATCAGTCTGATAATCCTCGTGCATTTATAGCACTGCAGTCTGGCTAAAAGGCTGACATAGCCTGTAGTTTATAACATATAACTCACTAAACCCGGCCTTTGCTGGGACGCTGATAATTAGCATACTATAAAAACTAATGAATAGCCTGTACATTAAGTGGAGTGATGTACTCAGAGGTACAGTTTGTTAGGTGTTCTTTAAGATTAAAAGCATTTTTGGGCTGAATTAAATAGTGTAGTTACAAGCTGAGTTCTAAACTTGTCATCACAGATTGGATTCCACATAATAGATTTATAGAGTATTGCTTATGGTTAGATTCTAAAGAACCTATTTATACAAAGAATGATATAGAATGCACAGTACAGAAACAGGCCAATCAAACCAGTCTGTGCCTGTGCTTATACTCCATAAGCCCTAACCCACTTTGTCCACATTCAGTATACTCTTCCACACTTTTCACCCTCACATTTACTTACTATTTCATTAGATGTATCAGCGCCACATTTGAATTCTAATGACATGCATCATTTGGAAGTAAAATAATCACCCTTACTTCTACTTCACTAATTTCCCAATACCTTTGTCATGGAATAAACAATGTTGAGCTCAACATAACTTCAAATGAGGCAACAGAGAACAATGAATTTGTTGTGTTCTTCACTCACGTAGTAAACACGTATGTGATGAGGAGTCAAAAGAGATGCATAGAGATAACATGGACAGTTTGAGTTTCATATGTTTAATCAATTGGTAACACAATTCTCAGAACACATTTTGACGACTAGCAACCAACTTTAGCAGAATCTTAGGTGATTTTCCTAAATGACATCGTTCCTATTAAAAAGTTCAAGATCTAGCGAACATTTCTCCCAACAAATAAAGGCAGACAAACAATTATAATGGATAACATGGATGTTTGACTTCTGAAGAAAAATTCCAAATACTCATGAGATTCTTCCAATAAGGTGGTTTACCTGATGCAGCAACACTTATGCTATCTTCTGTAACAAAAGAAACTGTATGTGGATATTAGGGTATTGAACAATCCCAAAGACATTTATTACAACTAATTATTTTATATAAACATTACCCATCTCAGGCACTGAATGTCTAGGCTAAATTTAAGCCAATATGTTCAACAAGTGAGTATGATTCCAGTACAGTGTCAAGCTTCAAGTGAGATGAGCAATGAAGTCATTATATGCTTAGGTCATATGTTATGATGCAGTGACAATATTAGGAGCATGTCTCTTAAAAGGTATACTGGCATACAGGCCGTGAGACATAACACAATATTTCCTCATTCCAAAGATATTATCCCAATAGATATGTACGGTTGTAAACAGACATATGTTGTCAATGACATAATTATACAAACAGGTAAAACACAGTGTACAAAACTAACATTTAAAACGTCAATATGATGCTTAGAGGGTTAATAATCTGCCCTGATCTGGTGATTGTATACCCAGGTAGAAGGGTATACATTGTTCTCTGCCGTCTCGTTGCTGGTTCTTGTTACTCAGTCATCCCAATCACACCATATCATCATAGTGTTCTTCCTCACATTCTCTGTGCATGATTGGTAGGTTGTTTATTGGTCTGAAGTGGCTTCTGTTCCTTCACAGTGAGGCACCATGATCAGTAATGACTGGATATGATCTGGGTAGGTCACATATACTAGAAATATTCGCCAGAACCCGAACACTTGTATTCAAATTTCTAACTTTCACTTTGCTTCGTATGCAGTTTTGGTAGTTTTCTACATTCTCAATTATCATATATCTTTTTCATTTACCTCGGTCTTTGAAGAAGAACATCCTGTATCTCAGAATAATTAAATAATTGGTTGATATGCAAGATATTCCACATTTCCTTTCTGAGCATAAATTAAGCTGGTGAAAGTATCCTTTTTCCATCGATGAAATTACAGCAATGCAATCTGAAAATTTTGTTTTGTTGCGAAATATTTAATGATCATTGATTTGATAGCATGTACCATACATTTCACTAGACCATTTGCATGTGGTGGTGGTGATGGGGGCAGGGGCGGTAAGGTGAGGGACATGGGATAGGCCACTACCCAGCTAGTACACACCTTGAAACAGTTGACCAGAGTATTGTGGTGTATTGACAGAAAGTATCTGATTAAATAAAAGATTAAATGAAGATTAAATGAAGATTAAATAAACAGAAAATAGTGCTCATCGTGCCAACAATGGTAATGTCCATTGCATTGTTAATATGTCAAATAATGGGAAATTTAGAGAAGCAGTCCATCACAAGGATAGAATCCCTTCCCCATGCACTGAGTATAGGTCTGTTGCCACCTCCATCCAAGGAATGGATGAAACATCATGTGCACATAGAGGCTCCCTCCACTGCTGGGTTTGATAGGTTTAGCTTGCCTCACAAGTATTCATGAGTTGTTGAATATCCTTCTTCATCTTGGCTGCTACACAGATTCATGCGTTAGAATTCCTGTGAGTTTAATATCGATATCCTTATTGTAACATAGACATATCTTGGTATAATGTTTTTGGTATTAGAAGTTGTTTGTCTTTGAAAATGACTTGTCATGAAATAGCAAGTTTGTCTCTGTATGGCCAAAATGAACAAATTTTCTCAGGTATTTCTTTAATATTATCTGACCGTCCCTGGATAATGATATATTGCAACTGTCATAGTTGCTCATCTGTAGTAGTCACTGTTTGCAACTATTCACTCCAGCTGTGGCCAAACTAAAGTAGGGCAACCTGTTGAGGATAATTCTTCACCTAGAGTGATGTGCAAAAGAGGAATATCTTGGTCTTTGTTTGGGTTGAGTAACCTGTCCGGCATGTCAGACTAATCATCCTGGCTTAATTTCACTTCAAAGTCATATCTTTGGAACTTTACAAATTGATGATGCGAACGCAGCAGGGCACTTGCTAGCAGTTTACAGCATATCATCTGCAGTAGTTTATGATGTGTTTCAGTGGTGAATTTCTTGCCTAATAAGTATATGTGAAACTGTACAATGCCGAATACCAGAGCTATTGCCTCGTGCTCTATACAGGATAGTTGGCTTGCACAAATGGAAAGGTTTTCAGTTCAAAGCCAGTAATTTTTTCATGAAAAAGGCATCTATCTAGGTTTTTAAAAAACTATTTCCACTTCAAGAACCATGGCATTCCTGGGGTTATAGTTTTGCAAGAGACAAGAACTTATTGTCAGAACTTACTTAAGAAAATCAAAGACATATAGGTGGTCATCTTGCCACACATAAGGGATTTCCTTCTTGAGTATATCTCTCGTGAAATACTTTGACCACAAAGTTGCAAATACATGGAAAAAGGAAATTTAAAAATGTGAGGCAACATCAAAGATCTGTTTTGTTCTGTTGAGTCGATATTTGTTTACCAGCCTTATTCTTACCTGGGTCACAATGGATACCATGGGAAGAGTAAATTGGCAAAGTGGTTATTTAGCTGACATCAATCTAGCACTACATATAACAAGCAAAATACCGTTGGAGGCAAACTCACACCATGTTACCCGATGTGGTCATCTAGAAGATTCCAATAACTTGGTGGCAGATATTTATAAAGCTAATTGAAGACCAACCAAATAACAACTTTGGATAACAAAGAAATTGGACAAAGAGAGAGTTCCTCAACTTAAAACAGCATCAGTTTCTGTGACTACCAAAAGCTGTACAAATCTATAGAAAGGGCATTAACCACAAACAAAATACAGCTAATCTCCATTTGATCGAATACAAATCCTTGCAAAATAGAATAAAAATTTAAAATTATTTTGTTTTTTGAAATAAAAAGTGAAGAGACTGAAATGCATTTTTGAGCTGGAATACAAAACCAGTGAAAATCACTACAGAAAATTTGAAGAACATGGTGTTTCTTTGAGTCAGGAGGAACAGGAAGGAGTTAGGAACAGGAGTAGGCCATTCAGCCCCTCAAGTCTGTCCTGCCATTCAATGAGATCATGGCTGATCTGTGGCCTCCATACACCTGCCTTTGGCCCATATCCTTTAATATCTTCGCTTAACAAAAATGTCTCTATCTTAAATTTAAAGTTAACAACTGACCTAACATCATTTGCTGTGTCTGGAAGACAGTTGCAAACCTCTACCGCCCTTTGAGTGTAGAAGTCAATACACAAGTAACAGTTTCTCACAGGAACAACTGCAGAGTCTGTGCTCTTAAAGGAAGAACAGTTTTAAATTTACATTGACACCAAGTCAGGGAGACAAGCTAACGGCACTACAATCCAATATTTTTAAGGTGGAACAATGGATAGTAGAAACCTCATTATAGATCGGGTATCCAGTGATTTTCTCACAGAATTACAACTGTTCAAACAATGTATGCAGTAATATTTGACAGATGAAGTGTTTGATGGTCCCGAGGAGAGGTCTAAAAACACGTTAGCCATTGACAAAGAGGGGCTTTACGAAATTCGTACATCATGTTTTTGTGAGCAAACAAATGATCCAAAAACATTCTGGAAAGTCCTCAAAATCAGTTCAAAGTAAGAATTAACTTCAGAATAAATCAAACCGACTTGTCATACAGATAGTAACCACAAGAGTCTATTGAACATTTTATTGGAAGGTACTGCAACAAAGATCAAAAGTCTGACTCTTCCGAAGAAAAATGTCAGAGAGTCTCATTGAGTCAGTCATGACCTTTATACCAATTAAAGCATTTATGAAGGATCTTCTGGTGATAAAATGGCCCATATCATTATCATATTACTTGAGAACGGTGCAAGCATAAAGCCATTGTAGCAGGCCAACAACAACTGCATGCTTTAGGTGCAAAGTCAGCAAAGTGCACCAAACCAACAAAAATCTGTAAAAGATGTGGTTTGATGCACCTACCAAATAGCGCTGCAGTTTTTCTTGAGACCCAGAAAGACTGCAACATCAAAGGGTAGTAAGGCATGAATGTCCAGGAAATCTGGCTCCAAATGCCAAGCCAGAACTCACTAAATTAGAGTATAGCACTTGAACAGGTAACCAACATGATGGTAGAAAACTGGCACTAAGAAAAATATTAAGTTTGCGCACAAAAGGCTGACACATCAATGAGGTTCGGTGCCAACCAAGTCAAAGCAAATTTCAGAAATTTCCCAAGCTGTCCGTATTGTTAACCTCACACATCATGGTGTGAGTTTGCTCCAACAGTATGTTTTATCTGATTCAGGCATGCTTATGTTATCTCCCATAACATAAAAAACTGGGAGTGGACATTGTAATATTTTGTAATATTGAAAAGTCCAAAAAGGCTTTTATTACAAGCAACTATTATAAACAAACCTTCCATTTTTAGGCATTTCCTAGGTTGATATTAAGCAATTATGTTACAACATGATTAGCATGCTACCAGTGGACTGTTATGCTTCAAGTGGTAAATGGATTATGAGATCTTTATATCCTCAGGGCACATGCAATGATGCAGTGACAATACCATTGGGCTTCCTTTTAAAGATACATTGATATGCTGATTGTGAAATAGAACTAAAATTAAATTTTACTAGTTTGATGTTATGCCCTGTGGCCATATTCTCACAATTGAGTTTTAAATAGTATCCTGGGTCTCCTTTACATTCCCTGGACTATTTTGTGCATCTCCAAAGATCACTTCTTAAATCACCTACTTGTGGGACCATAAAGTCCAATGTCACTAGCCTTCCTCATAACTCAGGCCCAAGCAATAAAGCATTAACCTAGGCTCTTTCTACACTGTTAGCATCAGAGAATCCTTCTTTTGTCTTCAGTATCCATAAGGGAATACTCTCCATATACTTGAATGAGTGCAGCTCCAACAACGCTCCAGAAGCTCCATATCATACATGACAAAACAACATAATTGAGCAACATCCCAACCCCACCTTAAATAAATCACTTCCCCCTCCCTCCAACTCCAGCGTGCAATGATAGAAGTGTGTACCATATACAATATGTATTACAACAAATCATCAAGACTCTTTCAACAGCATCTTCCAAATATCTACTACCTACCAGAACAAGGACAGCAGGCATATGCTAACACCATGATCTGGAAGTCTCCCTTCCAAACTGTACATCATCTTGACATGCAACTATATCACTGGGTAAAAATCCTGGAACTCCCTTGTTCCCTAATTACAACAGGGGTGTACTTACACCAAATCACTGGCAGTGATCCAAGAAGTCAGTTCACCACTACATTCTCAAGGACAATTAGGAAAGAACAACATGGCAACTGAGAATTAGAAAGTTTGATCAGTACCTCCTCTGGCTAGTATGCTATAGTTGATCGTTAGATTCAACATCCGATGGACTCTGTTGACTGCTTTTCTATGATGATTAGACATAGTTAGTATAATCACAGAAGATGTGATAACATCAACCTTTTCTTATGTTTAAGCTGCATCTAGCCACATTATAGACATGGTCATGAGATGCTTTTCCAAATAGGGCTGCTCTCTCACTCGTGAGATGACTGGTGGTGGTTTAACCTGAGGGTCACTGTGCCTCAGGCGAGGGGAGGGGTTGAGAAGGAGAGCCATTTATGGTAACCTCAGCTGGAGCAGAACTGAACCCACAGCTGTTTGACATCACTCTGCATCACAAACCAGCCATTTGGCTAATTGAGCTAACCGACACTAAACTCACACCCCCAAACTCACACTTGAGCAGCATTTAATCAATGACTTTATGCCGGTGGGATAAACTTGCTGTGACTCAGCAGAAAATAGTTTCAATACTGTCAAAAGCTGAAAGGAAACTTCCACAGGCAAATGGCCCTCTATAAAGGAATAACATCATCAACAGCTTCGTAAAAGCAACCTTTCAAGCTGTGCTCTTGATTGTTTGTGCAGACTAACAAGACAACTATTTCATAAGGGACTGTGCAAATTTTCCACATAGAGGTTGTATGTATTGATACAAACAGGATGTTGCTTAAAAAATAAACCACAAATCCAAAAGCATACATGTTAAAAATCTCAATCACATAACTGCTCCATGATGGAAATCCTACAGCATCACCATTTTCCCCATTTTTACCTACAGTTATTACCAGTTACTAAGATAAAACTCTGAATAAGGCTCATTGTAAGACACGATGTCAGGCATGAAATAGCTCATCATTTCCCTGGGTGCCGTGAGATAATTTTGTGTCAATTCCACTCCTTTATACCAGATGAAGAAAGGCAGGAAGGTAGCAAAGATCACAGCTCTGGTAGGAATTTTAAAATGTCAACTCATATTAGTGAAATGATTGATAGCTTTGTATCTGAATTTCATCTGGAGAGTATAACTGCAACACTTGTTCCTTTTGGTTCAAGAAGATTTCCTATTCTGCAACAGACAGTCTTGATGATGAAGGAATTTCAAATAAAAGGTCAACCAGTGTATCCAGGATGGCTCTAGGTATTTCAGTCATGATAGAAGTATTGTTGTCAGCACAAGAAAAGATATTCCTAGCATCTATAAACTTTTAATTCTGCAAATTAACAGATCAGTAGGTGCAGGTGTAGGGTATATCAAACTGCATTTAAATTATATTGACATTGCCCTATCACCAACCTACAGAGTTCTTCAACTAAAAATACTTCCATTCCATCACTGACCAGCTTTTCTGTGACCATCAATCCCGATTTTGGAGCTACATGTGAGGTATACTGAGAGTTGCCATAACAAAAATATACTCATAGGTTCCAAACAAGTTCACCCTCAGATGGGGCTTCTGCAGGCTGCAGTATTTAAGCCAGGAGGGAGGCTGAAGTGCTGGATTCCTCTCTAGTGTCCCGAGAGGACACTTCTACTGGGCCTGTGCGTGGTTCCTCCTTACTCTGGATGCCTACTCCCTGCAATGAAGGAGCATTTGCATCGAGATTGAAATGCCACGTTTCCTCTCTCCTTACCACTAAGTGTGAGCATCCATCCTGGGGGAAACAGTACCGTCCATCTTTTGACCACCAGCACCTCCAGATTTCCATCAGTGAATTACCAGCTTCCCTTTCTGGGCCATTTGCCCAGCTGTAATGGTGAACAGCTCCTGGACTGCTGTATCTGAAATGCTATAGTCCAAATATGGTGGCAGTTGGGTAAATCTAGGCAGTGGTGAGCATTTCTACCTTTCATGATGCATGACTACATGAGTTAGAGCTCCATAGAGGTCAGCTGCATAACGAATAAGATGAAGAATGGGCAATTGCTTAAGAAAAGTTGACAAGGGTCAAGACAGATTGCCCAATATGAATAGCATCAAAACAAATTGTTTCCAACAATATGGGAGAATTCAGCCTTAAGCATTTGCAATAAGTGTTCAACCATTTGACCATATGGAAAATCCTGCGCTAAGTAACATAGTTACCCACAACCACTAAATGGGCACAGTCTCAAAAAGTGTAGCAGTAGCTACACTTCAATAGCACCAGAGATAAAAGGTACTGCAGACGCTGGAGAATCCGAGATAACAAGCATGGGGCTGGATGAACACAGCAGGTCAAGCAGCATCATAGGAGCAGGAAAACTTGACGTTTCGGGCCTAAACCCTTTAGACCGTAGTGAGACAGGTTAGTTTTACCCTACTGATGATGTGTTGTTGCTATAGTAATCCTGCTCAGTACGAGAGGAACCACAGGTTTGGACATTTGGTGTATGTGCTTGGCTGAGGAGCCAATGGTGCGAAGCTACCATCTGTGGAATTATGACTGAACGCCTCTAAGTCAGAATCCCGCCTAAACGGAACGATACCCTAGCGCCGCGGAACTCTGGTTGACCTGGGATAACTGACTCCGGTCGGTGCGTAGTGCCACTCGATTCAGGGCAGGGGCGCGGCCGTACGGGCGCCGCCTCTCTCCTTTAAACGCACAGCATGTTTGTGGGGAACCTGGTGCTAAATCATTCGTAGACGACCTGATTCTGGCTCAGGGTTTTGTAAGTAGCAGAGCAGCTACCTCGCTGCGATCTATTGAAAGTCATCCCTCGAGCCACACTTCAATAGCACTATGGACTGTAAGCCATACTGTATCAAACAGAGAGCACTGTACACAACACTGGAGCTCAGATTCAGAGTTCCATTCCTCTACAGCTCCTGTTTACTACTAAGTGTGACAATACTATGGCTTTAAGAGGTGTATTTTGTCCTTTTTTTGTGAAGAGAGTTTGAGACAGAGGTAATGAGGGGTCTGTTCCAAGCCAATAAAGTAAACAACTTGTGAGGCCTTGTGTTTTTTCTCCCTCCCCAAGTTGAAACAGTAGAAGCAGCATGAAGAAGTGGGGTCAAACTCACACAGAGCCAGGATTTTAGTTTAACTCTCAGTAGCTGTAGGGGTTTGAAAGCTGCTATACATCTCTCCCTGCTACAGCAAAACACTAGAGTTCTCTCTCTTTCTCTCTGTCCCTCACATTGAATTTTCTCTTTGTATTCTTTCCTCCTGGCTCGAGAAATACATGAGAGACAATCTATTTCATTGAATTTGCCTTTGCCAAAAATGTGTTTATGGAATGCTATTATATTGGAACAATTGCTGTTTACTGGTTAAATAATCTATTATTCTGTTAAGTTTTCCAATAGAGTTGTTATTCTAATTTTTCTTTCTTTTGTTTGTGTTTTAACTATAGTGTAAGAAGCCTGGTAGTTTGACTAATCGAATTGCATCCAGTACATAATGCTTTACACTTGTTTTTAAAATTAAGAAATAGTTGGGGTCTAGGCTATCTTCTTAAATATTTTGAGGGGGCTGAGTTTGGTCCATAAGAGAAAGCAGACGGTACGGTTAACTTGCTCAAAATATTGAGATAACTCTAAGGGGCTCCTGTGGTGCAAAGGTTTGTGGACTGAGAGGCCTGGGTTCAAGTTCCAGCTGCTCCAGAGGTGTGTAATAACATCACCAAACAGCTTCATTGGAGAATAGTTTAAAAAATTGACATGACCCTATAGTAAAGTGGAAATGAAGATCCAAAAGGTCTTAGAAAAGGACTTTAAAATTTTCTGGTTATGAGGTGGTCAAATCACCTATTGAGCTCCATATTCATCAGAGAGTGCCACAGAAGCTTTATTTCTAAACAGGTATGAATTCAAGTCCCTGCAGCAGGATACACATTCGCAACTTTCAGGAAAAGAATCCTTATAATGGATTAAAATTAAGAATCCACAGAGTTTATACTTATGCATAACCTACAAGCTTGCAAAATACCAGTGACATGAAGTATATGGGGATCGAATAGCGAAGTGGAATTGAGGTCAAGGATGATTCACAAAATTATTAATAGCAGACACGGCTTGAGGGCCATACAGGCTATTCTGCTCCAAATTCCTATGGTTCATGCCTGAAGACGGATCAGGATTATGTGAGTAATGATTCAGAACTGACAACATTGATATTTTAAAAAGAAAGCTGAAGTATGCTTCACACAAATTAATCAAAATTGCTAAAATAAAAAAGGAACACATGAACTTTGAAGTTGAGAGCAAATATTTGAGGATCCCTAGGATTCGGGTTTGACCCAAGCTGGCACAAAGTTATAAATGGTGTTATTAACTGGAATAAAGAGTATCCAGATGTCGTAATCAAGGCATTATGGACAGTATTTTTCTACATTCACTTGTGCACAGTTAAATACAGAAATACAGTGGTAATCCTCTTCCACAGAGTGTGCTACTGAAGTCCTCATAAATGAAAATTCACTCAAAATTCGTGAATATGAACTTTTATCTTTTAATTCTATTATTCTCACTGCAGAAACTCTTGAAAAAGTTACACCTTGTCATATAAGATGTAACTGGGTTTTGGCAGTATACTAAGTTATAATTACTTATGAACATTTATGTAATATATATATTCCCAAAGAAGTCTACGATGATTCAGCTTCTACCTTAATCCCATGGGTATGGCTCAACCTTTGTTTTGCTTTCTGTAAAATTATAAAAAATACCTGTTTGTTACATCCAAGCTTGTTATCTGTGAAAGTTTTGCAATATGACTGAGTGCTTATTCTGCTTGATGAAATCAGAGTTAGAAGATGCTAGAGAGTCTTTTGTTGCTGATGTCAAAATAACATTAATACGAGGAGAGGTGAATCCTTGCTTCAAAGTCTGCAAGATCTGTATGGTCAACTTTCTTGAATGAGTGATGAGTACCATCACATTGTCAGTGACAACAAAATCCAGGCCATTATTAGTAAATTGTGTTGAATACATTTTAATCTAAAGTGACAGCATTTTCTCAATGTTTTAAAATTACATGCACTGCATAGCAACTTGCGGGGCTAATATGCAGAGGTACCATTAATATCCAGATAACTCAACATTCTTTCCTATTCCATCCTATAAAAACTACTACAGTTAATGATACTCTCTCGCGATCTCAAAAATGAAACACAGCTGCCACATGTTACAAGCCCCAGTACACATCAGATGTGAGCCTTTGTCACACTGGGATGACGAGTCTAGCACAAAAAGAGACAGCATCTAATTTTGTTGAAAAATCATTAGTATCACAGCTGATATAAACAGATAGAAACAGAATTGAACAAACAGCTGCGTAATGAAGACTCGATCATGTAATCTAGACTATACTTCAGTGCTGTACTGACAGAGGTGCTGTCTTTTGAATGAAAGATCAAACCTAGGCCCTGACTGTCCCTTCAAATGAACTCAAACAATCCATGGGACTAATCTGCAAATACTCATTTCTATAGCAAGATGAATAAAACAGACATAAAAACAAAATGTTACAAATGGTAGAAATCTGAAATAAAAACAGAAAATGCTGGAATTACTCAGCATTTGTGGAGGGACAATTCAGGGACAATTTATCAATACAGGAGAAAGCATTTATTATGGCCTATTCCCACTCCTATTTTCTATGTTTCTGCAAACTGCAAGGCACACCTTTGACTAGTAAAATGTATTTATTGACTTAGTGTTCAAACTGAGATTAAGTGCTTCACAACTAAATGCATCTCTAGCTTCTCTGAAGTGCATTAGTTCACTTAATAATTAATCAGCAGAAAATCAGTAGTTAGATTTGTCCTATCACAATAATAATTATTAAAACAGGGATATTAGCCTTCAATTCAACGTAAATTAATCAATTTCTAGAATTTTTAATGGTTCAAAGTATGCAAAATAAAAAAATCTACATTAAAATACAGTCGTACAGCATAGAAACAGATTCTTTGGTCACCGATCAGACACCCCAATCTGACCTAGTTCCATTTGCTAGCATTTGGCCCATATCCCTCTAAACCCTTCCTATTCATATATCCATCCAGCTGCCTTTTAAACGTATTAAGATTTAGAAGTTTTTTTAAGTCTTAAAATCAAATGCATAGCTGATCAGGCTCAAAAACTAAAGTCATACTCTTCATTTGTAGTTGCAGGCAATGATTTCTTTTAAAGCACTGAGACCACTGCAGCTGCACGTGCAGCTGGATATTAAACCTTCCACATTAGCTATGAAACTGCACTGCTTGTTTGTTAACTCAGTGAAATACAGGGAAAAGTAGCTATTTGGATACAGAACTGCCTCGAAGGTAAAAGACACACGAAGATGGGTGAGAGTTGCATTTCAGATTGCAGGCCAGTGACCAGTGGTGTGCCACTTGGATCAGCACTGGGTCCACTGCTTTTTGTCATCTACATAAATGATTTGGATGTGAACATAGGAGGAATGGTTAGTAAGTTTGCAGACGACACCAAAATTGGACGTGTAGAGGACAGTGGTGAAGGTTACCTCAGAGTACAATGGGATCTTGATCAAATGAGCCAACAGGCCGAGGAGTGGTAGATGGAGTTTAATTCAGATAAATTCGAGACACTGCATTTTGGGAAGGCATAGCTGGGCAGGTCTTATACAGTTAATGGCAAGGTCCTGGGGAGTGTTGCTGAACAAAGAGACCTTGGAGTGCAGGTTCATAGCTCCTTGAAAATGGAGTCGCAAGTAGATAAGATAGTGAGGGCGGCGTTTGATATGCTTGCCTTTATTGGTCAGTGCATTGAGCACAGGAGTTGGGAAGTCATATTGCAGCTGTATAGGACATTGGTTAGGCCACTTTTGGAATACCGTGTTCAGTTATGGCCTTCCTACTATAGGAAAGATGTTATAAAACTTGAAAGGGTTTACATAAGGGCTGGAGGGTTTAAGCTGTACAGAGAGGCTGAATAGGCTGGGGCTATTTTCCCTGGAACATCGGAGGTCGAAGGGTAACCTTTATAGAGGTTATAAAATCATAAGGGGACAATGATAGGGTGAATAGCCAAGATCTTTTCACCAGGGTGGCGGAGTCCAAAACTAGAGGGCATAGGTTTAAGGTGAGAGAAGAAATATTTAAAAGGGACCTAAGGGGCAACCTTTTCAGCAGAGGGTGGCGTGTGTATGGAATGAGCTACCAGAGGACGTGTTGGAGGCTGGTACAACGACTACATTTAAAAGGCATCTAGATGGGTATACAAATAGGAAAGGTTTACAGGGATATAGGCCAAATGCTGGCAAATGGGACTAGATTAATTTAGGATATCTAGTTGGCATGGATAACTTGGACCGAAGGGTCTGTTTCCATATGTACAGCTCTACGACTCTATGAAATCCAATCTCCAGAGACCTTGTGCAATTTCTCAGTCTGACAGCTGTGAAACTACACTTGCTAGTTGCTTCATAAAAAGCCAATCTCTGAAGCTTATCCATCCTTCAGTCTCTGACCTTGCCATATGGTCACTCTCCTGAAATTTACTCTCCTCCCTCCCTTCTAAAGGATCTTTATTTTTCATCTTTTGGTAGGACAACTGACTTATCTTACAACTCCGGTCAGATAGAACCCAAACTCTTTTTGGCATCCACCAGAACCACTTAGCTTTTAGAAAGGGAACCATCCCCCCTCAAAATGACAGTAATTTGTATCTACAATATCTTCTGGAAAGAGCCATAAACCACAGTCACAGAAGTGATGGTTTTTCCATCTTGATGAAGTAGAATCTTCAGGTAAGATTCAAAACGTCCAAACAAAGATGAAGTTCCACTTGGAAAGTAAGATGCCCATTTCGCAACTTTTGGTAATCATTTCTCTCACAAATTCATCTGCAGCCAGCCTGATTGTGACTATTGCTCTTTTAGTCAGCAGATCTGACAAAGCCAGTTGCAGGAAAAGTTGACTTTTATGAAGTTGTTTAATCACAAGTAACATACAGTTTGCAATGGCTCACAGGCACAGTACAGCTTGTTCAGAATGAAGGGGTTGATTTTATTTGCTAAACCAGGCCAATATATGTAGTGTATCACTTCTGCTCTGGTGGAAATTTGATTGAAAAAAAGAGATGTTTTCATTCATATACTAGGACTGCAGCACTGAGGTGATATTACTAATTTGTCTTTTTAGTTTGAGTTTGTACTCAAATTTTACAATGAAAACTTTGTATTGAATTGTAATCTAACCCCAACCAATCACAGAACATCTTGGAATGAGATGGTGAATTAAAATCTTCCTCAAAAGAAACTTGAAGAGTAACAATTTTCTCAAAGTTGAAAACAGAATAAATGTAAAAATTTAAGAAAAAGGATCATCACTTTGAGGCATGAAGTTCATTCGTGTTAAAGTTTACGCATCACAAGCAACTGTTTTATTTAAAATTATCACTTTTGAAAATAGGTGAAAAATTCACAAGTACAAATCTTCAAATGCTTTGCTTCAGGAGACTATTATCAGCAAGTGGTTCCTTGAACACATAATTCAACAAGGTTTCGTCTCCTTTATAAGTTAACCCAGCTGCATCATTTTAAGTCTGGACAGCAAGCATAATTGTGCTTTGTATTAAAGTCTACCTCAGAACTAGATTTTTCTCAACTATACAATTTTCCTCCATCATGGTGGAGAGAAGATGAAATGTGGGGAAAGCTGGAGAGAAACTTTCCCGATCATCGACATTCCAGCAATTAAGTGCTGGGTGAAATAACCAGACAAATCACTCCACAAACTAAGAACGGCCATGCACCACCACGCAGAGAATGGAGAAAGAGTTATCAATTTGTCAAATCGTTCCATTTACGGGCTGGGTCAGGATTCCTGTGTTGGAAACTCGCTTGACTCACCAACATCAAGGCAATTAATTGGACAATTGATGCCACCTCCCTGATCATGTTCCTCCCTAGCAGGTGAAAAGGTAGTTTGTTTCCCAATTAGGAAATAAACATGGTGTCCTGCCTGGCAGGTTAGGAGGGATCATTTAATTACCCCAGGAGGTGGCCTCTGAAAGCTAAAACCTTATGGGCAGTTGTCTTCAACATGAAAAGTGAGCAGCATTGCTTCACCCTGTCGGCAACAGTTCAGGCTCAGGTTATTGTTGCAGTGTTGAGTAAAGAGTTGAAGTGGATAGTGTGCTTTGGTTCACAGACCAAGTAAAAGTTGCAAAAATGAATATGGCACATCATAACTTAACCCAGAACAATGACTATGTGCAATACCTGTAAAATTACTTTTTTTTTCAAAATTGTCTGGTCCTTTTATGGGTGTTTTTAATTTATGACTTTTATTGTCTATACTAAATAGTTATGTTTTACTGGAATCTTTGATATTGCGTTTGCCCCCAAGTGATATTTATGTTCCCACAAAAAAGTTCCCTTTACAGTATGGGGAGAAAGCATAGCCAACATTTAGGGTCCAGTGACCCTTCATCAGAACATATACGTATTGAAGAAGGGTCACTGGACCCTAAATGGTGACTCTGCTTTCTCTGCACAGATGCTGCCAAACCCAATGAGTTTCTCCAGCAATTTGTGTGTTCGTGTCAGATTTTCAGCATCCGTAGTTCTTTGTTTTATTTCCTTTTACACTATATTTGCATTGAACTAATCATAAGGAAACTTCTTAGTGAACTCATGCAACATTGTAAACTGGAGATAAATGCAAGGTACAGTGTGAACAAAACATCACAAAATCCTTCAGAATCTGCACACACTAACGGTTCTTCATTTGCCACAGTTTCTATTTTGACATCTTTCAGAAATTTGGACTCAATTTAACAGACTTCAGTTTCTAGGTCATTTATAAACAGCACTGTTGCAAATCAGATCCCTATGGCTAATCATTAATAGCTAACCTTTCAGCCAAATGTATCAACTGACGTCCCTCCATCACATACTCTCAAATAGAATCCCTCTTTATTTAAACTAAAAAGTCAAACAGACAAAACTCGTTAAACTTAGCAGCTGGCACAACATAGTCACTTGACATCAACTGATAGAGAAACACTTCCGTAATACCCAAACTATTTTGCTGAAATCCTTTGAGGAAATCCTTTTAAGGACGGGGTGGCTAATCATTTGCCATAAAAGGAAATGTTTTTAAAGGGCCCAAACAATTCCTATAAAAATAGAGTTGAAGATGATCACTGGGCACTATGCAAATACAAAACCACCTATGAATAGTTAGAAGTTACAGCAAGATAAGTTACAGCAGCTAACTGAAACCACACAAGACCAGTTGCAACTCCTAACAATTGAATATTTGCCAAATTCATTTTCAGGAGCTTGGCTGCTCCTAATTTGCTCCATCTTAGAATGAATAAAGAATAAAAAATTTCTGGATTCAAGAAGTGAACAGAAAATTAGCAGAAAACTATATCTGAAAATATGCATTGCGTTGCATGAAAACAGATTGACCAGACAATTGAGGCAAGAGACAGGCATGGGAAAACAGGTACGCAAAATGGGACCAACTGCAAGGCCAACCGAACTACGAAATATTTGGAAGAGACGATAGGATAAGGAGGTCTAAAGCTTCAGAAGTGAAAATAAAATGTCCTTATTTTTAATAGATTATGTAAGAAGAATAAAATGTCTAAGTCCTTTCCTGGAATGAAATGAAAGAGTATGGGCTAGGGGCCATAATTAAAAAGCGATTTTATTGCGGTGATGCTGAAAACGAAAAGTTGGTAATAGAATGAAGGGACAAGCACAAAGATGCAGGGGTTGGGGGGAGTGGTGGGGAGGTTCCTAGAGGCAAGTTTGGAGACAGGGAGTTTTTGGAAAACTGTAGAAAAATGGCTCTCTTTGAATTCCTGCCTCCAGCCTATTTCCCTAATGGCAGAAGGAGAAGTGATATAACCAACATACCCGAGTATGTTATTAATGCCTCAATTACCACCACCACTTGCCTCTGTGTCAACAGCTCAGCATTACATTGGAGGAAACTTTAATGAATGAACAGAATGCCATCATATAATGTTGCAGATTCATGTATGAAGAGAAAGTTTGTACACAGCACATCATTGGCACTTGATTCTATTTTTCTTGATCCCAGGGATGGTTTTGGCCACAACTTTTAGGATGCTGTCTAGTCCTTTGGCGAGTGCCTCCACCACAGAAATGACCCACCATTTGACTGCCTCCTGCTGGTAGGCATGCTCCTGATAGGCATTTGATTGGGAGTCAGAAATGATCTTCACACCAACTTCCAGAAATTCTTCGGAATGTTGAGCATGAAGTATCACTTATGTATGGAAACATTAGTGATGAGGCTTTTAAAAATGCTATAGGCAAGACGGAAAAAAAGTGACTACTTGAAGACATACTAGAGTAGCCTGGAAAGAACAATGGAAGCAATGAATCCTCCTCCATCTGGTAACACAGTACCACCATGCCTAGGACCAACATGTCTTTCAGGCTGAGTTATAATGTTGTCAGGGCCTAAGTTGTTAACATGTTGTTAACGGTTGGTGAGCTAAGTTATGAGATAAGCAGTTTTGCTGTTTATTTTATGCAAAATTTTGCTATCATGGCAAGTAAATTCTTTTGATGGAACACTTGCCATTTAAAATTCACGCTTTCAAGAATTCCATAATTGACATTTATTGAGATCGGCTTTCTTTCATTCTGTATTAAAAAATCTGACTTAGTTTACTTCACAAAATACATTTCATCACCGAACAATAACGTGTACTTGGCAAGAATAGCACATCACTATGAAACATGTTCCTTTGGTAAGTCCACATTTTTAAAAAACAGAGTCAAAGTCATTTTAAGATGGATGTTTGTCAAAATAGCTAGGAAAGAAATATTAAATGAACTCATGCACACAAACCAACAATTTAAAAATTGCGTTCTCATAGCTCCTTGTAATGATCTGAGGTCATGAAAAGTACTTTTGAAGTATAGCTACTGTTGGGAGATAGGTAAAGATACTGGTAAAATGTTACAGTTGTGCCTCTCAGTTAAACAGCTTGCAGGCATGTTCGTAATATGGCAGCCAATTTTTGCACTGCAAAGTTTCACAAACATTAAAAGTGTAATGATCATATAACATGATTTCAAAAATGATAACAAGAGTTCCCGGATCTGCGCAAACACTGCCTGGTATGTTATGTGTTCTACTGAGTGAGAAGGCAGAACCTGGAATCAAGACTTCATTAGAAACACAGCACTTCCTTTGGTGCAGTATTCGTCAGGACTACACTGAAATGTTAGTTCAGGTTATGTGCTCAATCCTCCAGACTGGGTCATAATCAGTCATTTCTGGCCTTATATTAACATGATTTGTAACCTGAATCATTTTATCAGTTAGAAATGTTACTCACAACATTGATAGTCCTGATGCTATTACTGGACTTTTAATTCATCTTCGGTTTTTTAAAATTAATTGAATGATAGTTGAAATACACAGAGGAACTCTTCACATCAATGCAGGCTGATTCATTGAAATCCTAACCTATTCCTTCTTGATCTGAGTAAGTGTTCTAAGTAACAGATAAATTAATTATAATATCGCTTCTTCGACTGTGTATTTGGAGTGCTTTCTCTACTTCTTATAAGACAGTTTCTTGTCAATTAACTGACGACGGGGTTTTGAGCAACTGGAGGCTTGAGTTACTGAGATTAGATGGAAATAGACATTTTACTCTCCAGAGTCTGGATAGCGTCAGTCTTGTGCTACTCAAAACTTATTATATAAGATGCAGAGACAGAAATTTGAAACAAATCCGCGACTGAATTTATGATAAGTTCCTCCCTACCAAGCTCCTGCACACGTGTGCTGCGGAGGAACGGTTGCCTCTAAATATCGTAATGTTAAGAGCCCTTCTGGTGCAACAGTAAACTTTCGATCTCTGGGTCAAAAGGCTTGGGTTCAAGTCCCATCTGCTCCAGATATGTGCCATAACATGCCAGAACAGATTGATTAAAAATATCGATACTCTAATGTGAGGATTATACTCCCTTGTGCACTTTTTGGAGCAAATCAAGTTTAGTTTGATTATATTTCAGTAAAATTCCTAGGGGTATTTTAATTACATTATAAACACTACATCAACAGAGCTTACTGAAACAGAATTTCGTTAGAATGAATACCCATTTGGCACTTGAATTAATGGATGGAATCTTGTTATGGTGTTGGGGGAGGTTTGACCTGTCAGCTGGAGAGCTGCAGGAAAACCAGAGTGTCTCATTATGGGAAGGTTGGCTGAACGACAAGCCAATCAAAGCAGTGGCATGACAACCACCCGGCCTTCTGCAGGAATCGAGACTTTGGGGGAAGTCGTGCCAAGTGACAGCTTCCAATCAGAGGGCACAAGCTCTTGTACTCAGCAGCACCCTATAAAGGCTGACGCTGCTAATGGCAATACAAAAACCAAAGACCCAGAATTTTAGAGGGCTTGGCTGACAATTAACTAATGAGGGGGTTGTGGTTTCCATTGTATGGCAATCAGGAAATAGGAAGGTAGGAAGCAAGGGCAGGAGAGAGAATAGCTAGTAGTGAACAAACCATCACCCACCCAACATCACTGAACATCTTCAATTATAAACTACCCTTAAATAATAAAGCAGAATCAATGCTATTCAATCCAGATGGGTGGAGAGGAGGAAATTATAGATCTAAATTATCTCAGGAACTCATGGGGTCCTGCCCGACAGGACAGTAACTGCCAGAGGTCGGTTGTAGGACAGCTGATCCAATTCTGCCATGATCCTGACCTATATTTGTAAATAAGGTGAATAAGCCTACGAGGCAGACACCCAGTGGGAAACAGTACTGGTTACGGGTGGGATACACAAAAGCAGACACACTAGCATTAGATATATCGGCATTAAGTTTTCAAAGTGCTCTAATCAACGTAACAAAGACGGATCAGACATCTGGAAGGGTTTAGGGAAAGCGAGGGAACGGAGACCATTTCCAACCTTATAGTCAGTTGTCCTGCTTCCGACCGTCTCAGATTCACTTGCTGTATGCTTCCTCACTGTTGTTGATGGATAGTTGGAAATGGAATTTCAAATCACAATCCTTATTAACAAGTGATGAGGTAGGCAATGCATGAGTGGTTGTAGTTGGGGTTGCGGAAGTAGAAAAACATGGACATCCGATTTTGTTATCAAGAATTTGATGGAATACCTCCAAGTTCAACTTTTCCTCAAGTTTCAGCCCTATTTCTAGACGAGAAGTTCAGAGGAAATTCCTTTGCACATGTTCTGAAGTATAGGAGAAATGTGGCTACTTTCTAATAAATGTCATAACTAACCAGAAACCTCTGAACCTTGTATGAGTTCAGACTCATTCATGAATTAGCAAACATGACCGAAGACAGTAACTATAAAATACTAAAACATCAAGTTACAGCATCCGAAAAGGTCATTCAGTCCAAATTCAGCAATAACACAATTTTCCTATTTCTTCATTTAGCGTTCTTAGCATATCCATCCATTCTTTTCTTGTTCATGTTTATCCAGTTTTCACTTACATGCTTCAATGCCATTTGCCTCAACCTCTCTTAATACTTTGTAAAAGATGTTTTCCCAAACTGGGAGAGATTATTCCTCTTGCTTGGGGCTTTAAGGTAAAGCTTTAAATGTTAACAGATATTATATTGGTTATTCCTAGATGTTTTTGAAAAGTTATAAAGCACGTCAAATGGATTTCTATAAGATTGGTATGAAATCTTTTGATAGTTTCAAGTATTGTATTGCTTCTTCATCTCTGTTAATAAAACTGTAAAACTTTTAAAGCATGTGGTGTAAGATTTTCTGTTACAACTCCTAGAAACCCTACTCTCTATGTACTCGTTAAGTGAAGAAGTATATATCCGGGAGAGAGAAATCACAGACCATTAAAATGTCTGGGGCATTTAGAGTGTAGCTAAGGCTCATTAAAATTATGCAATTTGGAGGAAGATAATATACTTGGGCATTATTTTCCCCGTGGGATGGTTAACTAAATTAGCTCTAAATAAGAGAGTTAAAAGTTATAATTCTCTTCATTCTTTAAAGTAGATTACTTTTTATTCCTGTCACTCTGGGTAAATGTTTTGCTCCTAATGGTCTGTAGTTACTGAATTTTACACACGATAACACATTTTTGATGCTCACCTCATTAAACTCCTTCATTCTGGCAGCACGATGGCTCAGTGGTTAGCACTGCTGCCTCACAGACCCAGGGACCTGAGTTTGATTCTAGCCTCGGGCAACTGTGTGGAGTCTGCACATTCTCCCATGTCTGTGTGTGTTTCCTCCAGGTGCTCCGGTTTCCTCCCACAGTCCAAATATATGCAGGTTAAGTGAATTGGGCATGCTAAATTGTCCACAGTGCCCAGGGATGTGCAGGCTAGGTGATCAGCTATGGGAAATGCAGGGTTGCGAGGATATAGAGAAGGGGAGGGGCTATGAGTGGCTGGGACACTCTTCAGATGGCTGGTGTGGACATGATGGGCTGAATAGCGTGCTTCCATACTGTAGAGATTCTATGATTTCAACACCCTTTACAGGTTCACCATGGCTCAATTGAGAGAATAGACCTCCATGCTATCCTCAGTCAGCACAGGAATTGAACCTGTGCTGTTGACCTCACCCTGCATCGCAAACCAGCCATCCAGCCAACTGAGTGAACTGACCCTAAGAAAGATCCAGAAGTATAAAGAACAAAAAATGGGTCTGTATGCTATTTTTGCAAATCCCACCAACGTATAAGATGGAGTTAAACGGGACAGAGAAGAAAATATCTAGATTCCAGAATGTCACAAACAGAGCATTATGGTGAACTATACTCTAGTAAGCAAGACCAAGGTACACCAGCTGAAAAGACAGCTCTCAATGGGTGACACTGACCAATATGTGAGGATGCACGAGGATGTTGGCAGACAGCTGGGGCAGAATGACCAGGGATTAGAAACAAACAGATTCAAGGCTGCTGAAGAACAACACAGACAACAGAAGCCTACTTATACCAGACTTCCCTAAACCAGGAGTCCCTATGCTGCAATGCTGAAGTGCCTGCAGATCAAGAATTAGACTCGTCAACCACAAATGATCATGTCAACAACCACAGCAACAAGCTCTTCCACAACATTTACCTGCAAGGAATCTGCCATCAGCACCATCATCAGGTCATCTCTCAAGCATCTCTTTCCCAGGGAAGGCGGGTTCAGCTGGTTCTGTCTTGTCAAATGGTTCTTTCATGTGACAATCAGATTTGGGAACAATTAGCACAGACATTACAACCTTATGTAAGCAAATAACAAAGAACTTAGCTAGAATTCCTTCTGAAAAGGGGAAAGTATAAATTGAAAGCTTGATTGAACAATTATAGTGTAGACTGAGTTTAGAAATCATAGAATCCCTAGAATGTGGAAACAAGCCATTCGGCTCAACAAGTCCACACCGCCCCTCTGAAGAGTATCCCACCCAGACCCATTCCCCTACCCCTGCATTTCCCATGTCTAACCCACCTAACAAACATCCCTGGGCACTATGGGCAATTTAGCATGGCCAATCCACCTACCCTGCACATCTTTGGACTGTGGGAGGAAACTGGAACACCCAGAGGAAACCCACGCAGACACAGGGAGAACATGCAAACTCCACACTGACAGTCGCCTGAGGGTGGAATCGAACCCGGCTCCCTGGCCCATTAAAAATGGCAGGCTTAACAGACTGCTGGCTGGTTTAAAAAAACAAAGCTAATTTGATGAATTCAACAGAATCACGATGTGAAATGTGCATCTAGATGATGTAAGGCTGAGGAATGAGGCAGAAAATAGAATGTGACATGAACCTAAAATTGTGATTAGGGATCCGTGCAAGTTGAAATGTTGGGCAGGATCACAAATATACACAAGGAATGAAGTGGCTTACTAAGTTAACATCATCAAGGCGGAGTGTTTTGTGTATTTAACAATGTTCCAACAAAGTGCCTTTGACGTTTTACTGTGTTAAAAGGACTATATAAAACCAAGTTATTGCTGTCATGTGGAATTTTTACATAAACTGTATTTTTATAGATACATTTACCATCAGTTTGTACAGCTTAACACCAATGTGCAGAAGACACATCTCCAATCCATCGAAATATATTAATTTGGCATTATCAAAGTACAGTGCAGTAGAGTCCCCTTAAGGGATTTCAGACAATTCAGACATCGACCTGAAGTTAAAATAGCATTTACTTGAACTAGTCCAAACGTGCCATAAAAATTACTGGCATATTTGCCTATTCATAGTGTATAATCTAAGATAAATCCAATTATAGAACCAACTGCTGGTATTGGAAATGATAGGGTCTAGAGTCCTAACCAAGGATGGCAAATTTGGGCTGTCACATGAATGACTTAATTAGCTAAAAAGGAATAGGAAGCAATAGAGCTAATTCAGCATACATAGAACATAAGTACGTGTGCTTAAAACAGTTACTATCCAGTCACCAATTTCATATGAGAAATTATTGACAGCCCGGTGATTGTGTCAGGTAAACATCTAGTACATTTGTAGCAGCTGTGATCTATTCCATGGGTGAATTCTCTAAGAATTATATAATCATGTACAGTGTTTCCTTATACTTTGGGATTCTGTTTCAAGTGAAATATGCAAGTCATTATTAGACTGCCATTATAGAAAGCTGATAGATGAATCCGTGAAGCATGGTCACATACTTAAATGATAACAGAATGACCTGTTTTATAAATAGTTTACGTAGATTTACCAGACAATAATCATTTACTATTTACACTCACTGAATGAAATATTTGACCAATATGTTGATAGGTTGTAGAACTAATCAAAACATTCAGCTCGCATGTAATATTGAGCCATATCTTGACAGAAAAGTGAAGGAATTGAATGTTGCACATCACTATTCATGCACAAAATAGCCAGTAAGCCATATGAATACAATATATACCTCAAGCTGGGGATCCTCAAAGCTTCTTGGTTGATTTAGGTCAATTAACTGTTTGCTTTGTACAAATAGCAACTCACCTTTAGCTACGTATTACCTTATGGAACTTGTTGGACTTGCACATTAATTGTACACTCAACTCCCTGCAGAAAAGAATGGCTGCAAAATAACAATGAAACCAGCTTTGTAATGATGTGATAACTGTTAATGCAATACTAATTAATTTTTCTACCCCAGGGGGTGAACAATTTAAAAATTGTTCAATAGCATTATATTAATATCTCCAATAATTTACGACTTTCAGTGGAGATGGTAACATAGTGGTAATGTCACTGAAATTGTAATCCAGAGACCCAAATTAAAGCCCTGGAGACAAATGGTACAAATCCCACCTTGGCAGCTGGTGGACCTTAAATTCAATCAACAATAATCTGGAAGATAAACCTACTAATCGTGACCATGCCAACTACCGTCAGCTGCTGTAAAAGTCCATCTGGTTCACAAATATCCTTCCAGAAGAAAATTTGCTGTCCTTACCTGGTCTGGCCTCAAAGTGGGTCTTGACCCACAACATTTTGTTTGATTCTTAACTGCCCTCTGAATTTAGTTGAAGGGCAATTAGAGATGGGCAACAAATGCTGGCCTTACCAGCAACACTCACATCCTGTGAAAAATTAAAGGAAAAGAAACATGGAAAAGTTTTTTTTAAATTTCAGTTTATTTTCTTACTTATCCTTTCCATTCCTTTCTCTGACACTCCAACTGAGTTGTTAGGAGTCTGAATCACATTGCCATAAGTACATTAAAAGAATATGCATTAGACACAGTGACTTTTTAAGGAGCTGTGACTTCAACAAAGCTTCAATTTTAAAATGGAAATTGAAGGCTGACTGAAAATATACAGCAGCTTCCACAGCATAGGTCAGTAATTTTCTCATTGTGTTCTGGCACTAATTTTAGTTGGTAAGCAGAGTGTGAAACTACCAGTCTGAGAGAGGGTTGTACTAAAATAGCCTATAACATCCAATTAGATAGTACTACAAGCATTAAAATATTCTCAAAATTTTTCACAGTTTGACAGGCAGAAACAGGAGTCAGCCAGGAACAGACGATCATGAGTGTGACTGCAAAGTATTCGAAGTAGAACGTAAGACTTTATTTATTAGTTGGACAGTCCAACTGGCTCAGATAGAGTATGCCAAAGATTAGGGTCTTAATCATTGAAGGATCACCCATGGTCAGATAAAAAACACAGAAGAGATGAGTAAATGGGAAAATGGTCAGGGATGGACACACAAAGTTGATGATTGGATTGCAAAATGGGGTCATGAGAAAACCAGTAAATGCTTAAAAGAAAGGATGAGAATTTCCAAATGTAGTTTGTTGGAGGGTGGGGGTGCCAATATAGATTAGTAAGATTTGGGTGGGGGTAAAGACAAGAAACAGAGGGCACCAAATGACTCTATGCAGGTCATGATATGTATGGCAGAACTGGACTCTATGGTGGGTGCCAGATGGGCGAGCAGCAAAGATAACTTCGTAGCACTTGAGTTTGGAAGTAACACATGTTCGACATAAGAGTTTCAATTACATACCAGCAGAAATGCAGCTGGACAGTAATGCACAAGTGAAAGAACACTTGTACAGTGATAATGGCAGAATCCAGTTGTTCCCCAGAGAGCTCTGGATAGGGTAGAACTATTGATCTGTTACCTCAGGCAGGGATTTTTGCTCAGGGTTAAACTACGACTGAAACTAGGCTGTGGTGCTAATTCTTTCCTTAATCATGCCATGACAATGTCCTGTTTGCCTTTGATGAATCAATTAAGGAAAGGGCAGCAACAAAATCAGGTTGTATGTTAATGAGTAAGACAATACATCCCTAAAGAGTTCTGGATATCACACCCTGCAGGTGAGGAGAGGAAAGGAAAGCAGTTACATTTACAGAAGTTTCAAACGGAAGCCTCACATGAGCCTCTCATTTTGTACCTGAAATACAACATCTGGGCTGTAGTGTGTGCATTGTCAGTACAGACAGTCCACAGACTCTGGTATAGCAATGTTATTTGACATGAATGTTTCTCTCTACTGAAATATCTTCACTGAAAAATACACTGCAGAGATAACTAGAGAGATTATGAAATAGCCTCAAACCATGAGCTAATCAAATGGACAAACTGGTTTCAAAGTAACACAGTGTGGAGCTGAAGGAACACAGTAGGCCAGACAACATCAGAGGAGCAAGAAAGTTGATGAGAGACCCTTTTGATGCCAACTGGCCTGCTGTGTTCCACCAGCTCCACACTGTTATCTCTGACTCCGGAATCTGCAGTTCTTACTATCTCAAACAGGGTTTGAACCCAGATTTGCAGCAATCAAAAGACAGCTGTGTTTTGCAGAAAGCTTCAATAAATCTGTGAATACATGTTTTCAACAAAGCAATGCGCACAGGCCTTCCAACAGCTACAGTTTTATTTCTCTCCGATTATGCTATTCGTGGCAGAAAATGCCTTCAGAGAATTACAATTGATTAATCTGCATTGGTCAAAGTACACCTCATTGTATACTTTTGTCAAAGTATACTTTTTTCAAGGTAGACAACACTAAAGAGAAAGATAAGATGAAGACACACGACTGTACCATTATTGACATAAACATTTAATCAGGGAGTGCAGTCAGGGATTGCTCAACTGCTGAGAGCATTTTTCCAAATCAAGTTTGTGTCATCCTTCACCTGTAAACCAGCAAGCCACTTCAGTGTTTTCACTTGCAATTAACCTACAAATGCAGTCACTGATGAAATAATTGCTGCCAGCGTTTCCAGCTTTCGAGGAGTGTAACAGATGCTTCAGTAAATCAGGTGCAAAACTTTATCATTCTTAAAAATACAGCAAACACCGAATGCATTTCTTAACCCTTCAATTATGGACACTTGCTGGCATGCTGCATGTAACTGCAAATGTTTTATCATCAGGTACTTGATTCTGGGCGGAATGTACTAGCCCTGACATTTTCTGGTGGGCGTTTAGTAGGAAAATATCAAATTTTCACACTCTTCACATATTTCTAATACCTAATGACTCTGAGTTTTATATAGAGAAGTTTATGGAACACAGGATAGCTCTCTTTCAGAAACTTCAGAATTTCTGCATTTTGACATCCATATGTTCAGCAGCCGGGAGCTGCTGTCCAATTTACATGAGAACAAAAGAAAACCTTTATACCTGATGTTCCAACTGAAAGCTCATCATTGTAGCGGCATAGAAAGGAGTTGCATGTTGGGATCATGTGGAAGGCTCAACACAGCTGGCTTTCCACAGAATGGTTTTCAGCTTTAATATAGGCAAATGCAAGGACTATTGCTTTGTTGGTGATAACTGAAATAGTTACTGTCAGTAAAACCATCACTTACAGCCACCTCTGATTGTGCAGCATATCTGGCATACATGAGTAATGCTATGCTGAAGTTAAGTATATCCTTGGAAAAATTAAGGAGTATCTGTCTCCTTAGATAAAATTCACAAGCACACACAAATATAAGAAACCAGAAACAAAAAGTTCTGGATATTGCACAGCATGTCCACAAACAACTACATGGAGAAAATAAGAACCCAAAGAACTGTGGATGCTGTAAGTCAGGAACAAAAACAAAACTGCTGGAAAAGCTCAGCAGGTCTGGCAGCATCTGTGAAGGAAAAAAACAGAGTTAACGTTTCAGATCTGTTGAGCCTACCTCAGAACTCTGACGAAGGGTCACCGGACCCAAAACGTTAACTCTGTTTTTTTCCTTCACAAACGCTGCCAGACCCGCTGAGCTTTTCCAGCAATTTTGTTTTTGTACATGGAGAAAATATTGGCTAAGTTCTCAGCTTTATTCTCCTCCTTAGAGTTCTAAGCCCAAGTTGAAATAAAAATGAGCATACCCACACATTTAGCAACAATGTTTATTAATCAAGATCGAAGATCCAGAAACAGATGTAACCAATGCCAGTAAGGCAGCATCTGGTTGGCTGCGATGAAGTTTCACTGATTCATAGATACAATGCAACTAACTTCCTCAGCATATTTCATCATGTAGAAAATGGTGCTGACATCTTTTAAGTTGTTTCTATCTACATAAGTTGAACTTCTTTTACAATGTGTGTTCTCATTGTGATGGACATTGAGGTTAACCCTTTGTTTCTCCCTTTCTACAGATGTAGCTTGACCTGCTGCGCATTTCCAATACTTTGTTCCTAACTCATGTGAGCACTCACCCGAAAGACCAAAACCTTCATTTAAAGAAATCAGCGAAAAGCTTGCATTTCTCTTACAAATTTCATTTTCTCAAAGGACGTAATAACCAATTACTTTTGAACTGCAGTCACTACAATAACGGAGTAAAACATCAACAAATTTTCACACAACATTAAATGAGATAAATGACTAGGCTATCTATTTTGGGTGTTGGCTAAGGGATGCATGCTGGCACCCTTCTTGAAACAGCACTATGATATTGTTTACATTCACACAACAAAGAAGGTAGGACCTCCATCTAATGCCTGATGCAACAGTAAACACCTCTAATACTACGCTCCTTCAGAACTGCAAAGAAATCCCAGACAAGATACAGTTCTTATGCTATGCAGTAGGATTCAGAATTAAGGACATAACTACTGAAATCAGTGGAAACTTTAATGAAATGAAACAAATCATAGGTGTGATGAGGATAAATATTGAAGAGTTTTAGCAATTGCTCACATCAATTTCTTGACTTTATAAATATTGTCTCACTTCTGGTCATGTTTGTCACCCAGGAAGCAACAGTTTGAAAGTGAAAGTACTCACTTCTGCACTGCGCATTGTTGCTTGTGTGCTTTAATTGGTTGTTCTTTGGTGTCTGAATAAAATCTATTACCTGTAATGATTGCCACTCCTCTTCAAATAAGTAACAGCCATAAAACAGTGAAGAGATGAAATGTAAAAATAATTTTGCTTTTTATTTGCAGAACATTTATCTGCTGATACAGTCAGAAATGCTAACTAGAAGACATTAAAATTTGCTTAAAGATAATGAATATTTTTATTACCACAGTAAACCTTAGTGTTTTATGGGAAAGTGCAATTAACTACACAATAATCATAACACAATGGCATATGGAGAACTGTAATAACATAGTGACTATACAGTGCTTTTCAGTCACACGCTGTACAAAAGCATTTTAAATCAAAGAAGCCCAAATGTGAAGTGCAGTCAGTGTTGTAAAGTAAAACAAATGTGGCAGCCAATCTTTGCACAAGATCCCATAAACAGCAATGTGACAGTCACCAGATAATCTGTTTTTTTATTGGCATTGATCAAGAGACAAACCTGGGCTAGGACGCAACAAGAATTCTCTACTCTTCATTCAATAGATCTGTGGGATATTTGTTAACATTCACTTGAGAGGGCAGTCTGATCTTGAGTTAACGTTTCATCTGTAAAAGGAGACCTTCAGCTGTGCAGCATTCCCTCAGTACTGCATTGGAGTGGAGCGTCAGTCAGAATTGTGTGTTTAGTTCCCTGGATTAGCAGCTGAAAGATACTTGGATGAATACACTAGCAATAAACATAGGTACGGTTTTGGCAGTTTACTGGCATATGAAAACAAACAATTAAGGCAGATACTAAGAGAGTTTAGTGGGTGAAAAGTTCTTTCATTGCACATGACTGATATATTTGACAAGTTCATATTTCTCTGTAATGCTTCATTTAAAACAAACGTGATCTTTTATATTCTGAAGTTTCAAGGTCAGAAGTTTTGCAAAGAACTTGTACGCAGAATTTTTCACTCCCTTGAGCAACATGAACAAAGACAAGCAATGCTGGAAAATATGACAAATGAAAAAAATCAACTTTGACATCAAGAAAAATGTTTTGGAGTTTCCATTTCTTGTTTAAATAGTGAGTTCAAAATCTCGTTAAGCAGCAATGACCTTATTTCCATTGATTTGCACCTCATTAATAGACCAACTCAGGTCACTTCTAAATAGTTTCCAATTTACCTCTCCTTCCTCGAGAAGCTAGACACCAATTCCCATTGGTAATGTTAGTAATCCACTTAGTTTAAATCTCACCCCAAAAGCTGGGAGAATTTAAATACATTTAATAATTGTGGAATTGAAAACGGTTGTCAGTAATGATGGGGTTAAAAACAAAACCCACCTAGTTCACTCATTTGCCTTTACCTGGCCTGGTTTACTTCAGACTCCAGATCCACAGTAATGTGGTTGAAATGCCTGAAGTGCCCAAGTGAGTGACTCAGTTCAAGGGTCATTTATAAATGGGGAACAAATGCTGTCGCTGCTGGCGATGCCCACATAAAAATTACTACTCATGCCAGCTTTTTACAATTTTGAAGTAGGTTCAGGGCAAAATCACTTAAGTCTTTGACTGAAAGTTCAAAACAAGATAAAATAACAATGAGAAAGAGTTAACTAGGTCACTTATGCATGTATTGTGCAGTTCGAAACATAACTGGATGAAGATGCTAGATCAAATGGCATTTCAATCCAAAACAAACATGTACACCACCTAAACCAAAATAATATCAAAACTGATTTTTAAAATCCTTTGGTTTAGTAAAAAACATCCCTTAATGGCACATCCTTAAATTAAACAATAATAAATAAAACCATCAGTTGTTGAAAATGAACTGTCTATACATTCCCAGCATATCTGATCCTACAAGAATAATCCAATGTGATTTGTTAAAGATCCACAACCTATTTCTTTTGAAAAATTATCAAATATTAATCAAGGAAAAGAGACTGAAAATAAATTTTTTGGAATGTAGCAGATGATTCATATTCCCAGATAATTTGCGAGTCTCATTTGGTTTCTTTTTAACAGGTTCACTGAAGTCAGTAGTGGATTGTCACGTTATGTTAATGAGTGTCTGATATCCAGTGCTCTAGTTAAAATCCACTTTGAATCACTTTTCAGGCCAAATGGTCCAATTTGTTTTGATACTTATCAGCAGAGAAAGTTTAACACTGCAGAAGAAGTAAAGACTATCTGCTATTTAAACAGTTTCACTTGTTTCTGAAACGTTGACCTACCTTGTAGAAAATGCACATATACCCTTGGCTTTCTCAAGGATGTTTCATCAGAAAGTTAATAAAAGGCAAAAAATTTGCCAGAAGATCAAATTTTCATCCTGTACTAGCTTTGCACTTTCCAGTAAGATGTCCATAAACTAGACCAATAGATTTTCTGGTAATAATAACTAGGGCAAATGTGAGAGTAACAGTTTATTGCACTCTAACCTATGTACAAAATCTCTCAGGCATTTCACAAATTCACAGAATTTCTACTTACAACTGGAAATGGGCTGATAAAGCAACTTTAACAGACAAAAATAGTCCTAAGGCACTTAGTAGAAGTGGAATCAGTGAAAATCATACTGTCCGACTTCCATCTGTTCCAGTGATTCTGCAACAGTTCAGATCAAGTCTAAAGGGTTGATTTTTACCTGGAGTCAATTAAATGATCAGGGATGGGCAACTGAAAAGTCCACTCACAGCACAGGTTTCAGACTCAGGGCACTTTAAGTCCAAAGTGAAGCTATATTGCAGAAACAGGAGGACACCAGTCAAAAGAAGTTATGATCAATTTGGACAGTTCTCTGGTTAGGTCAGTCTGCACCTTGAGCACTGTCTATTTCTGACTGCACCGTGAAAAGGGAAAAATTCATGTATAGCGTCAGTACAGGGAAGAGTCATCAGGCTAATGCCCAGTGACAGGAGTTTGGGTTGTCAAAGAAGTTTGGAAAAAATTAGCTTTCAAACCTCAAAAGGAGGTGTCTGAGAAACACACGTGACAATAAATATTATGGAAAAGTAACTTAGAATATCTAATTGTGGTTCTGACAAGGAGCACAGGCTGAAACTTGTGAAAGTTAACTTCAAAACTACCACAGAATCGTTACAGTGCAGAAGGAGGTCATTTGACCCAACATGTCTGCACTGGCTCTCTGACCATCTGGCTTATTGTCATCCAGAAGGTGGCAAATGTTTGGAAGAGATATTTGGGCAGATCGGGAAAGGCAAACCTAAAAACATTCAAGATATAATTACTTACACCAATGGAAAAATGTCAGGTTGCTCAAGATGGATTCATTCCCATTCATAAGTACCTTATGTAGAAAAGCTCGACATTCCAAATCACAAACAGAAGAAACAAATTCAGCATCGTTAAAATTATAAGTGAATTAAAATAGGTGGTTTGAGCTTAATGGTTATTATGCACGCTTGATATTTTAACAAACAGGTCATAATTTAAAAGCTTAATCACTTCTTTGATATTCTGCCAATTGGAGGCCAGTGTCTGTCTAAACTTCCAACTGAAAGATCGTGCAACTACTTCCCTCAGTCAATGCTGCTCATTCAATCAATTCATGTTATGTGCACATTTCAAGTAAAACCTCAAAAAAAAGTTGCGTCACATAAACCATTGTCAGGACCCCAGGGACAATGTCGGGCAGCGGTGACTGGAGGAGCAGTGAGCATGAAGTCTACAGACAGGAGAAGATGAACTTTTGAAGCTGTTTCAGTTTTATCAATATCAATTTAATATTAATTTATTCAGTATTTTTCCATTTGCACAATTTAGTCAGTAATTTATTCTGTAATCCAAGACAGCGCTGGAACGTGATGACGTGGTACAAGTGACAATATTAGATAAATCTAAATCTAAATCTAAATCTAAAAAAACTAAAGAACTGATTGACAAATTCAGGCACAACTACCACTCATGTCACCACTTGAGCATTTTATAACTTTCCTTTTTCCTTCTAATTCTGTCTGTGGGCTCATCTTACTGGGAACTGTAAATGGGACACCTCTGCTGAATCAAGTGTCCTCATCTAAAATAAGCCAAGAAGTAAGCAAAGCGCGCAGAAATAAAATTACCAATAACTTCACAGAGATAAAGGTCTTAGAGAAGCCAAGCTACATTTTGGCACATCCAAATTGAAATTTCTGTTCCTTGCTAAATGCAGAATCCCAGAATGCATTTTTTTTTAGTAAGTTCAAGTTTTGGAAAAGGAGCCTATCTACTAATCACTGTACAGAGCGACATGATTTAACTTTTCAACATCACTTTTTTGAAACCCATTTCTAATTGCAGTCCATTCATTTTCAAATCTACCCTGGAAAGACTTTCACAGCCAAATACAGAACCCATGACTTTGAGGCAAGTATTGTGAAGCCCACCAGGAGCACACAGGCTTTTCACCTCAAGTAGATTCAAGTTCACAGCTTTGCTGCCAGCTACTTTCTGGGCTAGTACTTGGAACATCAGAACAGGGTAGGTCTATGTACAGACCATCAGATGGTGCATGCAGTCATTTTTGCATACTGAGCAGCACAGTCCTGGAGAAAATTGGAGCACGGTTGGCTGCATGGCATTAGTCCATCTCTGGCAGTGCAAGTGACCAAGAATTATTCACGTAACTTGGTATATGTCAGTGCCCTTAATTATAAGTGAATAAAAGTTGACCACAATCATGGATAAGGCATTGTTATCAGATTCCTTTACACAAAATTCCCACATGAGACAGTGTCTCTGTCTGCTGACTCAGAGGGTAAAGAGATCACATACTCCATCTTGACATCACAATGTAGATTTTTCAATCTGCTTGAATGAGGCAGCAATTTGCTCTGATACTGGGAAATACAGTTTGGCCAGGTTGTCAGTTACGTACAAAATCTTGCACTTGTGGAAGTGTGAGATCCAAGTCTGCTCAGCTGCTCTTGTGTTTGTGATTTCACAGTACACTGTGCATGCACAGTATAAACAGATGATATTTGATGAGATTCGTGTAAATTGGATTTAACAAATTATAATGACAGCACTGCAGTCATGTCTAAAATGAATCAGCGTCAAAAGTAGGATTAACTCCCTTAAAAAGCTACCTGCTGCAGAGCAGAATTTTAAGATTTTCAGAATAAATATAGACATAGATAATTATGGGCTTTCAGGTTCACGATGGCTGCGAAAGGTTGAAATCTTGATAGAGTCATACATATAATGCAATTGCTTATTTTAAATTAGATTAGCAGATTAGATTAACAATCAGCAGTTACTTCTAACAATTAGGAAATTTCCAGTCTATTTCAAGTACACTTTACACAAATTTAGCTACCTCTGTCATAGAAATAAGTTGAGCACCCTTTGATGAATTTTTCAACTTTTGTGTAACCAACTTACCACATTTATCTTCTTCACACTGTAAATTTTGGGCTCTGAGATCAGCACAACATGAAGGAATACTTTCCTAGGAGTAGGATTTAAACTGAAATTAATTTGCAATTTGAAGTCATACAGTATAAACTGGCAATATAAACTGTACAAGGCCAGCCAAGTCATTGGAGACCACTGTGGATATGAAGCAAACTGAAGCTTATTTGATTCAAATAAAAGCATTGTACCACAATTAAGACTGATATTGGATCAAAAGAAATCAATTAAAAAGAAGTGTAAATGATCAGCTGCTCAATCTAGCTCAGTAATATCACAGTCACCACTGAGTGAGGCAATCAAGAGTTCACGTCCCACAGTTCATGGACCTGTCCAAACGTCTTTTAAATTTGTAACTGTAACTGCATCTACCACTTCCTCTGGCAGTTCATTCCATAAACAAACTATCTTCTGTGTGAAAACATTGTCGCTCTGGTCCCTTTTCAATCTTTCTCCTCTCACCTTAAAAAATATGCCCCCAAGTTTTGAACTTTGCCATTCACCTCAACAACGCCCCTCATAACATTATAAGCTTCTACAAGGTCACCCCTCAACCTCCTATGCTTCAGTGAAAGAAGTCCCAGTCTATCCAGCTCCTCCATATAACTTAAATGCTCCAGTCCCGGCAACATCCTGGTAAATCTTTTCTGAATCCTCTCCAATTTAATATCATTCCTATAGCAGGGGCAACCAGAACCATACACTACTGCAGAAGTGGCCTCACCAACATCCTGTAACGTATTGGTCTTTGCGTTGAGATGTTAATTTTCCCACGACACTATCCAAAAAAGAACAGGGAAGCTCGCTTGACTTACTGGCTAAGACTTATCGAACAAAACATTATTGCTAAGTAAAACAATAATGGAAAATACTGGGCAAAACAAGTCAGTGAAGAAAGGAAATTCAGATATGGAGCTTCATTAGAACTCAAAGATATTTCAGATTAGCTGCTTATAGGACATAACAGTGCAAAAAAAAGGGAAAGCAGATGAGCTGTAAAATAATTAGGTACAGAACAGGAGATGATTAATTGGCACAGGAGATAATGAGGTAAGGCAAAAGATAGCATGATAGAGAAATGTGACACATTTACAACATCGAGAGAATGTATGAATAATTAAGCCAGGTTAGCTAAATTGGAGAGATGGAGCAAACAAGCAAGCCTGGTAAAAGGGAGCTACCAAAAGCAACTGCATATCTAATTAGCTGTTGCTATACAATAATAACTACAATTTAAGAAAAATACTTCTTTGTGATATATGTTGGGATAGGAGGACATAGAAGGCTCTGTATTTATCTAAATTCTTCCTTCTGCTGTCCTCTATAGGAATACCACTGAATAAGCAGTGTTACCTGGAACAGTACTGCACCCTACATAAGTTGTATACGCAATCCCCAATTTTTGTTGATTGAGACTACAAGTTATTTCTTCCTTAGATGCCAAAAATATGCTCCACGAATGAAGAATTACTGGGCAATCAATACATACCATATGCTAACACGTGAACTCACCTTGAGCCAATTTTGTATCCATGTTTTCATTAAGCCTTTAAGGACACAAGTTTAATTTTAAAATTGTCATGAGTCACAAGTGGGTAGAAAGGAGTGAGAAATCCTCCCTGTTCCATTTTACATGCCCAAACACTTAGCACGGCTGCCTCACAGCACCAGGAACCCGAGTTCGATTCCACCCTCAGGCGACTGTGTGTGGAGTTTGCATATTCTCGCAAGTGCCTGCATGGGTTTCCTCCGGTTGCTTCAGTTTCCTCCCACAGTCCAAAGATGTGCAGGCTAGGTGGATTGGCCATGCTAAACTGCCCATAGTGTTCAGGGATGTGCAGATTAGGTGGGTTATAAGGGGAATGGGTCTGGGTGGGGTGCGTTTAGGGTCATTGTCGACATGTTGGGCCGAAGGGCCTGTTTCCAAATTGCAGGGATTCTATAACGATGAATTCCACCAGGGAAGTGGGGTTGCTGAAATCTAGGTCAAGCAGTACAGATGTCAGAAAATATGTCACTTTCTTAGACTCTGAAATGGAAATAATTTAGAGATCAGCAAGTGGGTCAAACTATCTTTTAAACTTAAAATGGCAAGGCATTAAAAGGAGATATAGCAACAACGTTGAATTATAACGAACTTTAGGCATTGGTAGCAGAGACTCCAAATGAACTGGGACAGTTGTCTATCGTTCACTGTCTCATATCAACTCCTTTTCTGCATTTAGTGAAACCTTTATAATGGTCTGCAGCACATGACACTCATTTTGTGGATCTTTATAAAATAAAAAGAAATAGGTGGCAGCATTGTTCGTGAACTCTCCAAACCGTGTCTTCTTTAAATATAGCCCCCAGCTTTGGACACAAGATAAATACATTCATCTTATATTGAGTTCCATACATATGCTGAACTTTTAATATTGTTTGAATTAACTTTTCAAAATCTGAGCTGTTTTGCATCACTTCATAGTGTGCACATGCTGAAAGCATTTCACATCTGCCCTATAGAACCTGAAAACACGTTTCATTCTGCCACTGAATCAGATGAAATAATTCCCTGCTGGTAATGCTCATCTCAGTGGCAGCAAAAAGCAGATATCCGATTACCATCAGCTCAATTCACATAAATAGCACAAATTCCCATTTCAAAATGCATTCTGCCAAATGAAACGTACCATAAAGGTAGATTTCCAAAATTAGTTCAAAATCATGATGCTGATCAAAATGTCAAAAGGACCCAAGGTGTAACAGGCACCTTTTATACTTTTCAATCAGAAAGAACATGGGTTCAAGTCCAAGATGAGGACTCAAACACACATTCAGCATTATCTTTCAGGTTGAGAGAATACTGCCTTGTTGTTGAAACCAGTAACTACTTTACACAGCACCCTAACAGAGTGGAACATATCAAGGTACGTCAAAAGAGTTTTATCAAAAAAAAGACACTAAAATTCAATTTATCCATTCTGCCATGTTTACATGAAATCTAAGATACTATCCAAAGAGCAATACGTTTGGCTTCATAATGTGGATAATACTTCTCCATCAATTGATATTGCTGAAAAGAAATGAATTGTCTCATTTGCTGTTTGCAAGATCTTATGATGGGGGAATTGTTTGCCATATTTGCCTGCATAATCAATGACTATATCTCAAAGGTTATTCTTTATTAGTGCAGAGTCTCTAAAGACATCTTAAAAACTTACAGCATTTCAGTTCCACTTACAGTTTCTGACTTCTGGTCATTTAAAGTGTGAAGTTGATGACCATGCTTTGACATCCAATAACCTTTCAATAAGAATTCACTTTAGAACAACTGCACTTCTGGATATGTTGCATCTCATTTCCATTTAGTAATTAATATGGTCAACAATTAATCCATTTTGTGGGAGAATGCAGTTTTATAAATTTATTCACAATATTTGGGCATTGTTGACAAAGCCAGCTTTTATTGCCCAAATCCAATTGCCCTTCTTCATTTGCTGCAGTCTGTGTGCTGAAGGTACTCTCATAATTCTGTTAGAAAGGGAGTTCAAGGATTTGGACCCAGCAACAATGAAAGAATGATGACATATTTTCAAATCATTATGCAGTCTAATGTGAAAGACAATTTTGAGGTGGTGGATTTCCTATTCACCTGCTGCCCTCTTTCTTCTAGTTGGTAGAGGTCACAAGTTTGGAATGTGCTGATGTTCACCCAGTTATTGACAAAGTTCAGTTTTGAGGCACGTAAAATCTGTATTTTAATGAAACTATAAACTGAGAACAAAGCCAATGTTTGATCTTTACAGGGGAGACATTGACATGGACTACTTTCCCATTCTGTTTCCCTAAAGACAATCTGCACAAATCAGATGTCACAAACATCTGCCCTGCAAGGATTGAAGTAACAAATCTCAACCACAATTTTAAATTTAAACAAGACAAAATTCTATTTTATTGTCATATCTCTATCCAGAGATAGTAACTTGACAACGCAAAATTAAGAATTAAAACCAAAAATAGCACATAGTTAACGCAAATAACTCTATGACTGTGCACTCTCCGTTTTGTTTTGGAAAAGGGCAAGACCGCTGAATTAAAAATGGTTTTGTAACAAAAGTTAGAAAGGCTCATTTAGAACTGCTTTAATTTCCAAGCATTGTTAGCCATTTGCTCAATCGGCAGTGCCTGCCAAGAGCAGTTTCCAATAGCAACAATATATTTCTGAAGCACCTACACAATGGCAAACACAATGTAATATTTAATCACAGGAAAATTCAAATTTCTGTATGGGATGTACAAAAACTTCAAGATGATTTAATTTATCACCTGTCAAAACTAATCAGCAAGAACTACAATAAAATTTCATTATTTACCTGCATCACTCAGATTATAATTTTTAGAATTTCTCTTTGCGATCTGTTGTAGTTATCACATAAAGCTCTCTGGCAATGAATAAGAATAAAGTACTAACACCATCGAAAACCTTAACAGTTTTATTTTTAGGATTGGCATAGCATGGTAATAACTAAGCAAAATGTAGAGTTTTCTGAAAGGCTTTACAATATGTTTGAGATATAAAGTCAGAGATCTACAGCACAGAAACAGACCCTTCGGTCCGACTCATCTATGCTGACCAGATATCCTAGATAAATCTACTCCCGTTTGTCAGCATTTGTCCTTTATTCCTCTAAACCCTTCCTATTCATAAACCCATCCAGATGCCTTTTAAATGATGTAATTGTACCAGCCTCCACCACTTCCTCTGGCAGCTAATTCCATACACACACCACCCTCTGCATGAAAAGGTTGCCCCATAAGTCCCTTTTATATCTTTCCACTCTCGCTTTAAACATATGCCCTTTAGTTTTTGAGTCCCTCATCCCGTGGAAAAGACCTTGCCTATTTATCCCATCTATGACCCTCTTGATTTTATAAACCTCTATAAGGTCACCCCTTAGCCTCTGATGCCCCAGGGAAAATAGCCCCAGCCTATTCAGCCACTCCCTACAGTTCCAAACCTCCAACCCTGGCAATATCCTCGTAAATCTTTTCTGAACCCTTTCAAGTTTTACAACATCCTTCCTATCGCAGGGAGACCAGAATTGAACTCAGTATTCCAAAAGTGGCCTAACCAATGTCCTCCTAACTCCCTATACTTAACACACTGACCAATAAAGGCAAGCATACCAAATGCCTTCTTCACCATCCTGTCTACCTGCGACTCCACTTTCAAGGACCTATGAACCTACACTCCATGATCTCTTTGTTCATCAACACTCCCCAGGACCTTCCCATCAAGTGTATAAGTCCTGCCCTGATTTGCCTTTCCGAAATGCAGCACCTCACATTCATCTAAATTGAACTCCATCTGCCACTCCTCAGCCCATTCGCCCAACTGGTCAAGATCCCACCGTACTCTGAGATAACGTTCTTCGCTGTCCATTACACCTCCAATTTTGGTGACATCTACAAACTTACTAACTGTACCACCTATGTTCACATCCAAATTATTTACATAAATGACAAAAAGCAGCAGACCCAGTGCTGATCCCTGTGGTACACCACTGGTCTCAGGCTTCCAGTCTGAAAAGTAACCCTCCACCACCATCCTCTGTCTTCTGCCTTTGAGTCAGTTCTGCATCCAAATGGCTTGTTCTCCCTGTATTCTATACAATCTAACCTTACTAACCAGCCTACCATGGGAAACTTTGTCAAACGCCTTAATGAAGTCCATATAGATCACGTCCACCGCTCTGCCTTCATCAATCCTCTTTGTTACTTCTTCAAAAAACTGAACCAAGTTAGTGAGACATATTTCTCATGCACAAAGCCATGCTGACTATCCCTAATCAGTCAATGCCTTTCCAAGATACGTGTAAATTCTGCTCCTCAGGATTCCCTCTAACAGCATGCCCACCACTGATGTCAAGCTCACTGGTCTACAGTTCCCTAGCTTTTCCTTACCACTTTTCTGAAATAAAGGTACTACAGGCCAACCTCCAGTCTTCTGGCACCTCACCCGAGGGTACTGATAATACAAATATCTCAGCAAGGGGCCCCGCAATCACTTCCCTAGCTTCCCAGAGAGTTCTAGGGTACACCTGATCAGGTCCCAGAGATTTATCCACCTTTATGCGTTTCAAGCCATCCAGCACCTCCTCCCCTGTAATATGGACATTTTTCAAATTTTAGCTACTATTATATACATGTCTTTATTTTTACATAAACGTCAACAGCGGTATGCTTCTGATTTCTTTATGACATTCTATAAAACTTCCAAAAATAACCTCAAATTAATACATATAGAATTAGTTCCTTGCTCCTCCATGCTACACAGACACGGTGCTAGAGTGCTGGTTGAAGCTGTCTACCTTCACAATTTTCAGTAATCTATGAGGGCATGGCCTTATTATTCCAACATGTTTACAGAACACAGCTGTTCACAGTATCATGAACAAGAAACAGTATTTACAATAAGTGTCAGTAACCTGCTTTTAAAAAGGTACAGCATTCTCTTCTACAATCCTTGGATTTAAAACAGTCCTTTTCCCATTTCAGACCACAATCAAAAATGCAGAAAAATAACATCACAGAAAAGTAATTAAGAAAGCTAGCAATATAGTATCATTTATTGTGATAGCAGTCAGACTATTGAGTATCGGAGCTGGGATGTCATGTTGAGATTGTACAAGGTGTTGGTGAGGCCACTTTAAGAGCCTTGCTATAGGAAGGATATTATTAAATTGGTGAGGGTTCAGAAAGGATATACCAGGATGTCACCGGGACTAGAGGGTTTGAGATATAAGAAGACCTGGATAGGCTGGGACATTTTTTCCCTGGAGCGCAGGGGGTTGAGGGGTGACCTAGAGGTTTATAGAATCATGAGGGGCATAGATAAGGTGAATAGCAGAGGTCTTTTCCCTAGGGTTGGGGAGTTCAAAACTAGGGGGCATAGTTGTGGTTGGTTCACTCACCGAGCTGGTGTGTTAATTTGCAGACATATCATTACCCTGCTGGGTAACATCATCAGTGCAGCCTCCCATGAAGTGTTGTTGTGGTTTCCCGCTTGTTATTTAAACTCTGGAGTCCATCGGCATTAACTTGAGTCCGGTGGAGTTGATGACCTCATTTCTGGTTTTTCTTTGCAGTGTTGTGTATGTAAAGTCTAATTCTACATGTTTATTGATTACCTTATTGAGAACCAGGCCTCTATAAATTCCTGTGCTTGTCTCTGTTTGGCTTGTAGCCAGTTTTCTTTCTGTCTGTCCAATGTCATGTTTGTTGCAGTCCTTGCATGGAATCTTGTATATTACATTGGTTCTGTCCATTGTGGGTAAGGGGTCTTTTGTTCTTGTTAGCAGTTGGCATAGCGTCAATGTAGGTTTGTGCGCTACTCTGATGCCCAGTGGGTGGGAGTCTTGTGGTCAGTTCAGACACATTCTTGATGTACAGTAACAGGACAAGTGTGGCAGGGCATACTGTATCTTTTTGTTGTTTGTGTGAAAGGCATCGTCGTAACCAGCTGTTCGCATATCCATTGTCTTTAGATACTTGATGGAGGTATTCTTCTTCATTTTGGCGTAGTTCTGGGTTGCTTCAGTGGGTTGTGACTCGTTTGGACAGTGTTTATACACAACTCTGTTTGTGAGTGTTGGGGTGGTTACTGTTGAAACTTAAGACTTGATCCGCGTGTGTGGCTTTTCTGTCTATTTTGGTCAGAAATTCCTCGTTGGCCCTGCGTTCTACCATGACATCCAGGAATGAGAGCCGTTTGTTCTTTTCTTCTTCCCTGGTGAACTTGATGCCAGTGAAAATTCTGTTTATAAGTTGGTGTGTTTCTTCTAGTTTAGTCCGCTTGATGATGACATAAGTGTTGTCCACGTATCGGACACAGCTCCCATTCCTGGACTGCAACAAACATTACATTGAACAGACAGGAAGGAAACTGGCTATCAGAATACACGAACACCAACTAGCAACAAAAAGACACGACCAATACTCACTCATCTCCATACACAGAGATAAGGAGAACCACGAGTTCGATTGGGACAACATCCAGATCCCAGCACAGGCCAAACAGAGACAAGCACAGGAATTTCTAGAGGCCTGGTTCTCCACCAATTCGGCCATAAATGAACACGTAAAATTAGACCCTATATACACATCACTGCAAAGAAAAACCGAAAATGAGGCAATCAACTCCAACAAACCCCAGAGTTTAAATATCAAGTGGGAAAACACAACAATGCTTCATCGGAGGCTGCACTGATGATGTTACCCAGCAGGGTAATGAAACGTTTGCAAACTAACAAACCAGCTTGGTGAGCAAACCAACCACAGTATCCACAACCCGAGCTACAAATATACTCAAGAACCTTAGGGGACATAGGTTTAAGGTGAGAGGAGAAAGATTTAAAAGGGACCTGAGGGCAACTTTTACATACAGAGGATGGTTCGTACATGAAATGAACTGCCAGAGGAAGCAGTAGATGCAGGAACAGTCATAATATTTAAAAGACATTTGGACAGGTACACAAATAGCAAAGATTTAATGGGTTATGGGTCAAACACAGGCAAACGGGAAACATGATCTGCATGGACGAGTGGAGCAGAAGATCTGTTTCCGTGCTGTATGACTATGACTATCACTAATCACCTCTGAGGTGGTGAATACAAGTGACTGATTTATTAGGCCATTATAGAGGGCAGTTAAAAGTCAACTAGATAGCTGAGGGTTTGGAGTCACATATTCATTAATTTCATTGCTACCATTACTGACAATAGCTCCTTTTTAATTCGACATTTAATTTAACTCAATTTAATTTCTCCAGCTCATGTCTCTGGATCATCTGATCAGGCTTCTGTCTAATGACATATCACAATGCTACTATATTACCGGCAATATATAAATAGATATATTGTCCCAGGCACCTCCCAGAAATACTATACAGCAAAATTTGAAACCGAGCTACATAACATGATATTTGGACAGGCAGCCAAAATTTAAGGAACATCTTAAAGGAGGAAAGAGAGACGCAGAGGATAAGGGAAGGAATTCCATAACCTACGGCCCTTAATGAATGCTCCATCTGGAGGCATGGTCACCAATGGCAGCAATTAAAATCAGGTATGCTCAAGAGATCAAAATGAAGAAGAATGGATATTTTAATGAGGTTGCAGACCTGGAGTAGATCACAGAAAAGGACAGCATAGGTGGATTTCAAGGCATGAATGAAAATTTTAAAATCAAGGTGTGACTTAGAGAGCCAATAAAAGTCAGTTAGCGCAAGAATGATTAGTGAATTGAACTTGGCATGACTAAAGACATGCTAACAGTCTTGGATCACCAAGTTTTTTAAACTTAAAATGTAGGATGTTGGCCAGGAATCAGAGTAATCAAGTCTTGAATTGACAAGGGCGTGCTTGAAGACTTCTGCAGCATATAAGCTAAGGCAGTGGCAAAGTCTAGTAACGTTATGTTACGGAAATATATGATTTTGGCAATAGTAGTTTCTTGTAAGCAACTGTGTTTTTGCTACTTCATCTCAAACACAACACCAAAAGATGTGAACAATCTGGTTCAGTCTCAGATAGTATAACGTATTAATACCAGTAACCATCACAGTTACACAATTACCACATATCTGCACAGGTGACAACACAGAATACTCTGTGGCAGTTGTCACATTTGCATCTTCTGCCAATATAATGTGACACCTAAGTTGCCCAACCTTCCCAATGGGAACGCTATTCTGTCATCACTCGGGTGGTAACAGTAAACGAGCTCCATTATTGCTGTCCCCAGTTGCAAAGACAACAGGGTGCTACATTACAATGAACAAGGCAAGACAATTCAATGTGTACAAGCAGTTAAAATACTTTTAACTAGCTGGTTAAAATTCTCCCCAGCTAGGAGAAACCTGTAAACAAGATAACCGAGTGCGGTTGACACTTAAAATGCAATTTTTGTTAAAATTGAAAACTATATTAATGAAAATTTCAGATGTTTGCATTGTAGAATCTGCCACAAACTTGGCTCTTGTGATGCAATCTTATCCATCTGGTCAATACCATGGGTTTTAGCTCAGTTTTCAGAGAAGGCCTTGCAGTTGTTCCAACAAACTGCCCTGGATTAAAACTTCTCAACTGAATGGAAATACTTTTCTAAATTACACTTATAAAAACACTTGAATGTTAGAGGCTAGAAGTCAATGATTACCATATTCTCTAGTCCTTTTTACAGAAATCAGACACTAGCTTCATAATGGCCATTCTCATGCCTAATAGCATGTGAATATCATGGGATTAGGAAATCTCAGGTGCAAGCCTGTAATTAGATCCCCACAATCGCAAAAGCTGATAACATTTAATAAAATACAATTCTGGCATTAGGTCCATGCCTAAATGCTCTCTCAAGAAAGACTGTCATATTTCACATCTTTGTAGATGCGATTGTGTTGATAAATATCACAACTGCTGGGTAATTAGATCATTATCTTGGTGCCCAGCAATGTAGCAACTCACAACATTTTGTAAGATTTCAACAGCATAAGTAAAAACAGCCTCATTCAGGTGCTGACCATTTGTGTCATGTCAATTGGTACGTGAGGGCTGTCAGCAGTGACTACACACAATGTTTGCTAAAGGAAGTTTACTTGCCTGTATTGCACCTCCCTCTTCATTAATAATCATTTGGTCATTATCAAAAGTGCTCGAAGTTCTCTTTGCTGATGGGGCCGTCCTTTGATGAGTGACTAATTCCCCATGTGAAAGACAAGCAGTGACCAAATCATAGTGGACAGGCGCAGGTGCATTTGACAAATGAGTAGCCAAGTAATATGTCACCAGCAGTGAGCTGATCAAGTCAAGCATGTGCTCAAATAATAATACACCTGCTCAAGAAAGACAGTGGTCCATCCAGCTTCATTCTTTTCTTTAGATTTTCTAGTAAATGAATATAACTTAGCAGCTTGCTAGGCAATTTCAGAGGGCAGTTAAGAGTCAACCAGATTAGAGTGGCATGTAGGACAGGCCACATAAGGATTACAAATTTCCTTCGCAAAAGACACAAGTGAACCAAATAGATTTTTATGACAATCAACAATGGCTACAAGGTTGCAATCAAACTAGATTGTATTGAATTCAAATTTCATCATCTACAGTTGTGGAATTCAAACCCACATCCCCAGAACATTAATCTAGGACTCTGCATTACTATGCTACAGCTCCTGATGAGGAGAGAAAATTGGAGAGATAAGACTGGATGCAGCAGTTCACCACTCTCATGATGGGTTTAGTTACCCAGATCCCTACATAACTTTTTATTGCAAACGTGCATTCGTGGAATTATAGTAGTTGGCCTGGCCTACCTAAAAATAGAACCAAATAAATTTTAAAAATCACAAACAAATTATATACATGATAAAACAAGAAAAACTAATGCCATTTCCTATCACATCATTCTGAGAATTACCACGATACACTGAGCAGCATCAGCATGTGTTTCATAAACAGATGGCCATAAATTCTAGACCCAGGGCTGCCTGTCACATGAATCCACGGGCCACATTTGTAACGAGTGTTGTCTGTTCTCAGTTGGACCTCCAGCCTGAGCACCTCAGGCAGACAGAAAAGCCAACATTGCCTGCATTCCTTCACTGTGTATGCCGCTGTTGCTACCTAATGACAGGAATATTTTTACCAAAGGACATGAGGCACTTAATTTGCACTGCAGTCCACCCTCATTTCTCCAGAGGAAACAGGCATGTCTTTCGCAATTGTTTATCTTCCTGCTCCTTACTTGAATAGATGACACGCTGCCTTGAAGACTAACATGCTAATAAAAAACCTTTAGAGATCATTGCAATTATACTTGCAGATAAAGGTGTGAACATGGAACAATGCAAGTAACAGATGTAATCATTAAATCTAACTTCCTACAAAAATAAAAGCAAAATACTGCGGATGCAAAATAGAAAGAGAAAGTTCTAGAGAAACTCAGCAGATCTAGCAACTTGTGTGGATAGAAAAGTACAATTCACAGTTCAAGTCAAATACGACTCTGAAGACTTGTCATTCTGGATTCAAATGTTAACTCAGTCTCACTTCGCACATACACTGCTGAGTTTTCCAGCATTTTGTTTTTATTCTTACAAAAATACATAAGCAGTTTGCAGTTACAAAGCCATTTTTGTGTACACATAACTACAAGCAGGTTCAAATGCATCCTTTCCATTTGCTTCTGTTCTTTATGTTAGCAATCATGAGTTGAGAGTACTTTTCCAACCTGAACTAATATATATTTTGGAATGAGATCATCAACAACGGAATTACTAATGAACCTTAATAAAACTTTCAGCAGAGATCACTGCTCACATTTCTGGAAAAATTATTCCTTCACCTCAGCCCCTCAAATACCTCCTTACGAAAGGAAAACTGCAAAATACGGTTCAGCATAACTGACTCTGACTTATGTAACCTCTGATTTTGCTCATCACCTTCAAAGTATATTATACCAATGAAATATTTATGACACAGATACAGCACAAATGAATTGACAATGATAAAAAATTAAAAAGAGCTCTGGCTATACAGCAGCTTGACAAACAATGCACTGTCTGGTGTCAGTTATGGGGATGAGCTCAATGTGTTTATTAGATATTGAATGAAGCAATAGAGCAGTCTCTAGCAGATGAAATGCTTAAATTATGGACAAAGGTCATATCGACCACAGCTGGCTGCGCCATTACCATTAGTTAAGATTTGGTTACTTGTAGGGTTACTTTCAAATTCAAACTGTGCTCAGAGTCACAGAATCATACAACACGGAAACAGACCCTTCGATGCAACTCATCCAATTAGAACATAAACTTAACATGAATTAATGTTCATTTCTATTCAAATCAGGATGCATAAAATGTATAATCTAATTAAAGCATATTAACTCTTCTGCAGCGTAAATAGCAATCACAACTATACACTTTCCTTGGGCAAGCAACAATTTATTTAGAACAACTGCCAACAGCAATTGCTGTTCATAACAATCATGGAACATGACTCAATTCTCTCCCTTTCATTCAATGTTTATTTGCACAATTAGCAAGATAATCAAAAAGATAGTACTTTTCAAATTGATGAATCTGGAAGGAAAAGATAACAGAACATTCAGCACAGATATGATATAGGCATGGCACGATGTGGTATATGAATTGAGCATCCATTCATGGAAATGATGTTTTGTCAAACCTGTTTACTGGAATTCTTCAAGATCATCAATGATTGAGGAGCGAAACTGCCTAATCTTGTCCCAATTTATGTTCTTAGAAAACAACAGGCCTTGCTGAGAAGACGACTTGTGTGGACGTAACGTACTTCAATTTCAGCAAGGTTTCGGTACCATGCCATAGCAAGTGATAACTTTGTGACAAAGCATGACTTGGAAAAGCGATTTAAGCTGAATGGAAAAGCAGCGAAACAAGAGAAAGCAAAGGTTACTTATCAATGGCATTTTCTCATCATAGCAAGTGTTCATGAACAAGTGGCCGACAAGGACCAAAATTGGAGCCATTGCTGTGTATATGCTTGTGAATTGGATCTGGACATCCCTTCATATGCAGATGATACCAATTCGAGAGTGGAGGCTTTAAACACCAGAAAAGAGAACAACCAAATATAAAGGGATTCCAAGAACATGGGGTGTTAAAGGGAAAACAGCGTTTGATGGGCAAATGTGCAAGTAATGAGACTACAGCAGAGAAATAAGCATGGGAATACGAAATAAACACTCTTGCCTGGAAGAAAGGGACTTGAAGACATTCATACATAGCTGACTGATACAAATAAGAGAGCTTCTGGAAGCAATGAAGAAATTAATCTTGGTCAGTATAGTCAGAGGAATAAGACACCAAAGAATGAGTTGTTAATGTAGTTGTATAATGGAATGGGAAAGTCGTACTTACAATACTGTGGGTAATTCTAGTTGGCAAATCACAAGGATATCCAGGCATTGGAGGGGAATGAAAAAGATTAGTTGGTCTTATACATACCCTGAGATATTGGAGACAAAAACAAAGGGACAGTTCACTTTAAGCCAGACAAGGCTTCGGGGATTAGGCATATTATACGAATTTCAAACATGCTGCTAGATTCAAACTACAGAATCTGGTTACTATAGTTTGTACAATAAGGTATATAATACAGAAATCAATCTGTATAAAGAGAGGGTGCACAGTGCGTTCATATTTAACTGTTTTATACGAAAAATCGTACAGAACATTTGTCCAGGGATTCAAAATAAGAAGTGGAGAGATATGAGGGACTGGAAAATTGAGAGGCATTAGTTCCTGCAACTGAACTAATGAACTAGAAAATCTTTACTAGCACTCTACCATATGTTCCTGATTTTTCCATAATTTTAAAAATATACATAATCTGTACAAGAAAACCATGAAAGGCAGCTGTATGCATTATTTAAGTTTTACATTAAATTTTGAAACAACATTTCTTTTCTCCTCAGTAGGACACATGTCATCATACTCAAATAGATGTTGAATTTATGTTACTTTAATGAAATCAATTCTGAAATTAAATTCTGTCAATTTTAAATGTGAATTTAATTTTAATAAGTCTGAATACTCCTCCCGTACTTCTTTTCAATACTCTATTTATATCTCACATTACAACCATGGGATACTTTCTATGTTAAAGCTGTATTAATAAATGCAATTTGCTGTCAATTAGCAGAGACAATAGCATTAAAAACCTTTTCTACTTGCTTGTGTACAAGCACCATACCCATTTGTGTCCCAATATTGGGCAGGAGCAGTGCAATCGATACTTTCAGTTCCTGCCCAAGAGCGCTGCAACTTTAAAATCCTAGACTTCCATACAGTCTGGGGATAGTCACAGTAGAAATGTGACAGACAGCTGCACAATTTAGGATCTTTGACAATGGAGCTTTTCCGGATGCCAAAAGCTCTTTGAGGACTGGGATTTTTAAATCAGTAAGGGAATCAAGGGATTTTGGGGGGAAAAAAGGCAAAAAAGTGGATTTGATCATTATCAAATCAGCCATGAATCTATGAATTATACAGCAGAATCAACGGCCCAACTGGCACATTTCTGCTTCTACATCTTACAGTCATCCAGGCTTGGTGGGTTGTGTCATATAACAAAAAACCTACCTGCACTCTTAAATATGTCTCTGAACTCACACAGATTCTCCAGCTGGTCACTTCTATGGTGCAAACCCCAAGCAACATGGTCTTGTAAGCTAATGCCAAGTCAAAGGTCGAACGAGTGAGATTGGGAATATCCCCTTCCAACTAATTTGAATGAGTTCAAGCTCTAATCCTCACTCTCCCTTCCAAAATAAATGACTTATATTGTATAATCATTTTTCTAATTCTCTCATGGAATTTGGGCATTCATGGCAAGTACCCATTTATCACTCAGCCCTAGAGAAGGTTGGAGTGAGCTGCAATCCATTCGGTGCAGTTAAACCCACAATGCTGCTGGGAAGGGAGCTCTAGGATTCCGACCCAGTAACACTGAAGGAATGGCAATATAATTCGAGGTCAGGATGGTAAGGACTTGCAGGTATATCCATAGCTTGAGGCCGATGGTAGAGTGGGGATATGTTGAGCCACAAGGTTGCCTCATGGATGCCCAGTCTTGCGGTTTCTGGATCTTTTCAAAGTCCATAACATTTAGTGTGATGCAAGTCCAACAAAATATGATGCAGGATACACTCAAAGTAAAGACAGGACTTTGTCTCCCCAAGAACTGTGTGGTAGTCACTTCATGGGAGAATTACCATCAAGATTTGACATTAAACTAAGTTATTAGGCAAATGAGCATTGATTTGGTCAAAGAGGAATGTTTGAAGGAGTGTCCGAAAGGAAGAGAGAGAGTGTAGAGGGAGATCTATCAGTGGTGTGGTGATGAAAATCAAAAGGCTAGAAAAGGAGGGGGGACAGAAAATATGAAGCGTTACAGCAAAGTACAATGATTATTTCGAGCCTTGCTAGTCCAGGAATTTAAGAAGGTTGGTGATCAAATAGGTATGATGGGTGAATGGAACTTGGCACCAGTCAGGGTCAGGAATGTGCACCTAGCCACCCGCAAACCTTTCTCAATTTGTAGGTAAAGTGACATCTCACAACATGTTATCATCACATTACAAAGGAGCAGTGTCATCTTGCTTGAACAAGTGGAAAGTTCTGGCTGGACAACAAATCATTTTCACTCGAGCATCGTACAGTATAAATGACCCAATGATACATTTCAGTATGATTTGCAACATTACACATAGCATCAGACATTTTCTGTGAAAGTATTGCCACTCAATAAAAAAAGGAAAAGCAAGAGATTAAAATCCTTGGTTGCAAAGGAGCATATTAAGAAATCCAGTAACAGGGATTGTATTACCATCAACTTACATAACAGCACCTCACATTGGTAAGGTGCTTACTGGTTATTCAAAATATTGGATATTAATGGTTGTTTACATTGTATGCCTGCAATTAGCTTAATCCTTTATCATTTCCTTTTTTGAAGTGGTATTCTTAAATAGTATCTTTTAAACCTCTTACCAAAAGTATTTGATGTTTGAATTCCTATCCATATTATAGCAGCAGACAAAAAGAGCACCTAGTGTGTCTCCTAAAGGAGCAGATGAGGTGAGAACCCAAGCCAAGTATTCAGTATCACCTAGGGAAGTAAACATGCTGACGGTGTCGACTCAGGCAGTCAGTATCACCAAGACGAACAGGAAAGAAAATGACACCACGGCAAGTAGTTAGAGACAGAGCTAGATTCATTGCAGCTGATTAGAATTGGTTCTTGTTCTACAGCACAGAAAAGAGGTAGCTGTTTGGTGAGTCTCTGATAAGTGGTTACGCATTTTCTCTTCTTGCATTCTAGATATTAATTTTACCACCAATTTGTGAACTAAAATATTCAAAGCATAACCTAAGTAAGTGAATAATACAATTAAATAATTTAAACATATTAAGGATGCAGTTCAGGTGATGTGTCAAGGCTGAGCCTGATTTCAAGTTGCTCTGCCTGGCTCAGCTCATCACTGGATAGACCTGCTGGACCTTAAGGAAGGTTGGCCTTTCAGAATGGGCAGAAGCAAACGTTCCTTTTAGGCTGTGTGGCACGATGGCTAGTGGGAAGTTCCACATGCATCAATCAGCATACTGATAAATGGCTTCCACTTCTGGAAGGTGCTGCCACATGAACCTCTGGTCTGAGGTCTATGCAGTGACTGAAAATATTATGGGGTCATTTGGGAGGAAGAGATATTTTTCTCTGAGGGTTAGCGACTTAGGGCACTCTGCCTCCAAAAGGCAATGGACGCAAGGTCATCGACTATTTTTAAGGCAGAGGTGAACAGACTCATGCCAGACAAGGGAATCAAGAATTATTGGGGGTACATGGTAATGTGCAATCTGAAACACAAACAGATCAGCCATTACCTTAGTGAAGGCAAAGCAGACTTGAAGGATCAAATATTCTACTACTTTTCCTTTTTCATATATTCAGTGTATGTTTGTACACTGACAGTTTCATCAATTGTTAAAGAACAATGTTAAATGTAAGAAAATGAATCATAAGTTTAAGCATTTTGGCAACAAGAGCCACAAATAATGGCCCCACAGCTGTTGTCAGTTAGAAGTCTACATCAGGACTGTTGGAATTCTAACTTGAACTGCCAGGCTTAGATCTGATCTTTCCTTTTGTCATTTTAGCATTTGTATGTTTGTCAAGACTAACTAAACATACATAAATCCACTGCCTTACATGTCATCTTCTCTTTGTAACTTCAGTACTCATTTGCAACCTTAGGGGACTTATTTTCCTTTGGCATCATGCAATTTGCAGAATAATTTATGTTGTCTCATTCTTCACTTCTGAAAGGTTTTTAAAACCACTGAAGTGCAATATTACATAATCACTAACAGAAAAAAGCTGCTGGAGTAACTCCGCAGGTCTAGCAACATCTATGGAGAAAAAACAGAGTCAACATCTGTGGAGAAAAAACAGAGTCAACATTTCAGATCCAGTGACTCTTCGTCGGAACTAGTAGTAGCTAGAAAAGGAAGTACATATGCTGAGAAAAGGGAGTGGGGAGGGTAAAGGAGGGAGAGGATAGATGAAGACTATACTTTCAATTACTGTGCTTACCCTTAGGTGACATCCTACATTGCAGATCTTGGCTCACTCTAGGTTCCCAAATTGAAAGTAAGTTACCAATTACGTGGTTAAAAACTGCCAGGGGAGGGTCTGTGTCAGAAGAATCTAGTCATTGGAATGTAACATTCTGACAAATTTACAAAACGTCACAAAGATTTAAATTCTAGTGTTGAAGTGCACAATAAAAATAACAAGCCTCCACTTTGCTGCCTATGGGTCTGAAAAGGTTAAAATTGAGTACTGCCATAAGTACTAAGTTTTCTCTTGCTGTCTCATGAGTTAAGTGCTCCTTTTTACCATGTACAATGTGTGCCTGGAAAACAAAGTCAGGTCGAGAGTAAAAGTAGGCATCCCAACAGAAAAGGCTGTTGATCAGTGGACTGCAACATTAGCATGGCACCTAGCTGATCTATGTTTGAATTGATCTGTGTCGTGAATACAGTGGTTGACTTGATTGCCCATGACTTTCCATAGCACAACTTGCTGCCAAAATGCAACGAGTGTGTAGACAAATGGTAAATGCAAAAGGTTCCCAGGAGCAAAGTAAAACAGAATAAAAATAAAATCATTGATTGCAACATATCACATGTTCAAAGTGAGTAACCCAGCTAACTAAGGCTATTACAGAGAGGGGCACAGGAGAAAATGGGAAAGGGGAAATAATTATATTTTATCACCTCATAAAAGTCTCACTTACCTGCCAGATAGCACTTTCAAAGCAACACTAGCACAGGCTGGAAAAAACACCTATCAGCAGCCTTTTCAGGAAGCAAAAAAAGAAGCACATAGAGCAAAAAACTGGAAATGCTCAAAATACTTTGCAGGTCTGACATTTTGCAGTTGTTCTTATTGACCTGAAACTTTAACTGTTATTTTTCATTCCACAAATCCTGCTTGGAATGAGAACTTTCTAACACTATTTTTATTGCAAATTTTGTTTTTGAGTGAATTACTCCAAACTCCCTAATGGCCAAGCAGGTCTATCCAGTGATAAGCTGAGCCATACCAAGCAACAATGGACAGGTCAATGTCGGCCTGGGTTTAATTGGCTGCTATGAGTCAAGGCTGCACCAAGAGAACTATAATCTTATGCAGCAGTTAGTTGGTGCATGGTCATCAGTTGAAGAGTCAAATCCAAGATTCTTCCCCCGCACAGGATCATTAATTAGCCTATTGATTAGGGTTCAAACACAAATAGGACTGGCAGCAGGGAACAAAAGGAATTCCTGCATCTGTAAAATAAAGGAACTAAGGAGAGAAAGGAAGAAAATCTGATGAAAAATAAATTTACCATTCAGTTTAAAAAGGTAGAAATAAGGGACATCATGGAATCAAAAGGTTCCCAAGATATTCTAATCATCACCTGAAATAAGTTAATAAGTTAAGTCCATTTTCCTTTAAGTTTCTCATTCTTTAATGGTAGGTTTCAGCATCTCTTCATTACCTGATGCAGTCACAGGACAGAGTTAACCATTTCTGTCACACCACAATTGTGGACTAAATTGCTTGCTCCACTGGGGTAATAGACAAACTAAATGCGCCATCTATATTTTGAAACTTTTTTAAAATGTAAGTTTTGTATTAAATGAGCACACCACACTTTAAAGGAACAATATTTTATCTCTTTATCCACATTGCAAATGAACAAGTTCTGTAGTTCATGAATTAGGAAAATTAATTTTAAATTCATTATAATGGCCTTGAAAGAATGATCAAAAGATTTGAACAAATTGACAACTTCAGGTGTAGTGTTTCAGAGATAGTAGGAACTGCAGATGCTGGAGAAACTGAGATAACAAGGTGTCGAGCTGGATGTACGCAGCAGGCCAAGCAGCATCACAGGAGCAGGAAAGCTGACATTTCGGGCCTAGACCCTTCTTCAGAAATTCCTGCTCCTCTGACGCAGCTTGGCCTGCTGTGTTCATCCAGCTCT
>JAHRHZ010000070.1:13534699-13548363 GCA_024137785.1 Ginglymostoma cirratum
TTCTGTCTCCACAGAGGAAGATACAGAAAATCTTCCAGAAATACTACGTGACTGTGTGACTGGTAAAAATGAAAAACTGTGGGGGATTAGAAGTAATAAAGAGGAATTACTCAAAAAACTAATTGACTTGAAGTCTGGTATGTTCCTGCATCTCGATCGCAGAGTATTCAGGAGGTGGCAATAGAGCAAAATTGCTACGTGGGCAAGGACCTGGGAGTCTGACTGGTGCAGAGGCAGGACTCCCTCTTCCCAGAGCCAGCAGTGGAGGCCAGAACAGCAAACCATGGTTTGACCCCGGTTTGAGGTTGCCACCCTTGTTGAAGTAATCTCAGCTATGTGAAGGAATGCACAGCACAGTAGGAAGAAGCTCCGTCCTTATCCATTCCACCAGCATAAATGACACCATCATCTCTCCTATTTGTCACCATTACACCATCTCTGCTACTGTACACATCTTCCAATAAAGCTCTAACACTCCCATGATTGCCTGCAACATCTTCACTGCTTGCTCTCACCCACCTCAACCCCCAACACCACTACCAACCCTGCACACCCTCTAGGTATCCTAATCACTGACTTGAGACACCTCTCCACCTGCACCAAAAATACAGCTCTTCCCATCCACTTTCACCTCCCTTAATCCCTGCCTCTTTGTCATTCTGGGACGAGAACAGACCCCCAAGAGGCAGAAAGAAGGGAGTCTTTAAATACTGTGCAGTTTCAAGGTATACTGGCAGATTCTGGGTCATCTCCTGAATGCCGAGTTGTTCAGGGAATGGTGCATGGTAAGAGGAGGCCAGACTCGGACATGATGCCATAGGGTGGATCAGGCTGAAAGCCAGAGGTAGGTTGCCTGCTTATTCAGCTTCTCATCCCATATGTGGGCAGTTTTTGGACTCTGACTTCCCTAGCGCTGACTGACCAGTTCCAAGCCCCTGGACTGGTATCAAAGGCTGCCCTTAACTTGCGCTGCCAAGATGCACTGACAAAAAGCCATCTCCCTTGAATTGACCAAGGCCTGCTGACAAACATGACAAGCTCCCTGCTTGTGTTTCTGTGCTAAACATAAGGCAAGACAGTAACATGAACCTGGTATCTCTGACTGAGAGGGTGAAGTGCAAAATGGGACAGAAATGCAAGGCAGGGATGCTGTGATCATCCGATTGAGCTCACTCACTCTGAGCCTATGACAACAGGTGAAGAACCTGGAGATGCAGCCTGTCCGTGAGCAGTGTGTGTGTCTCTGAGTGCACAGTGTCCTTGTTGCAGCATTACAATAATAGCTACTGGTGCAACTCAAGGTGCAGCACGAAGTGCAGAAGCTTCCTCTAAGATAGCAGATCTGCGTGCCATGAGGATTCTTAAAGACGGGCACATTTCACATGCTAACGTGTGTGCGCCCAGTACCCACGAATTGTGCCCTGAGATGTTGGTGTCCAATGTCTAACATGGAGGTTGTCCAAAGCAAGCAGAAAATTGAACTTCTCAGGTAATTGCTTTGGTTTCCATGTTGAGTTTATTTCAACAGTAAATTCAATATAGGCTAGGAATAATACCTGACAGTTTGTTGCTCAGTACATCGCAGTATTCCACTGCCTTAACTAGCAGAAGTCATCAAGAAATATGTAGGTGAATTCTTAAAGGCAGATTATGGAAAGGACCATGAACACACAGCAGAGTCCAATGAAAAATTGAGGGGAGGAGCGGGGGCAAAATGAAACACAAATGTAAAAAAACTGAAGAGAGTCAGGAAACGAGTTAAATTAACTATAGATATATGGCATCAATTCCCAACACTGAGATCCATTAAACAATATAAATGGTTAAATACAGGAATGAAAAGTTTAAGCATAGACTAAGTTGAACATATAGTCTTTACAGTGCCTAGATCCAGTACAGCTGAGATCATGATAATGTCAGCTGTGGCATGTGAGCAGTCAGTATGGAAATAACATGGTGTGTAATGTTACCCTGACCCAGTCTAGCAATTTAGTGAATTGCTTCATGGAGTCAGGAAATAGTTCTACAGAACTTTCACTATATATAAATATTTTCAGCTTCCTTCCTGCATCTAATTTGTGATAGGAAATATACTGGTGAGAAAATTAACTGACTCCCATACCCTTAGTGTACTGGGCAAGTGCTCCCCTGTGAGATAGGAGCGATACCATTTTAGCAGTGATTCTATAATCCATAATTGCTTAAAGGGCAGGATCTTGCTAGGACTGATAGATCAGTGGATTAATTGATATTTTTGTTATGGCATGCAACAAGACAGTATCTATTGTTCTTCCCTATTTCCTAAAATCACCATTATGGAGCAAGAGTCACATGTGGGCGAGTAATTATACTTTCATTTTGATCCAGTAGCTTTCATGGCATGATACCAGGCAAAAGACCATTCCATCCTTGTACTTTTCAAATTATCTTATTCATCCTCCTTTCTTGTTCTTTGCCCGTATCCAATGATCTTTTTTAAAACATTATTGACGCATTTGCTTCCACCACCCTTTCAGGCAAAGTATCTCTTCAACTGATCACAATGGATTTAAGGATTCACAAGACCAGGATTGTTGACTCAAAGCCATAACAATTAGCCTGACAAGTTTCTATGTTTAAAGAGATGTGCTCAAAGACACTGACCAAATGTAAGCCTTGAAATTGTTTTCTGAAGTCAGAAAACTGTGCAATGGTCACTGCACTAAACCGAGTTGGGTATGGGACGACGTGATTAGTATGACAACGTCTGTCTGTATACAGTCTAGAATATTTTTAATATAATTAGTTTGAAGGCCACGGAGTCCCACTCATCTTCCGTCTGCCCAGCAGTGAGGGAGATAAGCTTTAGTGATAGCATAGGCATCCTTTTCAGATCCATCAGGAAAGTGAAATTCAGGAAATGGTCTTTGATAAATGTTCCGATGAAGAGTCATCAGCAACGTTAACTCTGCTTTCTTCCCAAAGATGTTGCAAGATCTAGCTGAGTTTCATCAGCAATTTCTGTTTCTATCTTTGATAAATATTCTGCATTAAAAATAAACAATTTTGCAGCAATTAGACATAAACAATCATTCTTAAATCTTTGAGAATTATGAAGCAATTATTTATAATTTAAGAAAATGTTGCTCATGTATTTACTTGATGTATGAATAAAGCATTTTGTTCAGAATGGTTTCAACTTTTTTTGAAAATGTCATTAAAATAAACATGTCTCTAATGATTATAAAATAACTATAATACAGCTCTTACTGCTTCGTTTTGCACAAAGCAACTGATTAATCTTAAACTCATAGCGGTCTTTTTTTTAAAATATGCTGGTCTAAGTTCAAAATGATTTTTAGAGATCTGCAGTCTCTCCAAATTGCTCATATGCTAATCGTACTCCATTTTCAAAGATTGTATTGTTTACAAAATGACCTCAGAGTTCCAAATTTCAGGCTGGAACAGGTGCAGGAAAGGTGTCATATGTTGGTCTGCACGTTTGGTTTCAGCTGTGCGCAACTCATTAAAGTCATTAAGATGTTTATTGCCTTGAAGGCTGCATGGACACCGATTTCTGCACAATAATTGTGGCTGTTTTTCAGCACTCTAATTTTCTGCACCAGTGATCGGAAATACTATTTTTCAGAGACCAGTGATCTAGATCCGCTGAAACCCCAGTCAATGCTAATCACCTGTCATCATGGAGGCCTCTATACAACTATCCCAGGGATTGCAACCAAATTTATGAACATAACATAATTTAATACAAAAACAGACAAAATATTTTTATAACTACATAAGATATCTATCATATGCTAAATGGGCTGAAACAATTTTTGCAATTTGCAATATTCATTGGGTGTTGTCAATCAATAATGAATCTATTCCTAGGAAACTAGGTTCAGTTCCATTTTGTTCTGAACTGTGACAATTCTGTCGACGGCTTTCAGAACTTACAAAACAAGCAACAATAAATAGATGCTTGCATGCACTTGTAAATACATGCGAGAGAGAAAGAACTTACATAGTGACCACTAAGCCTTAAAACGATGACTAAGCACATTCAAAAGAATGACAATGATGCATCTCCACAACAGCCAACAGCTTAGGAAAAGTAAGTACTACTGAAAAACTGGCCAAAATTTAAAAAACAAACTCTCAATAACAACTGAATAACAATATTTCTGAAGAAGGGTCTAGACCCGAAACATCAGCTTTCCTGCTCCTCTGACGCTGCTTGGCCTGCTGTGTTCATCCAGCTCTACACCTTGTTATCACAAGAAAGGAGCAGTCACTTTGTTGGGGTTTTTTTTTTTACAGACCCCCAAACAGTTGCAGAGAAGTAGAGGAGCAGATTGGGAGGCAGACACTGGAAAGGTGCAGAAGTCACAGGGTTGTAGTCATGGGTGACTTCAACTTTCCAAATATTGATTGGAAACATTTTAGTTGTAATAGTTTAGATGGAGCAGATTTTGTCCAGTGCGTTCAGGAAGGATTCCTGACACAGTATATAAATAGACCAACACGAGGAGAGGCAACTGTGGATTTGGTGCTTGGTAACAACCCGGGCCAAGTGTTAGACCTGTTGGTAGGAGAGCATCTTGGCGGTAGTGATCATAACTCTGTTTCTTTCACGATAGTCATGGATAAGGATAGGTACATACGGCAGGGTAAAGTTTGTAATTGGGAGAAAGGTAATTATAATTCAGTTAGGCAAGAACTGGGTAACATAAATTGGGAACAGATGCTGTCAAGGAAGAGCACCACAGAAATGTGGAGATTGTTTAAGGAATGCATACTGCATGTGCTCGATATGTTTGTCCCTGGCAGGCAGAGAAGATGCGGTCGAGTGAGGGAGCCATGGTTCTCGGGAGAGGTTGAACAACTGGTTATGAGGGAGAAGGAGGCTCATGTAAGGTTTAGGAAAAGAGGAACGGAAAACGCTCTAGAGGGATACAAGTTAGCCAGGAAGGAGCTGAAGAAAGGGCTCAGGAGAGCTATAAGGGGGCATGAGAAAACCTTGGCAGATAGGATCAGGAAAAACTCCAAGCCTTTTTACACGTACGTGAGGAATAAGAGAATGACCAGAAAAACGGTAGAGCCGATCAAGGATTGTAAAGGGAATTTGTGCACGGAGCCTAAAGAGATAGGAGAGGTCCTTAATGAATACTTTTCTTTGGTATTCACAACTCAGAAGGACCTAGTTGTAGAGGAGGACAGTGTGAAACAGGCAGGTAGGCTAGAGGAGGTTGATGTTAGTAAAGAAGATGTGCTAGGAATTCTGAGAAAGTTGAAGATAGATAAGTCCCCCGGGCCTGATGGGATTTATCCAAGGATTCTATGGGAAGCCAGGGACGAGATCAGAGGGCCTTTGGCAATGATCTTTTCGTTCTCACTGTCCACGGGTATAGTGCTGGAAGATTGGAAAGAAGCAAATGTCATTCCCTTGTTCAAAAAAGGGAACAGGGATAACCCCGGAAATTACAGACAAGTTATTCTTATGTCAGTGGTGGGCAAATTACTGGAAAGGGCTCTGAGAGATAGGATTTATGATCACTTGGAAAGGCACAGTTTGATTCGTGATAGTCAGCATGGATTTGTGAGGGGTAGATCATGCCTCACAAACCTTACTGAATTCTTTGAAGAGGTGACCAAACACGTGGATGAACGTGGAGCAGTGGATGTGGTATACATGGATTTAAGTAAGGCGTTTGATAAGGTTCCCCATGGTAGGCTCATGCAGAAGGTAAGGAGGCATGGGATAGGGGGAAATGTGGCAATTCAGCAGCATTTTCCTGCCTGTTCTTGTTCTTGGTAATGTTGTTTCGCTTGATTTCTACCTCTCCCTCAATTTTTGTTTCTACTACCCTACTCCTCTGGTTCCCATCCCCCTGTGTAAAGTGTCAAGCAAAATGCAAAGAGGTGAATGACCGAGTAACCTTTATTTCCAAAATTAACTTGATGGATGAATGTTGGCCAGGAAATTAGGAGACATTTCCAGCACGTCTTCAAATAGTGCCAGGGAACTCATTAAATCTACCTAAGCCAACAGACGGGGCTTCAGTTTAACACCTCATTTTAAAAGACAGCGCCACCTCCAACAGTAAGTCACTCCCTCAGCACTCAAACCTCTGAAGCAAGATTTGAACCAATGACCATCTGGCTCAAATGTGACCGAGCTACAGGACTGAGCCAAGTTTAGTACATCTGCTTAATCTCTGCACACTTTAACCCAGACAAAGTTGCTGTTCATTTAGCTTTGACAGATTTTTAATGCAAAGTTTTCAGTTTTGCTGAAAGTGAATTTTGCTGGTTTGTGGAAGTATTTACATGAAGCTTAACTGCTAATATTTAACTAAATACTGTGAGAACGTTATTTAAAGTATGTAATCCAGCCGAGCGCATACAGACCAGATGGTAAGATTTGGTGATCAAAATTTACTTGAAAAGAATCAAATGCTAGGATCTGTGGTCTGTGTAATTCACCCAAAGATAACTTGTGTACCGCAGTCCTACTTTTACTTGTTTCCCTTTGGACAGTACAAATATGAGCTGATAAAACGGATGTTCACACAAACCAAAGACACTTGATATGATCAGGTCACCAGAGATTGGTATCAAAACATAGCTACAAAACATTAGCAGAAACTGATAAAACTGCTGCTCAACACACAAAATGAGCAGTAATGTGATAAAAATGTCACTGAACAACACACAGAATCAACAGAAACTGGTTAAAACTTTTGAACTCCACATACAATCACTGCCCACACAGTTGCAAAACTGCTATGAAAGTGGCTGAATACCTATTATCACGACATTAATTAGTTGTTGAAGTGGACTACAAGACTTTCTTTTAGCAGCAATAAAATTGGGAGATATTTATAGCACAAAAAATCATTTGAGAGCATCTTGAGAATATTTTTATAAATAGGAAGTAATCAGAATTCTAATTTGACTCGAACTAGGCTAGAATTTGATATCATATGTGACAACACCTGTATAATTAATTATTCCATTGTATATAACACAAATTCTTTCTTCTCTCAGTATGTGTCCTGTAAATATTGCTGGTCCTCCAGGCATCCAATGTTTCAAACACGGTGAAGTTGCAGCTTTCAGACTTTGCCTTAAAATGCTTCAGAGATCCTGCTAAGTGAGTATACCCAGCACTCATACTAGATAGAGAGAGAGAGGGAGATAGTAAGAACCGTCGATGCTGGAGAATCTGAGATAATAAGGTGTAGAGCTGGATGAACACAGCAGGCCAAGCAGCATCAGAGGAACAGGAAAGGTGACGTTTCGGGTCTGGACTTCTTCAGAAATTTTCTGAAGAAGGGTCCAGACCCGAAACATCAGCTTTCCTACTCCACTAATACTAGATAGTTGGGAATGATGATCTCACCCATACAATTGGTCTACTGTCTTTACCATTTGTGCTCCATGTTGCAGCAAGTACAAAGAGAGAAGATGCAATTGAATGTGAAGATATCTTGCACATATGTACACACATTTTGACAATACACAGGTGAAGCATTAGCAAACATCAGAATTTGTTGACTGGTCACTTACGAAGCAGCCATTTGATATTAATGATAGGTTGACCTTAAAACAGACAGGTGAGGCTCTTTGGGCACTGTAGTAGTGTCCCCTTCTTTGAGCAGTGGTCTGGGTTTGAGACCCCTGTCCCAAAAATGTGTCTTTACATGTCCCAATAGGTTAATTAAAATCTTTTTTTGTTAAAATGTGAGACAAAGGAAGAGGAGTTGAGGGAAGATGAGTGCAAGGAGAGAAAGAAAGTCCGAGATAGGCTGAAATCACAGAGAAACTGTAAACAAGCATAAGCAAGAGATAGTGGATATGGCAGAGGCGAGTAAGAAAAAGGGAAAGAGATATAAAAGATTCTGGTATTTTCTTCCATGTATAGGGACTGTATGGTCATGTCAAGGTCCTGTATGGCCTGTATGTGACCTTAGTTTTACAGTTTACTGTGCTCGCAGAACAATCCCACCATCTTTAGCATGTGGTTTGTGAATTTGTTCAAGTTATCACCAATGGCACCCATAATAATCTAAACAGAAAATGCCCTTATTCACAACATACACCTTAAGTTTCCTCACACAAAAATGCACTACAGTGCACTTAGCCATTAAAGATTATCTGCCATATAAAGACACGTCAGTCTAGTCGAATCTATCTGAAACCTAATTTACCTACAGGCCAGTAACCTGTACATTTGCTCCAAATTACTGACTCCTCTGAATATCTTTGTTTCATCTGTTAATTTGTGGATGGTTCCATTATTACTTTAACCTTACTTGTTACAAATAATGGTGATCCCAAAAGACAATGCTACAAAAACATCACAATCCCAACGAACAGAATTCTTTTTAAAAAAAAACTGAAGTTGGCAGTGCAGAGCTTTCCTGGATGATAGCTCTGATTACACAATCTAACAACCACCAAAATTTCCAGAGAGTTAAATTTTTTTGGTGGGGTAAAATGTAAGTGCTTTGCATAGTGCTCTCAACCCTCTAGGAGCACTCTAGATTCTCCATGAAGCCAAGAGTAATCCAAATGGGTACAGCTGTTAGTAACTCAGGATAACAAAATCATAGGGAACATTCAAGATTTTGATTAAAGACATTTCCGTATTTTGGGAGAAACATAAAAACCTGGTTAGGGATTCAAACCTTAAGTTGTGGTAAGATAGCCAGGGATCTGAGAAATGATAAGCAATATTGTTTTATCTCCACTTATGTTCATCTTATTTGCAGATATTCTGATCTATTGTGTTAAAGACAAATTCCACTTCTATTTCATGCAACCATCTGCTACTTATTTCGCAGTGAGGCAAACTGACAGGAAGCAAATTTCATCCTAGTTCTTTTGACACCTCTAGACTTTGAAGAGACAATTGACTGAAAGGTAGCAGTAACTCTTTCATATTATGTGTGCACCTGCTGTGATCTCATGACCCATAATTACTGACAGTCTTCCTTGGACACATCAGAACAAACCTGTCCTCAGTGCTGGTCATGACCACATAGTTAGGCCATATCTTGGAGAATGACTACAAGCACAAAATCCACTCTTGTGCAGAACATTTTTCTTGGGGTTTGTCAGGGGGAGATGAAGAGAAAATGTCTGCACACAAAAAGTAGTAGAAATCTAAAATCTTTACTGAAGAAACGCTTTTGAAGCTACTTGAACTAAAAATATCAAAAGTCAGATTTTTGTTGACATTGTGAAGTCAGCCAGGAACATTCTCAAGGTACGTTTTGCTGATCTCACAAAATCAGGGTGATTAAGTGCATGGGTCGTAGAGACTGACAACTGAGTCAAATATTTATTTCCGTTTTACAGACAGGCAGAGACCCATATAGCAATAGAATGAAAGGAATAGCAGAACAGCTCTTTTAGTGAGTTATAGGATTTAGAATTTTTGCACAAGTTTTTGAAAAATATCTTTGACCAAACTTCAACCTCCAATTATATATGGATAATCAAAGATATGGGAAGCATAAATGACTGATTTTGGACATATTTAATCATACATACCAGACTTTATTGACAGGAAAATCGAAAATCAGAAGAGTTCGCCCAGTCATCTAGACAATTTAGTTGGCATGTATTTAAAAGGTGCCAGGTTTTAATTTATTTTCCAAACTTCCACTGCATCTCTGCATATCATTTTACTTGAGGTCAGCACTGTACTTGTCACAGGAACTGGACTTCACATAGCTAATGTGTCCTGAACAATCCAGATGTCAAGGTGGTTCTGAAGAACAGTCATACCAGACTCAAAACAATGACTGTGTTTCTCTCCCCACAGACGCTGCCAGACTTGCTAATTTTCTCCAGCTTTCTCAGAAGGTATTTGACAAGCACACTACATCAATGGGCTCCCCTTTATTCAAAGCACATTGTACTCCTTCAATAAATTCCAATAACTGGTTAAATTTATTACTAATGTTTCATTGGAAGCATATATTTATACCAGATTAGGAAGTTAAATTATCAGTACATCAGACATAATTTATACAAATATTGCGTCACATCAACATTACAATTTTCATTTCACTTTAATCTGTTGACTGATGCAGGTCATTTATAGGTTAAATTATTTCAGCCCCGAGGATAGTTAACATTTGGAACTGCGTCTGGAAACACATGGAGCATGAGACGTTGAATGCCATCTGCCTCTTGATCTGTATCTTACCCATGTGAAGCAACAACTGAGACCATACAGCTCCAGGGCAGGTCAGAGAAGCTCACAACAATATTGTGATTAGCCAGACGGAGTCAAACAGTGTTAAAAAAAAAAAGCACACTGAGGAACCCAGTGAGCTTTAACATCTACCAGCATGAAATCATTCCTCTGTGATCAAACAATTTAAAAGCAGCAGGAACTAGAAGTAGTTTCATTGGCACATTCCTATTTGACCTCAATGACCCTAGTCTCATCCTCACTTACATCCTTTCACTTTAAACAGTTTTATTATCTGGTGTCCTCCTGAACTGCAATCATCTCTTCTGAATAGATCAGACCGCACCACGATTAACTCAACTAAGAAATGCTTAGGGGACAGATGTATAGCAATCACACAAATATACGCATAAGGAGCAGGAATAGGCTAATAAACCCCTCAAATCTGCTCCATACTTAGTAAGATAACAACTGAACTGATTGTAACCTCAAATCCACAATCCTACCTAAACCCAATAATTTTTCATGCCTTTGCTTACTAAGAAACTACCTATTATAAAATAGTTCAAATATCTGCTTTCACCATCTTTACAGGAACTGAGTTCTAAAAATTCTCAATCCTTTGTGACCCCCAGCTCTAGATTCCCCCATAAAAAGAAACATCCTCTACACATCTACCCTGTCAAGACCCTTCAGGACATTTTATGTTTTAAGATGCTTCTTACTCTTTGGAACCACAAACCAAGTCTGTCCAACGTTTTCTCTTAAAACAACTCATCCATTCTTGATTTCAGTCTAGTAAACCTTTTCTGATCTGTATTTACAGCCTTCTGTGAATAAGGCAGTCAGCACTAAACACAGTAACCCAGATTGTGGCCTCACCAATGCCTGCATGACCTCCTTACTTTTGTATTAAATTGCTCTTGCAATATATAATAACATTCTATTAGCTTTCTGAATTACTTGCTGTACTTGTACATTACTTACATATCAGAGCTCTGCAATCTCACACAATTTAAATTAGATGCTTTTCAAAAAAATTTTAATATCAAAATGGGCAATTTTAAAATTCCCTATATTATACAATCATTTAACCAGTTCTTGGCCCGCTCACTAAACCTATCTATATCCCACTTTGGTAATTTTATGTCCTCCTCACAACTGACTTTATTATCTATCTTTGTGTCATCAGCAAATATGGCAACCAGACCGTCCTTTTTTTTTATCCAAGCCATCTATACAAATTGTAAACAGTTGAGGTCCCTCTAACACACCACTCGTTACATCTTGCCAACCAGAAAAAGACCAATTTATATGTACGCTCAGCTTTGTGTTTACCAGCTAATCCATGCCATTAAGTTCTCCCTACATCAAAAGATTTCATTTTCCATCATGACCTTTCATGCTGCAGTTTATAAAAGCCTTGTGGAAATCCAAGTACAGTGCATCCACCAGTTCCCCTTCGTTCACAGCAACATTACTTCCTCAAAGAACTCCAATGATTGGTTAAATGCAATTTCTCTTTCACAAAACCACGTTGACTCCGCCTGATTACCTTGAATTTATCTAAGTGCCCTGCTATAACTTCTTTAATAATAGTTTCTAACTTTTCCTCATGATCGATGTTAAGCTAACTGACCTATAGCTTCCTGCTTTCTGCCTTCTGCCTCTCTCTCATTTTGAATTAAAGAATTACATTTGCTGCCTCCAAACCAAGGGAATTTTAGAAAATTAAAATCAATGCATTCCACTTGCTACTTCATTTAAGATCCTAGGATGAAGTCAATGAAGATCTGAACACAGCTCCAACAATTCACTCAGTACCACCTCTTTGATGACTGCAATTTTCCTGTATTCCTCCCTCCCTGATATAAAGCTACTCTGGGATGTTAACTGTATCTTCTTTAGTGATAACTAGTGCAAAATACCTGTTCAATCTTTTTCGATGAATTTCTGCAGTCACCATCAAGGAGCACAGGTTGACAGAGAAGTTTACATATAGAGAGTTTGGATGCAATGCAAAGTAGCATTGATAGCCTTTGTTACTGATCTTGAAGAGGAACAATCTCTGTGGCATAAATTTCACCTTTCCTAAGATTAATTTCATTCTGACATTAACCTAAGGAGATGACTGGTAACTGGTAACATTGAAGAATTTTAGTCAACAGCAAATCAGGAAGTGAAAAAGCACTAACTCCTTTCCGAATCATTTTACGGACAAGAGAATCACACGAATATAGATAAAGAAGGTAAAACTGAACTTTCATAAATATTTAAAACGTAATTATTAAATCTACAGAATTTTTCAAATCAAAATGGAGAAATCGGACACTTCATAATGGAAAATATGTTACTTCAATCCCTGGAAGGTGGGTACAGGTTAAATTAAGAACATAATACACCTCACTCAAGAGGCCATCATACCTTATTCAAAGATTTTTACATCTGGACTATTAGCAGTAAAAGTGCGAGTTTATATTAGTTGAAGTACAGTAATTCTAAATATCTCAAACTGCAGATACATCAGCAGCAGTTCCTCTGCAGGAGCAGATAATCACTGATAGAAATTTCTGGATTTCCACATTTAACAATACATGCCAGAAATTGCTGTCAGATTCACAATTATCATACTGATGAATGGTGGTAGTTTCAGTACCATTACAACCATAAAATGAAGTCCATTTTTTCATACAGCAGCTAGGCTTAAACAGAATATAATTGCCACCCCTCCAGGATTGGCCTGTAGGTCTCTATGCATCGAATGCTAACCCTGCAAGACACCACTGAGGCAACACTACAGTAAAATCACAGATGAAGTGAAAACAAACTTTCTCCTGTTGATTAGTTATAAAAATATTGAAGATGGGGAAATATTGACTCAGTCAGGAATTATACAACTGGATAATGAAAAGTTTATTTGGCTTTCCATTCGGTGTAGGAAGAGAGTGCAATCTGAGGACGGATACTTTGGGTAACCAATGGTGGGAGTGTACCAGGCAGAGCATCGACTACAGAAGGTCACATGATGAAACATCTAGGCACATATTAAACCTAAGCTGGCAACTCTATTATTAACGCACATCTAAGTGAATGGCTCATTTCACTAACCCCACCCCAAGCACTTTCTATTCTCGAGTACTAGGTTTATGTTTTGCAAGTATCACCAGAGTTGTAGTTCTGTTGAGATTTTATCCCATCTCAAAGGATCATTTCAATGGTTCCATGAATAAATTCAAAGTAGTTCTATGCATTAAAAATAAAAATCTATATTAAATTGGATGATCATCTCCAGGACGGACATTCATAAAATCCAAGTTAAGGGAGAAAACAACCAAACGTTTTGAAGATAGTAGGAACTACAGATGCTGCAGAATCTGAGATAACAAGATGTAGAGCTGGATGAACACAGCAGGCCAAGCAGCATCAGAGGAGCAGGAAGGCTGACGTTTCGGGCCTAGAAGGGTCTAGGCCC
>JAHRHZ010000070.1:13548763-13606064 GCA_024137785.1 Ginglymostoma cirratum
ATCCAGCTCTACACCTTGTTAACCAAATGTTTTGCACTTGATTGCTACCTGCCAATTGTCTAAAATCCTATCTAATTTCTTAAACCAGTAGGATTGTGTAACACGTCAGAACAGCTCCATGTTACTGACACTCATGGGGGAGCTCCATGGTTAATGATACCTTTTGCAGAGTCTCTCAGTTTCTGATACTCATTATGTTGGAACTTTATTGTTATTGGCTGCTCCTGATGAAGCTCCACAGTTAATGACACATTATGGTGAAGTTCCAATGTTACTGACGTACATCATGAATGAAGCTTCACAGATTCTGTCATTTTGAAGGACAGGAACTCTACACTTGCAGTTCTGCAATCACATTCTATGAAGACAGAACTCGAGTTTCCCCCAAATCATCCAACTGTTGCTGATCAAGTTATGTTGAACTATAACCAAAAGGTCTAACTTTGACATTTGTCTGAAATCCCTCTAATCATTCTTTTAACAGAAGTGTGAAACAAAATACCAGAATAACAAATCATGAAACCAATAACCATTTGGAGGTTAATGTGAAATTATGAAGCCACAAGCTTCACTGCCAATGCTTTATGATCAAAGAAAAACAATGATATTGAAAATGCTACTTGTTTTGCTGTATTGGTGGTTGTGCATGATATTTATTTCCCAGTAAGCGAAAATAAATTGTCAAGTACAAAGAGACAGCAGTTGGGAGGGTAATTTAATTTTCCAACTCAAGAAAACATTTGTCTTTATTTAAGCAACAGGATCTCCTCCCATTTTCCATTCCTTTCCATGCAGAACACTACTGTTGAGAGACAGCAAGAATGTCTCAATAGTAAATTAAACTAATTTGCGCTGATTGCCATTTTCCCATCTTTCAAATTAAAACACCACATGCTGTTTTATATAATTTTCATCTAGATAATTAGAAGATGTATAGCTTTGCCAAAATATGCAGTTTCCGGGCTGCTTTGCACTTTTTATTATGTCCTGTGACGTGCTTCCATTTTAACTGCATTCAAAGTAACATATTGGAATTTTCCAGAGTGCAGCTCTGTCCTTAATAATGTCTTAAGTTAGGAGTGTAAATATAGCTTCATTTACTCTAATAAGAATTACTAGTAAATAAATTGATCCTGAAATAGTAGGAATTTAAAGCACCTCAAAGAAATGCTCCAAAATAAATATGAACGAATAACGTTAACCAATCCATTGTAATGTTTTGAGGTTTGAAATATGTATTTGACCTTTAATTACCATGGTTTTTAAATGAATTAGTATGCCTGCATTTCGGAAAAACTTGGCACTGAGTATTCGCATTTGGACATTTGCTATAATGCAATTTCAGTATTAATAATTTCTTCATCAGTAAATCAGCCTCAGCTACCTACTCTAATTAGAGGAATTACTGGCACACAGGTTGTCTCTTGCTCTGTAAGGGCTGAAAGTTATGCAACGCTCCAAATTTAATACTTTTAAGTGGCCCAATGCAGACTGCAAGCTTCCAAATTCATGAATCTAAACAACATGTGACTCAATTTTTTTTACAAAAGTTTAGCTCAATTAAAGTTCTTCGAAGATTTTTTTTTAAAACCTAAGAATTCCATGTGTGGAAGACCCTTGCATTGATCTACTGCCATTTATAGAAAGGCTGTAATGTTTATCTTTTTAACTTTATTTCCTTTTTTTTCTAATTCATACTATGAATAACTAAGGTAATAGAAATTTTTTCCTTTATTTCTCCAATTACATATCTAAGATTTGTATCTAAGTACTTTATGCCTAAGATGATGCCATGTGGGGAGACATTGTAAACTTTTCACTCTACTTAAGCACACGTGACTACAAACCTAAGCCAAATAGAAAAAATTGAAAATATTTGACTGCTCTGCTCGTCTCTCAAATGCTGACAGTTAATGCTTCAGGTCAATCAACCTTTTTAATCTATGATACCGCTACTTCATAACAATGGGACTGTTCTTGGTGCATCAGCAGATCCAGGAAGGCCCAGGTCCACTTCTGTTATTGCCTCCTAGTTCAAATTACTTTTGTCTTCATCACTCCTCTGCATATTTACTTCAGAACATTTCACTGGGGTGCTTTAAGTTCTATCTACTTTAGGATCAAATTCTTCACTATTAATTCTTAATAGAGTGGCTCAGTGATTAGCACTGCAGCCTCACAGCACCAGGGACCTGGATTCAATTCCAGCTTGGGTGATTGTGCAACCACCACACACACACATTCTCCCAGTGTTTGCTCGGCTTTTCTCCAGGTGCTCTGGTTTCCTCCCACAGTCCAAACATGAACAGTTCAGGTGGACTGGCCATGCTAAATTGCCCAGAGTTTCCAGGGATGTGCAGGCTAGATAGATTAACCATGGGAAATGCTGGGTTATAGGGATGAGGTAGCAGAGCAGGTATGGGTGGAATGCTCTTCAGAGAGTTGGTGTGGGCTTGATGAACCGAATGGCCTGCTTCCACACTGTAGGGATTCTATGATTCTGTTCTAGAGTAGGTGAAGCTAGGTTTGTACTGCTTATTTCGGACATTGAGAAAAAAAGCATAGATTTAAGGGTGGCGATGGCATGTCTTCCACCAATCTTCTCATCTAGAGTGGCCTCTTTGTCTAATTTAGCTATCAAATATAAATTTAAGGCACTACTTATATTTTATAAGCTGACAGGATAGCAAACATACATGGAATAATTTGTCTGTTCTATGATGCTTGAGATACTGTGTCAATATAAACCAGACTTCCGACTGGAATTGGTGAAGTCATCCCCTTGAGCTGAATGCATGCAGGTTTCTAAAACTTGAAGTGCACAATAAGACTGAAATGCAAAAAATCTGAAAATGCCACCTGAATTCTGGGTGCAACAGGGATCAAGCAGCATCATATAGGACTGAGACATTTAGCAGCAATTGTAACACTGTTCCTCATGTATCACAAGTCTGTCAAATATTATAGCTTCACATAGGGAACAGTGAGTACAAATGCAGACTGATCGCTTTTAATGAGATAATTAAAAATAGTTTGAAGACAACACTTCAAAAACTGAAACTGGCGGGTAATAAACACTCTGCAGAAAACAGAAAGATTGGTGTTGAAATTGGTTACTTTCTTGAAAAATATATGCAAAATAACAACAAACAGAGAGAGGTTCATTAAATTTTGGGTACATAACTGTGCTGCCTACCTCTCAGTGGAACTACTAACTGTTAGGGAACTTTGTAACTAACATTCACACCTGACAATCATTGATGGTGACAGCATTTCCATATATTTATTCTAACACCCTGGGACTAAACTAAGAGAAACCAAGTATCTAATAGAAATGAATGTTATCCATAAATGTACATACTGCAAACAAAAAGAAACTAATAAAAATGTAAACTATTAATCAACAGAATATCTGAACAACTGAACACTTAATTGCTAAATATCTTTCAGACTAAAAGTAAGCGGCACAAGCTTCAGAGGAACTCATTTGGATTTTGATCAAATTCGGGCTGGATACAAGCTTCTTGCCAGTGGTTAAAGACTAATATGCAGACCGCAACTAATTTTTACCCCAAACTGTGCGAACAACTGTCAACACAATGCCTTGAGATTATGCAACACTGAATCAATAGTTTATTTATCGGAAGCGAGAGATCAATTTGCCAGCTTTTGCAGCAGCAGTTTTTAATTATTAGTATTTCAGCGACAGCTCAGCCTAATCTCCAAGTATTTTTTCACACTCACAATGGAAAGAAAGTGATTTAAGTTTAAAAATATATTGTTGATAGGCTACCATAAAATCTCAGGAACAGTTGCAATGATATTTTGAGTAAGACCAGTATCAGGACATTTTTACATCTCAGAGACATCCATACAAATTCAATTAGGCATTTCATATTTCACAAGTGTAAAACAGGCACTAAAACATTCATGTGGAAAAGCACCACCTGCCATGTGCAATACATTATCAAAAGAACCACATCTTAATCAGGCCTTATTCAGCCGCCTACCTGTAAATGTTACACTACGCAATGCTGATTGATGCCTCCCTTCATTAAATGGGTTTGTCCTTACTGCAGCAGCCATCTAAAAGTGCTAGATTGTAAAAAAGGATATTTGAACGAGGAAAACCACAGGCTACTGCCAATGATTATCCGTCACCTAGACCCATCACCACTTTGAACTTTCTCCTTGATGATCTGCTCCCTGTCTCGATTGCCTATCCTAACTGACCTAATTGGGAGCAGTGACACAATTATGTTATCCAAATCTCCCAACAGTGGCATCTCTCTAACTTTGATTTTTTTCCTCTCAACTCTCTTGATCAGCACCTCTCCTCTCTCCTGAGAACGTCTGACCCCCTCCTTTTCTCAAGTAACAGCCCACAAATTTCCACCTATCCCCCACAATTCTCCTAATTGACGTCAGCTTGATGCAAATGAAGGCAAAGGCCCAAAATCAGCAGGATTTTGAATCTACCCATTCTATTAGTGACATCAACCCCTACACTTAGAAATTTGCAGCCCACTGAAGACCAAGTTATTAAACACAACAATTTTACTGGTGTTTTATGAATATCCCCAGTGCAAAGATTGGAACTACTACAAATGTAGAGGGAAGACGTTCAACAAAAACTTGCAGATCTGTTATTAGTCTTGACTTTCAATTTCCCCAAATACAGCAAAATCTTTTTATTCTTAACCTAATATCTAGACAATTACATACATAATATCTGAATGAAGTTGTGTGTTAACTTCATAAACGTTGGTAAGAAACACCTGAGACAAAACTATCAGAGTTTCTCTCAGAAATCAATAGTAACAGGTATAAAAAAAGTATTCTTTTCTCATTTCCTTATCTTTGCTTCCGAGTACTATGAAAAAAAAGCTCAAAATAACATTCAAGTAAATCCACAGTAACTGGGCTACCCCTGCTTGGCTTTAGTTTTAAATTAAATAATCATAGATTTGACCGCCAACGAATTTAACAGATTTCATCTCCAGTAGTACAGAACACAGGCACACAATCTGGTTTCAACACATCAAACTGCGCTGAATTTCATCGACTGTAACTGTGTGGAGTGAAGGTAAAGTTAAGACTCACAAGAACTCGGCCGGTGAGAGTTTGGGCAGATATCATGACACCTGCCCAGTCTTTTACAGAAGTCATCCAGCCCACTTCCCCTTGTGGAATTTCTTCCTTCTCATCCAGGTCTTGGAGAGTATCATCTGACTGGTTACCTGCACTGATGCCGATTTTTTGCGCATCCTGAAAAAAAGCAAACAGGAAAATATAATTGCAGTTTCCACCAAAAAGATAAAAGAAACATTTTTTTAAAAACAGCAGCTTTTTCTACTGTAGCCCTCATTATAACAACACAAAATAAAACAGATATAGATTACGAGAGATAAAAGGTACTGCAGATGCTGGAGAATCCGAGATAACAAGCATGGGGCTGGATGAACACAGCAGGTCAAGCAGCATCATAGGAGCAGATTACGAGGGATTCTTATTGTACAAAGCGCATTGCTAAAGTTTAGATCTACCTTCTCGGTGGACCAACACACAACAGCAAGGGAGGCAGACTGCAGCACAAACAGTGGTTATGGTGTCAGCATCTAGGTTTGTGAACAGTTGCTCATACAGTGTGTTCCAGAACCTCTGCAAGTGGAATAAAGTTCAGGCTGTTCTTCATAGTTAACACAAGCTTTAGTGCTATACAAGCCTAGCTACTACCGTACATGGGAAACCTCAAATAACAGGAAGCAATTCTAACTCATCGATGTGGCTGTAAGTGGACAGTTGGGCAACAACTGCTCAGGTTAATTGCCTGCTGGCTTTCTTGAGAAGAAAGGGCCAAAGCAAGGACACCTGCCCAGTTCCCAGTGCAGACCTTCTTGTACACAAGCACATTGGACCACGATGTTATTAACTTAAGAGTTAATCTGGAAATTTACTGCCACCATCTTGCCTGACTGAACCAGGCTAGAAAAGGATCAGCCTTGAAAGGGGCTGGAAAAGGACAGGATTTTCTTCATTTCTTTGTGGAGCTGGTAAATTAAATTTCTCCTGTCTTCTTCCAAACTGTTCCAGGCCAGAAGTTAGCCAGAAGTGATACTAGTCCTCATTTACGCAGCAAGGATTGAGTTTCTAAGATCACACCACCCATTAAACCAAGGTTAAAATTGAGGCCACGGTTTCTAAGCCAAAATGTCCTCATGACGCAGCGTCATAAATATGCATTCAATCCACACGGCTGGAGTTAGCAAAACCTTCCACGCACATGCACACAAGGCGTGCATAAATGCTTTGTGCTTATAGTTAGTTGTTCAGGAATAGATTTATTTATGCACCCCATGGTAAAAGAGGGCAGTAAAGGAGAAATGGCAACTGGGGATATTAGGGAGAAATTATCAATCATTCTGCATGGATTCTAGTTAATACACAAGCTTATATCGGTAGACATCCCGAACTCAGCAACACGTAGCCAATCTGGCACCGGTATTGTAATCTGCGACTTCAAAAGTTAATGCCCAAAATAGAAGATTGGTTCTGGATGAATTTAAACATTTTCTTGTAATTATGAACCCCTATGAAAATGTTCTGTAATCTTTTTGTTTTGTAGTTTCAGCCTGTCTTTCTTTTGTCAACTTAATACAAGCCTGCCAAAAATAGACTCCTGTTTACAGAACTGATCCATCAGCAACACTGCACATAGTATTCTTACAGTTAATTCTTCTCAATCCTATTTTGTGATAAGCCTCTCTCTTGGTTATAAAAGTCTTGTTAATTGATACGGTCCTGCGTGCCTGTTGATCCTACCTCCCAGTAGCAAAATAAGTTTGTTCATCAGAAAAGACTACTTAAAATGTACATGGGCAGGAAACAACAGCTCAGATATCCGGCTGGAATTGGCTGCTAATGCTTTGTGCCAAGAACAGCAAGCAGAAGAGAAAAAGTAGGAACATGAAAGGGAAAAGAAAGATACAAAGTGCCTTGATCTTAAAAATTTATGGTGTTAGCCATTATATTAGCAGGTTGAAATTTTCTAGTGACTACATTACAAATTTACTGAAGTGCTGTGAGAGGTCTAGAGATCATGAAAGGTGCTACATAATTATAACTGTTCCGTTAGTTGTCCAAACTGTCAATTGTTCAACACACAAACTTCCTTACCAACTCATAGTTCCCCTGTACTTCATAATTACATCATCTAAGCAATCCAATATACTGTGATGTAGGGTATGTGATTTATGCACATTTTGGTATTATTTATTTTACAATTTGGATTTTGAACTAATGGTATGTAGATTTTGTTTATGAAGGGGTTGAATAATTTTCAGTATTTCTTGAGTCTAGCATCTTCTTAAAAAAACACAACACATGAGACTTCCTAGACTGCTATGAAATTGGGAGTGTTTCACGGTTGGACAGAGTAAACACTGAAGAGCATTTATTTGCTTTCAGTTAGAAGGATCAGGAATTGATCTTTTTTTGCTTGGGGAAAACACACAGTTTAGAAAACATTTTGGTTTTAGCTTGCAGATATTCTACTTGAAGCTGGATGTACGAAACAGTTTCCCCTAGAGAAATGAGTTAGTTCATAAAAGTTCGAAAACAGGTTTCATCAGTGTAACAATTTTAGTTGGAAAATTCTAGACTAGAATTATTTGGTTAGAACACAGAACAGGATATTTGAAGCTGAGAAAATCTAAGTTTAGTTGTGTGAATATTCAAGGAAGACGCTATCAAACTCTCAAAGGTTAGCGATTGAAAGCAATGGTTAAGTCAAACTTATAGATGTTGTACAGAAAAGAATTTTCTCTGGAGTTTTAGTACCGTAATAGAATGCTTTTGAGATAGAGGTTATTTTATATACTAATAGCTCATTTTGAAGTGTTTCAAATTGTATTGCATAGCTTGGTTTATTCTATTTTAACATCTTTATTTTTGTGTAATAAACTTATTTTATTGTTAAGACCAGCTTTCAGTATTTTGTTAAATAAATAAAAGACCCATCAAGTCAGACTTTGGTTTATGATCTATTAGTCCAGTAATAATTTCAGCTGGGATCATAACAGTACTGACCTGAAAACCATGCATTTCAATAGTTATAAAAGCCAACAGAAAGTCTGACCAATCTAAAACTCTCAACTCTCCTCAGTGCAATTTCTTGTCACATTTTTAACACTATAATTTTCCTGACACTGCATATTCTAAATCAGTACAGTACCGGATAGCTGCTGACAGGTCATATAACATCAGTGAATGGTAATGGAAACAAGCAGAAAGCCTAATGCTAATGTTTCCAGACCTTATACAATCAAGTAATACGATCACGGTGAAACTAAAGAGAAACAGGCAGCTCAGAGACAAGCAAATGTTCCGCAAATAATGAAACAAACAGGGCGTCTCTGGGGAGTCTCACAAAAATCTTATTTACTCTTGAGGAATGGAACACTGTACCATTCCTGTAAATATATTAAATTTTACCCAACAGCATTTTCCCAAACAGTTAATCCCATGGGATCTATATTCAGTTGTGCACACCAATAACAATAACAGGTTATATCTTGAGCCTCTCTGAAATTTCACTTAATCTCATCCAGTAATTTTCCCATTATTACCTTATTGGTCTTTAGAAATATATTATGCCCAGAATGTTTACATTCAATTGCAATGAATAAACAGTAAATGTGCACCAGTTAATTAAGATGTTACATGAATGCGGTAACAGAGTGCAAAAACTGACACCGTCTTAAGAGCTAACTAGTCATTGGGAGCTTTGTGCTGACCATGCTTGGTCACTTTAACAAAGCAAAGAGTCTTCTGGGGAAAATAATTTAAATACAGAAGTACAAATGCAGCTGAGACTTATTAACGATTTCCAGCATACTAACAACCTAAAGAGGACAGGGTTTCATTTTACTTTCAAAATGATCTTTTTATTATTAGCAATTCATAAATACTTCACTTCCAAATTACTACTGTACTCTTAACCTTCCAACTGTGGCCATCCATTCACCACGTCAATCCACAACAGTCAATGTGCTCAGTCACTCCAGTGTACTTTTTAAGATCCCATCCACTATTAAACTATTGGTCCTTCACATCCTTTCATTTCCCATGGTGTGGCCTGCGTTTTCTCTCACGCAAGTTTAGTGGCCACGGATTCCAAAACATCTGGTACACCATTGCTTTCACAATCAGATCAATTCAGTCTTCACTTATCTTTTACTCCTTTATTACAAACCCCCTCCTTACTTTCTGGAGCATATATTTTCAGCATTTTCCTGACTACTGTTTAGTTTTGAGGAAGGATCACTGGGGCCAAAATGTCAACTTGCTTTCTTGCTACAGATGCTGCCAGACCTGCTGATTTTCTCCAGCAATTTGTTTTATATCAGATCAACTAGGCTTCTCATTGCTCCACCAAACCACTCACTATTCCAAGATGATGTTTACTGTGGCTTGAATTTCCATGCTAGAGGGTGCAATATTGTTCCATCTGATACCAGGATTCAGCAGTCAAAGATTAGGTATCATCAGTGAAATGCTGACTAAAGCCCACTTTATTCAATCACCGAACCACCGACCCCACGCTTTGAAAACAAAAGCATCCCTTCTTGGAACTGTGAGAACAGATTTAATGCAAATATTAAGAGAAAACAATGTGCAATTTTGCGAGAGATGGCTGCTTGGGAGTGGTCTGACAGCGTTCACGAATTTGGCTATAGTAACTATTAATTTACTGGCCCGGAGATCCTATTTCAGTACAAACGACTGCCTCAGGATAGCTTTTACAACAATGATATTCCAATTAAAATTGTCATAGGACATTGAAAGGACTTTCAGCATTTATCTTTCATAATGTTTAATATCTGCACTGGGACTGATTTCACATCACGCTTTACCAACACTTCTTTTCGTGAAAAGTACTTCAGCTAAGAAACTTTGAATTTGCTGATGGCTCAGTGGCTATTGATTGGGAGTTGATCTTGGAGACCCTGTGGAATCACCTTTCGAAGGATTTGCCGGAAAAAGTGAAGATTGCTCTAGACAATTCCCCAACACGTGGAAACCTCGAAAAGTTCCGATTTAAATCTGAGAATTCGAGAGCACCCGGTGAAATGAGGTAATCTGCCAGATCCCTCAATATCCCTCAGACCCTGACTCTACACCCCCAGGATCTGGTCGCTCCAGATCCGACCCTTCTTCACCCCCTGGGATCTGAAACCCCTTCAACCTCCTCCGGAGGAAACTCCCATTAAAGTCCTCTTCCCCTGGTCTGGTCTTGCTCCACTTTCCCTGAGCCCCCTGGAAAGCAACCCAGCTCCATACGCGCACGCCTCTTATCTCCGCTTTGTACCCGTTTCCCCTCTCCCCCACTCAAAGGGTGGAGAGGCAGTGTGTGAGACTGTCCATTCTGGGGAAAATCGGCTCAAACTTATTATCTACTCAACATGCATTAATTCGTGCAACAGCCTGTTTAAGACACCGAATGTCTATTGAGAATGTTGGGCTTTAGTACATATATATTTTATAAAAGCTGCACGATCATAATATGCAACACTCCGCATCTTTCTCAGGTGCAACTTTACTTTTAAGCCACAAGGTCTAATTTGACATGCAAGAAATCATTAGAGGACAGACCCCTTAGACACCCACTAAGGTTAATAATAGGTTGGAGAACAATTATCTCTGAAAATCAACAGCGGCAGAAAATGACCAGCATTCTATTTTTGTTGAAAGTTTGGTTTACATCCGTAACAACGTGTGACGGATTCGATTAACTTGCACACAAACACAGACAACCAGAAATCTCTTTAGGCAAGAGGGTCAGAATTATGTCATTAGGAAACGGGAGGCTGTTGGAGGACACAGGAGGAGGACTACACAACCTCAATGAAAGGACTTATAAAGATGTTTCAGAGAGATCTGGTGATCGTCAGCAGAACAAGCATTTGGAAAGTAATTTTTTCATATTTGCTCCCAGGATGTGGGCAACGCTGGCCAAACCAGCATTCATTGCCCATTCCTAATAGCCCAGTGGGCAGTTGACAAGTTGACAATCAACAAACGTTGCTGTGCATCTGGAGTCACGTGTAAACCAGACCAGGTAAGGATGGTAGATTTGTTTCCCTGAGGGGCATTAGTGAACCAAATGCTATTTTTTCCCCCCTGACAATCAACAATGGATTCACGGTTATCAGTATGTTCTTAATTCTAGGCTTTCTTTTTTGAATTCAAATTCCACCATCTGCCATGGCGAAGATTCGAACCCAGATCCCTAAAACATTAGCTGAGTTTCTGGACTAATTATCTAGCAATAATACCACTAGGCTAGGCCATTGCCTCCCCTATCATTATGATCATTATGACCATTACGAACAGACCAGGAGGCCATTAGATGCAAAGGAAGTAGTGGTCCATCAAGTCTGCTTTGCCATTCAATAAGATCATGAATAATCTGATAATCTTTAACTCCACTTTCCCACCTTTTCCTTATAAACCTTGATTCCTTACAGATTAAAAATCTCTCTCTCTCAGCATTCATTATGCCTGATCACACCCACAGTGAAGACTTCCACAGATTCACTCCCCTCAGAGAAGAAATAACTAACAAAGAAATATTTTAAAAAACGAATGAAGGTAAATGGATATAAATCCTGAGATACAGACTAGGAATCTTGATTCTGTGTTCTGGTATTATTGAATCACAGAACAGTACAGGGCAGATGGAGACTGTTGGTCCCATCGAATCTGCATTGGTACTTTCAAAGAGCAATATTACTTCCACTCACAGGCACATATTTCCATATCTCTACAAAGTTTTCCCTTTCAATTTTACTCCGTTCCCTTTGAAGGCTACTATAGAATCTGTTTCCATCATTCTATTAGGCATCCTGAATCCTAATCACTGTTTACAGATAGAAAGGTTTTACTCAACCGCCTTTGTTTCTTCAGCCAATCACCCTGAATCATTGTTCTCTGGTTATCAGCTTTAGCCACTGATAAGGTCATCTTTTTATGTACCAGATCTAAACCCTCCTTGCTTTTATATGTTCTGTAAATCTAGGGAATTGTGTAGGCTTACCGCTGAACATATTTAAACACGAGGTAGATAGACTTTTAAAATATTAGGGAGTTGAAGACGATGTTGAACTGGCATGAAAAGGAGTTGAGGCCTGGGACAGATCAGATATGATCGTGTTGAATGACAGAGTAGAATTGAGGAACTAAATGGCCTATTCCTGCTCCTATTACTTATGTCCTAGCAGAACTATTCTCAACCATTGGTCTAAAATCTTTGCTTTTCTAGCATGACTCCATTTAACTCTTAGCCCTTGTCTTTCCAGTCTGATGCCCATTTCATACCTTCATATCTTCTTTAAAGTTTTTCGAAGCCATCCAAAACAAATCTAAATAGCGCCTTTAACATTATTAAATGTCCCAAGACATTTCACGAAAGCAGTGCGAAGCAATTACTGAGCCACAAAAGGTGATATTAGGTCAAATGGCCCGAAACTGGAATGACTAATGGTAGGAAAATACTGCATAAATGTTATATTTAAACATGTTCATTCAAGCATTACCTTCAGCAGTTAGTGCTGCAGCAAAGATAGTTGAATTTAAAAAAGGAAAGATTTACATTAGTTTAATCTTTAAATTTTATGTTTCTTGGCACTTGTCATCAAAACTTGTGCCCTTACAGATGACCAAATGCCTTGTTAATATTCTTAAGTAAATAACCATTTACTCTCCATGTGAGACAATGCACAGATTTATCTAACTAGCTGCTGCATGTGCAGTAAACATTCTAGATATCAAGGTGCAAACAATATAATGAGGGAAAATGTGAGCTTGTGCACTTTGACAGGAAGAATAGAGCTGATTATTATTTAAATGGAGAAGTACCGCAGAAAGCTACAGCATAGAGGGATTTCGGGGTCCTTGTGCATAAATCACATTTTGTGTCATATAAGTTCAGAACAGAAAGGGAAGGCAAATGGAATGTTTACTTTTATTTTAAACAGAGGGGAGTACAAAAGTAGGGAAGTTTTTCTAAAACAAGACAAGGCACTAATTAGACCATACCTAGTATATTGTGAACAGTTTTGGTCCCCTTGTGTAAGGAAAGATATATTGGCATTGGAGGCAGTCCAGACAGAGAAGGTTCACTCAGTATATCCCTCGGATGGAGGGATTTTTCAACCACGGAGAGGTTGAGTAAGTTGGGCCTGTATACACTGGAGTTCAGATGAATGAGAGTAAAATAAAACAAAGATTGTGAAGGGGTTTGACAGAATAGATGCTGAGTTGTTTACCCTTCAAGGAGAGGCTAGAACTAGGTAACATCATCTCATTGCAAGGGTCTCCCATTTAAGACAAGGTGAGGAGGTATTTCTTCTCTGAGGGGAGTGAATCAGTGACAAAGAAGAAAATTCCTTAGGAAAAAAGAGATTATTGCACTAGTTGCTGTTTTCAGTGATTTGTGAGTTGGGCAAACTTTCATTCAGACTACCCATATTTGGAGATAGTAAGAACTGCCAATGCTGAAGTCAGAGATAACACAGTGTGGAGCTGCAGGAACACAGCAGGCCAGGTAGCATCAGAGAAGCGGCAAGGTTGACATTTCAGGTTGGGACCCTTCTTCAGAAATGGGGAAAGAGGGAAGGGAGCTCCGAAATAAAGAGAGAGAGGAGGGGTGGGATTACAAGGTGTAGAGCTGGATGAACAAAGCAGGCCAAGCAGCATCATTGGAGCAGGAAAGCTTGACGTTTCGGGCCTAGCAGGTGGGGTAGTGATAGGTGAGTGCAGATAGGCGGTGGTGGGATTGGTCAGTAAGGTGGGAGGAGCAGTTAGGTGGGACAGAAGATAGACAGGTTGTGTCAGGTCTAGGAGGCAGGGTTGGTCATGGGATGAGGTCGGGGGTGGGAAGATTTGAAGCTGGTAAAGTCTACATTGAGGACCCTACAACCCAGTGGTCTAACATTTACTTCTAATGCACACAACAATTTCACAATGTGTCCCTTTACATCACTTCAAGTGAAACCCCAATGAATGCCCTCCACCTGCATTTCATTTTTTTTTCACATCAACCTGTGTAAGAAATATTATTACACACCTCTGGAGTAGGTGTGAACCTGGGCCTCCTGGCCGAAGTAAGGATACTAGCACTGTGCCACAACAGGCCCTCCACCTGCATTTCACTAAACACAATTTGAGGCATGATGATCACCATAGCTTAGTTTACTTCAGAAATTTACCAACTTTTCCTTCAAAAGATGCAACTATTTGAGTGACAAAGCATTGATGTCTTTCCTCTCCTGTTTTAATTTTTTTAAAAAATCAGGGCCTCCCTCAGCCTTTCTTGGCCACTTTCAGAGATGAACCATAAATCGGTCACAAAATTATTGTTTGCTATTCTTCATTGATTTTAGACAAGTGTGCGGAAGGGGGAAGGTCACAAAAATTGCTCCATATAATTTCTACACTTCGCTGGAACAATTAAGTAGCCTTCTCCATCAGCCTTGGATTGAAATGCAATCTTAAACAAATGTCCTTCCTGGTTTGCTGCAGTTCTTTCACCTCTATTATGAGTACACACATTGTAGGCAGACATTTTAAGCTCACTTCAATAAATACGTAGTGTGAACACTGGGCATTATGCATTCCAAGCATGGTGTCAGAACTGGCACTGTGGTGAGTATTTCAGAACTGTAGGAAAGCACAACTATTGACTGGGAGACAGAGGTATGTGCAAAGCTGTGAGCTGTCCCCAAAATAAACAAGAAAAAAAGAAAGCGAGCGACAATTAAGACACTGGTTAAGAGAAAATAGCTGTAATTTCCCCCCTACCTGTTCAAACAATACAGGATACAAAGCAAAACTGCAATTTTTTCATAAATAATAACAGAATTATGAAAAAAGCAACAGATTTACCTTTAAAGACACACTTTGAACTCTAAATAATCGTTACTTATGAACGGTACTTGTTCAATATTGGGTACCAAGTTGCAAGCAAGTCTATTGAGCAATTTATAAACTAATTACCTCAACTTGTAGAAAATGTGAACATGCAACTACAAGATAAACTGATTAGAGACAGAATGATCGATTCTAATGTGACAACACGACTGCCAAGAGAAGAGAATCTGTCTCTCAAAGTTATAAACAGGTGTCGCACCTCTGAGCTTGTAAATCAATAGTAACAGCACATACATTGTCAAACAGGCGAGTCTGTCCACAAACTGGAGAAGCAACCCAGATCTGTGCACTATGCCCAAAAGCAGTTCAGACATGTCCATTATGTTGAAAAGCAGCTTACATCTTTCAAGTGCATGTGGAGAAAAACCAACAAATATCCAGGTAGAGGCAACAAATGCCAGTGTTTAACTAAAAAGCGCACATTATTCCAACCAGCAGACATTGGTAAAAAAACCAAAAACCCGGACATGTACCATCTCAAAAGACAAATACTTCAAAAGATCACGTGTGCCATGCATTTAAATACACAGACAAAAGTAGGACTGGGTGGATAACAAACAATTGTTAATGCATGAGAACAGTCACATCTCTATTTGTTAATGTCTGAACTCAAAACGTATCTGATAACACATTAATTACCTGTCTTTTTGTATAAAATGGTATGGACTGAAGTGCAAATGTCCTTCCTAGTTTGCTGTAGACATGCGACACCTACCATGAGAAGGACATCTTAAGCTGACTTTAGTAAAGACCTTCTGTTGAACATACCGCTGTGCTGACCACTTGAAATGGTCACCTTTTTTCTTTTCTAATTGAATGCAAACTATTCTAATTCTAAGAAATAATTTGCAGAACTCTGCCCCTAACTTGAAACTTTGCTAGGCAGCAACGCAGACTACAAACAGAACGATAACACAAATACTGGACTTACACTCACGTTTAGCAAAGCTCACATCAGAAACAGAGCTTTGCAAATCAAGTATTTAAATGGCTGAACTCAGTTATCAGTCTAAGCATCATAAAAAGCTGCATGTACTCTCCTCTAACATTGTCTGAATACTTAATAATATATTTTAACACAAACATCATTCTCAGACTGAGCAATGTTTACAAAAGTCTATTTTCAATTACACTTAATTATAACTAAAGTTACAGACAGAAATCCTTCTCTCAGCACTAACATTTAGAACATTAAGAAATTCGGACTCTTGAAATAATAAACAGCTACATCTTGCATTTACATTCATGTTTTAATGTTTAAAAAAAATCAACAGGTTTAACATAGCTAAGTAACTGAATAGCTGTTTAGCTCTTGGGGGAATAGAAATCTCTGTTCATATTTCAGATTATTTGAGATTTCCAGTATTTTGCCTTTGTCTTCTCCTGGTTGATTTAAATATTCCCAAAAAATTCCAACGACAGTGAGTACTTTTGTACAAGGGTTGACACTGCACTGGAATTACACTCAACCCACATAGTGAGACACTGCTTATGCCAAGGCCTTTTTTAGCAATACTCTGGAATCAAACGCCACTCTTCTCTGGAGCTATATTGCAAGCTCCAACCAGTGAAAGGGCAAAATGATAGAATTACTGAAAATCTAAATAAAAAAGGCAAAAGTGCTGACACAAAAGGGAAAATCTGTGATGGGGGTGGAAGGTCATATATTAAATGACAAAAGGAATGATGGTGTAAGAAAAATGTCAGGCTAATGCGACCGGAAATAAAAGGAAATAAAATGATAGGAGCTGTTAATCGGGAAAGCAAAATCATTACCAGCAAATGCCACTGAAAAAAATGGGTTGAATTTATTGATATACACATGTACAACAAATATTGGAACAGTCTGTAAATCAGGAAAAAATGAACAGAAGGAATGGTGCAGCCAAGATTTTTTTCACTTAAGGTTACACCGTAATTTTTGTTGTTTGTGCACTGTTACTGGTAAAATAAATTACCTTTAGACAGAAGTGGATAATGTTCTTCATACAGCCATTACTGGCTCTTAAATCACATATATGAAATTACATCATTGTAGTAATTAGATAATCACAGCACATGTTCACATTTGGGATATATTTACAAGAACAATTTTCATAGTCCAGGGAAGGCTTGGATACATGTACTGACTGCTTTAATTGCACAAAAAAATCAAATTTAAATTATTTCATGTTAGAAATGTCAATTATGACACGAACAGAGATAGGTTGTAGAAACAAAATAAGGTCCAAAATTAACACAGTCAGTTCTCCAATAGGAAACCTTGAGGTATCACAACAGATCATCCCACTGGGGCAAACTTCAGTTAACTTGCAAATTAAATTTAAAGATATAAACTTACTTGCTTAAAACATATGTTTAAGAGAAATAAAAGGTCAAGTTGATTTCTGTATTATACCAAGACCCACAAATTGTAGACATTATCAGAGAAACGAATAAAACACCTCAATTTAGTTACTCCCATTCCTTTAGCATCAATACACAGTTTCTATGAAAATTTGTGAAAAAATATAAGGAGAGTCCATCAACTTAGCAAACTGGTTTAATTTTCAGATCTGTTCTTTCCCTTATATAATGGCTCGAACAGCTCAGCAAACATAAGCACATTAAAGATCATTTTCTCAGTCAGTCACTTGCTTAATAACAAGGCAATTACATTCTATTTTTGTTATAACATCACAGTCTGAGACCAAGGAAGTACAGTGATGTTACGCCACTGCATTCTTAATCTTAGGCCACGACATGAAACTAAAAGGAAGTGGGGGGAGGGGAGGGTGGAAAGAGGGAGAGTGGGGAGGTGAGGGGAAAAGAGAGAGAGACAGAGAGACAGAGAGTGAGAGTGTGTGTGCGCGTGTGTGCGCGTGTGTGCGCGTGAGTGTGTGTGAGAGAGAGAGAGAGAGAGAAAAGTCATAATTCAACCATTCAGAAGTATGAGTGAATATTGACAGCAGTTTGAGAATCAATTATCCACATAAAACTTGCATGGTTGGTGTGGCTGGAAGAAAGATGAAACATGGCATCAAAACACAAAATTATCTTAACTGCAGCCTTGGAAAGGAAAAGAACATCACTTGAAAATGATAAAATCTTGTCACTATCATTTTGTTGTTTATGGGGTTATGCTGTGCACAAATTAACTGCTGTATTTTCCTACATTCCAACAGTGAGCACACGTCAAAAGTGCATAATTGGTGATAAAGGTCTTTGAGATGTCCCAAGGTTGTGAAAGAAGGTACATAAACACAAGGGTTTCTTTCTTTCTTTACAAGACTACTTGTTGTAACCAGTAACTAAACATAAAATTTTATCAATTTAAGAATAATTACTTCATTTTTGTTGATTTCTTAATACACAATCCAAAAGTGTGCAGGTCTATGTAACTCCAATATCATCAAATACAATGTGGCATGCATGCCTCTGAAAATATTTACTGTTAAACAGTTTATTGATTTAGGAAAATAAACCCACCAGTATATCTCTGTGCCAGACAGTGCACAGCAGATAAATCAGTGTGGTAATTTAATAAAGCATCGACCCAAGCAGCTAAACAACAGACAACATGCAGTCGCCATTCTGAGTGACAGTGTGGTTTGCACTGTTGTGTGCACAGCAAATAACATTGCCATGCATCACAATATTGCCAAACATAAGCATCCACAAAATAAACTGTTTGATCACCTGCAGAGCTTACTGAAGTTAATTAGCAGTTTTTAAAACAAGGAAGCCAGTCATAAGACTGTAATTTTGGACCATTTCACCTTAGCAGCAGATGATCTTCCTTTTAAAATAAAAAGGGTTTGACCACAAAGTAACTGTATACTCGATTATTAGAACTGCAATCAATCCAACAAACCAGGTAAGTTGCATTAACGTGGAATATAGGTTTTAACTCTTGCAAATATTTTTATATTCAAGTTTGGTCTACATCCTGATGTTGATTACTTAAGTCATAGGGCTGCAAATATATATTAAAAATAGTCTCCATTTATCCATTTTGAGAACTACTCAGCTTAGCTTGCCAAGATAATTATTTAAATTGAGCAAGCCTCACTTCTTTACAATCTATCTGCACTCTGATCAACAATGGCCTTCTTTCTATAGAAAATGTTCACTTCTGTTAGGAAGCTCTTATCGTGCCTACAATAGGTTTAATTATCACTGAATGAATGAGAGATGCTCGTGTTCTAATGATCGCACAGGTACTTGTGACTGTATTTTGTAACCTTGAAGCGATGGTCATATGATGACAGAACCTCAAATGACATTCGGAGGGAAAGGAGCAGCATGACATTCATAAACATTTCATGGAAAAAAAAGGCAGGATTTTCGTCTGCAGCGGACCAATGGTATTCTCTAGTGACTGAAAGCTTCCCACAACAATCTAATAATCTCTGCGGTCTCAACTTCCCCTCCCAGGATGGCAATTTAAACCTGATGTCAGGTCAATAAGGTGTCCACTTAGCAAGGTAGGTAGCCAATTACACCGAAGCATTCTTACAGATAGAAATCCACGAAGTTAAAAAGTACAGATTATCCTTAACTTGTAATTTAAATCTTCAGTTAGCAAAATGATGGTGATTGGCTCAATTTGGAAGCCAAAATAAAGAAACATTAAAAACAATGAATAATTTTGTTTAAAAAGTCATATTTCAACAGTCAAATATAAAAATACTCTTTTGGGATTAGTGAGGGCAGTTTGTGGTAATTACGAACTTCGTAGGTTGTCAGCAGCCAGTTACATCACACAAAAAGGTGCAATGTTTTCTTTACTCGCACACAGAACACAACCAACACACTGAGCATCAGGGAGTGAAATCTTGGCAAAAACAAAATGACCAAAAATTTTATGGTACCTTTGAAACAACTGCCCTGCTACAAGCAAGACCATACTCCAAGCAATGCTTCGAAATGGTAGTTCAGACAGTAGGAAAAACCTCTGGCATTAGAGATAATTAAGGTGATCCACTTCCCTCTATTCAGTAAAGGGAGGATACACAAGGAGCAAACAGCCTGCTTTCTCTCTACACAAATAAAATCAAAGCTTTGTTATCTCAAGTTAATGCATTTCATGAACAGTTCATTCACATAGTTTAGCACCTTGCAGGAAACGACAGTGAACCCAAATCATCTGACATGTGCACACAAGAACATTTGAAGTCATTCATATCTCCTTAGTATCAGGATTGTGGAAGAATACTCTGTTTATAGTGAAAACATCAGGTCAGTGAAGAAGGAAAAATATTGCCATTGTCAAGAACAGCTTGAGTTTGCAAGCTAACTTGAGCAAATATAGGCAACGTGGAGCATTCAACATTTCACAAGGGACATCCAAGCGGCAACACTTACACATCACATTACACAAAGTCATTTGATGTCTATTGTGTTTTCAACATAGAAAGCTCGCTACCTCTACTTTCAGAGAGCAGAAGTGAATCAATGACAGACAGCATGACTCTCATGGTGACAGAATCTGTGAAGCAATCTGTGACCTAGTCAATAATTCAAAGACCTAATCAGAACGTGCTTTCCTTCCTTGCTTTGAGGAATTATAAACAAAGTTAACTAAGAAATTTGACAGTTATGTATAGAGTTACAATTGAATCTTATGGTATAATTTACATAATTAAAGCAAGTCCAATGCACTGACCATATGGACATACAAAGCTGGGGAAGAAGGCTATTCAAACCCTGAGTCTGCTCCATTGTTTAATAAAATCATGGCTGATCCAATTGTGGCCTCAAATCCACTTTCCTACCTGTCTCCAATATCTGCTGACTCCCTGATTAGTCAAGAATCCAACTGCTCTACCTTTAAAATGTACAATGATCTCCACTGCTCTCTGGGAAAATGGTTCTGAAGAATCACAACCCTCAAATAAAGTATTTCTATTCATCCCCATCTTAAAAAGACAACCCCTTATGTTTAAACTGTGTCCCTCAACAAAAAAAAAATCCACCCTGCCAAGTCTCCATGGGATCTCTCGTTTCAATAAGATCACTTCTCAATCTTCTGAACTTCATGGATACAGATTCAGCCTGTGACCTTTCCTAACAAAGTATCCCACAATACCAGCCATCAGTCAAGAGAATCTTCTTTAAAATGCTTCTAATACAAATATGTCCTTTGTTAAGTAAGGAAACGAAAACTGTACAGAATATTTGAATATTCACATTCAAAGTAAAGTGAGCAAAACATCCTTACTTTTATAATCCAATCATTTTATTACATTCCACTTGCTTTCCTAAATAATAGCTCTATCTGTATACCAACCTTGTGTACCAGGTCACTCAGGTCCCTCTGTATCTCCGAGTTCTGCACTCTTTATCCATTTAAACAATATGCTTTTCTATTCTTCCTGTCAAAGTAAGTTCACATTTTCCAACATTATACTCCATTTTCCAAACTATCATCCATTTACTTCACCTACCTACATCCCTCTGCAGACTTCTTGTGTCCTCTTCACAGCTTACTTCCAGACCAATCTTTGTATCATCAGAACATTTGGCAATGATACATTAGGTCCTTTCACTAAAATTATAAATGTAAAGTGTAAATGCTGGACGTTAGAGCACTCATCCTCGTCACATCTTACCAACCTGAAAATTACCTATTAATGCCTAATCTCTGCTTCCTGTTTGAGATTCCTTTAGCCATGTGAGCACGTTACCCCCAACACTGTGATCATGGGGGAGGTGATGGCCTCGTGGTATTATCACTGGACTGTTAACCCAGAGAGCCCGATAATGTTCTGGGGACCTGGGTTCGAATCCCACCATGGCAGATGGCAGAATTTGAATTCAATAAACATCTGTAGTTAAGAGTCAAATGATGACCATGAATCCATTGTCAATTGTTGGAAAAACCCATCTGGTTCACTAATGTCCTTTAGGGAAGGAAACTGCCATCCATATCCACATGTGACTCCAGACCCACAGCAATGTGGTTGACTCTTAACTGCCCTCTGGACAATTAGGGATGGGCAGTAAATGCTGCCAAGCCAGCGACACCCTCATCCAGTGAATGAATTTTTAAAAAATGAGAACCTTCCATGTGACACCTTACCAAATGCCTTCTGGAAATCTAAGTATAACTGGTTCCCCTTTCGGCACACTATTTAAAGCTGAGACTTTAATGTTAATTGTTTTGCCCCACACTCTCCACCTAAATTGTTTGTTGGACTAACATTAAATTGAAAATGATCATTTATATAATGAAAGGGACTTGAAAATATCGTCTGTGGAAAGCAACAAGCCGGTGTTAAACACACAGGTCAAAGAACAAATGAACTTGAGGTCCAACGATGGACTTCCCAGAGCTTTCCCTTAATGCCCAAAACCGTATGACAGAATGAATAACAAGGTCAATTATACACAATTGTGGAGGAAGAATTAGGAGCCCTCAAATATTAAATGAGTTTAGCATTCAAAGATAATGCTGTTTTCTGATACCTTGCTTTCAAGAAAGCTTGCAAAATGTACGAGCATTGATACATTTATATTTCAGTATTGTCACACAGCAATAATCGGGTAATACATTATCTTTGATTGCACTGTAATACCATCACACTTGCCCCAAGCAGTTTTAAAATCAAGACCAATACTGTAAACTATACATAATTATTCCTAATTATACAACTCATTTTTCCCGTACTCCTGATTTTCAATTTTCTACTTTACTACATAATGAAAACTATCTCCCACATCAAGCATATTATTTTATCCAAGATTAATTTGGCTGTCACTGCTGTCAAAGTTTCACAAAATACATCAATCCATGTAAACAAGTCTCCTTACACTAAGCAGTGTAAAGTGGGTCGTAACTTGTGTACTTTATAACGAGAAGCGTGTGGTTCTTGAGAAAGACAGGAAGTGAACTTGCTTCTAAATCATGTTCACAATTAATCAAGAAGATCTACTGTCAATTTCAGTGTCTATTACAATTTCATATAAATCTCTAGTGGAGCATCAAAACAGTTCTCTTCCATACCTGTCATTTACTTTGCATAGCTGACAGTTCATATGAACAATAATGCTGAGGAATTAGTTACCTACAAACTGGTGTATAATTCTACTGGGTTGTAGTTACTCATTAAACACAGAAACATTTAAAAATAGAAAATAACAGCGGAGTATGCCATTCAGCCCTTCGAGATTACCCTGCCATTCAACATGATCATGGCTGATCATCCAACTCAGTACCATGTTCCTATGTTCTTCCCAAATGCTTTAATCCGTTTAGCCCCAAGAACTATATCTAACTACTACTTGAAGAGATTCAATAATTTGGCCTCAACCACTTCCTGTAGCAGAGATTCCACAGGCTCAACATTCTCTGGGTAAAGACATTTCTCATCTCAGTCTTAAAAGAACTATCCCATATAAATATATAATAAATTGTGACGAAAGAGGGAACTAAAAAGATTACAAAATTCAGAATGCCACCACCTGCATCCATACATACCTCACTAACTAATAATAAACTGCAATAATAGTCCTTAAAATGAAAAGTTTACAGCATGAATGAAGAGAAGATCATGGAGAACACAGATTATTTTCAGCTGTGGTGGAAGGCTGCCCAACATGCATTCATCTTTCAGAAAAATCCTCTCAGGTATTGCATGGAGGAACAGAAGGTGTTACTAGTAGTGGTGGTTATTCCAGGGGCATTGACTGTCCTCACAAGTATGGCACTTTATTGAGCAATAATCTTCAAAAAGAATTGAAAATAAACTTAAAGCAGAGAAAAAGGACAGCCCTATGGGGAACATATAAAGCTTATGTAATTGGATGGACTTTTCAAAGTAGTGGTATCAACATGATTGGCCAAATGGTATTGTTCTATGCTGCACAAATACTGGAGAGAAGATGGTCCATCTAATCTAATTCTTCAGGAATATCAACCAAAATGTGTTACAAATTTTAATTTACATTAATTTAAACAAGTCAAGAGGACTTCATTTAATATCTGATCCAAAAGATGACATCTCTGATAATGCAGCATTCTCCAGATACTGTGTTGAGCTACCAGGAACAATTATGCAATCAAGTTGTGATAGAAAAGCTTGAATCTTGAATTCAAATGGAAGTCCTTCAGAAGGAAGTTCAGCAATAAGATTCTTCGAAAAAAGGTTTAAAAATTGGAAGATGCAGAGACAGAAATGCACTAAAAGTGAAGGCATATTACGAGGAAAGACACGTGAAGAATTGAACACAATAAAAGAAATGCGAGGTTTGAAATGGAGAACAATAGACAGCAAAGCCTAGGAGGATAATAGATCATGAAGAGCAAGTGGGGAGAGAAACAATGAGGAAAGGGCCCAGAAAGGAAGAGACAGAGTAGAAAATGAAAGGACCAGGACAGATTGAAATATGGCGATGGAAACAAAGGCCATTTCAGGATTAAAACCCAAAAAAATCTGTTATATTTCTTCTAAATGAAATATTAGACTGAAATTAGACATATTGTACAGTTAAAATACCACTACTAAGAGGCACCTGAAAAGAATTCCTATGTTTTGGTGCTCATATCAATGGGATGGCAATGCTGTTGTGTTATCGTAATTGGACGAGTAATCCTGAAACCCAAGCTAAAAGTCTGGGGACATGGAGTCGAGCCCCATCAAGAATATGGTGAAACATGAATATGGGAAATCTGGAATTAATAGCTGACCTAATGGCTACTGTGTAACCATTTTTGATTCTTGCACAAACCTATCTGGTTCACAAATGGCCACATTACCTGGTCTGGGCCTGCATGTAACTCCAATGGCCTTAGCAAACCAGTCAGTTCAAGCAGCAATTAGAAATGGTGCAATAAATACTGGCCCAACCAGCAAAGCAAATATCCAAAATATAAAATCAAACTTTTAAAGGAGTTAAAACAGTACGTAAATATTTCTAGTGTAAATTCCTGTGGAGTGGGGTTGTTACATGGCAAAGCTGAGAAACTGGACACAAATCATTAGATGTTAAAATACACATGAAATTTTGTCAAGCTTTGTAAATTGATTCTAAATAAAGCTTGCCAGTCCACAATGGGCAGCAAGGATTAAAATCAGGATCAAGCTACTTAATATCAATCAGGTTTTAGAATGGAGACAAAGTCAATCTAAATGCTGGAAGTTCACATTCCACCTACCCAAAATCATTTTTATAAAATGAAGGCAAGTTCATGGGCCGTATGAGAAAGAACTGCTTTGATCTGATATGTCAAAATTATAGTTTGTGGTCTTTCATGTCCAATTTTCTCTATTCAGCAGCTGCATTGCTTTAACCAGTTATTTTGAATACTTTCAGTGATAACAGGGGTCAGCAAGCTAACCATAGGGTCATTAAAAGCTCATTAGATTCGAAGAACCAAGAGCTTTGATACTGTTTTCAGTGTAGTATTATTTAGGTCAAGGAATGGATTCCTGCTTATCCTTGTTCTTAATTATAAATCTGTAAAATGAATCATGTTATGAAGGTTCATTCTATTGTCATTGTGATTAGTATTTGGAAACGTGGGTTTTAAAGTGAATAAAAATATGTGTACATTTAAGTTTGATTTGTAGGAGTTAAGAAGGGGAGACAGTTTAAGTTACATTTGAGAGTTCTGGCAGTAGAGTTGAGTTATCTGGAAATTTGTTTGCCTGAAATTAAATAAGGCTTTAAAAAAAAAATTGAGGTGAATAGATGATAACACAGTGTGGAGCGAGAGGAACACAGCAGTCCAGGCAACATCAGAGGAGCAGGAAAGTTGATGTTTCAGATCAGGAGCCTTCTTCAGAAATGGGGTCCCAACCTGAAACATCAACTTTCCTGCTCCTCTGATGCTGTGTTCCTCCAGCTCCACACTGTGTTATATCTGACTCCAGCATCTGCAGTTCTTACTATCTCTGAGGTGAATAGGTCACTGCCTTAAGAAACAAGGAGAGAAGAGAGGGAGAAATGGTCTGTTGCCCACCAACGAGTGAGTGTGCAGGTTTCTGTCAGACAGAGTAGGTCATTCGGAGGGGAAATGACCTGTAACATCATAAGGGCAAGTTAGCACTAATGGTGGAACAAAAAAGTCCTGTCAGGCTTAGAAATTAGCAAGAGAAAAGCTCCAATAAAGTATGATGCATTGTTAAAAGGCAGCCTCATAAATATGTTCCAGGTCTGACCATCAGAGTTTACAAACTGACAAAAATGAAACTTAGGATCTGTCAAGTCAGGACTCACTCTGGGTTCTGACTTGCCCAGCATTACCATCAGCCAAGATCATAACCAAGATCATCATTGACAATTACTTTCAACCTGATTAATACAATTTGACAGCATGACGTTTTCTGTCCTTCAAGTGACCAGCAGTGGCCATCCAGGCAAATTCTGCAGCAAAATATCATGGAAGGTCTAAGTCTCAGAACATGGGTGCATGGTTCTCAAATTTCAACGTGCAGGAGACAGCCAAAATTGTAATGGTCAGTCAGTGAAAAAAAAACAAATTGTAAGACGTCAACAAATGAGAAAGACTAGTATTTACAGAGAACATGATCACACATCTAATATGGCTCAAAGCACACCAAAATACAATAAATTACTTTGAAGTGCAGTGACCGTAGTTAATAGAACAACGTCTAATGAGATGAAGCATGAAACTGTGTCCAATTATTGAAGTATACACTGGAATATGTGTGATTGTTTAAGAAATACCATAGAATTAACTGAGGATAACCAAAGATGTAAATGAAACTATCCATATAATCTTATGATTTAGTCCCTATTTTCCTTGTGCAAACACAGTTTTATTTCTACCTCTTCTTCTCCCCTAGTTTCCAATTGCTTTCCATAATAAAAAATTAATCTAGATATTAGAAAATAAACTTCCTGGAATTTTATGCAGTCCTTTGATCATGAACAGCTGAGCAGGAATGGCTTTGATTTTTGGAAAATCTTCAAATGCAGAAAATGGCCCACACATACACAACACAAATGGTTCATGCTCCCATCTCAAACTCCCAAAGGAAGACTTTGCTCTATTGAATGCATCATTACAGCAGAATAAACATATTACCGAGTAACATGCAGTAATACTAATATAAGTAATACTAAACATATTGTCCCAAGCCAAAATGAAATCAGCTCTCTAAAAATGACTTCTTTACTCGAAGGTAGAAACCAGATGAGAGGGAACCTGTCAGGTACACAGCTGCTGTGCTTGGTGTAATATAAGACACTATCACATTTCTATTCACAAGAGACAACGTGCTGATCAACAGAGCAAACATGCTGACTGTTATATCTGACAGCAAAATTTACATGAGTATTCTGAAGTATGTTTAATGTCAAATGGCAAGAATGCAACTGCAATAAGCTTTTCACAAGATGTCTAAACAGAGTTAACCAAACAAATGTGGGCTACAGTAAGATGTGTAAGAAAATAAAGTGCTCAAAAGCAAATCAAATCAAGTAAATTCAAACACCGGGTTACTCACTTACAAACTTTAGCACAAATTAGGGAAAATTACCAAAGCCTATTCCATTGAATCATTTTCTCATTCAGAATTCATGGCTAGCCAGCAAGCCACTTTTATGAAACTTGAATTCAAGTTTGTACTGTCAAACCATTCCATACGTGCAACTAAACATCGAAAGTCAATGAAGGCAAGTGCAAGTCCATAAGATCATAAGAAATAAGAACAGGGATAGGCCTTTCGACTCTTCAAGCCTGCTCCACCATTCAATAGGATCATGGCTGTTCCGACATTCCTCGCGTCAACTTTCCTGTGTTTTCCCTGTAACCCTTAGTTCCCCTACTGATCAAGAATCTATCCATCTTATCCTTGAATATACACAAGGACTCTGCACTCCCCACCCCAGCTCTCTGTAGCAAGGAGTTCCAAAATCTCTCCACCCTCAGAGAAGAAATTCCTCCTCATCATCGTCTTAAATTGGCTGCCCTTTATCCTGGAACTATGTCCTCTGATACTAGATTCTCTCACAAGGAAATATCTTCTCAACATATCTTCTCTTTTCTATGTTAGGTCCCTTAAGAATCCAAAATGTTTCAATGAGATCACTTCTCATTTTTCTAAACTCCAATGTGTTAAGTCCCAATCTATTTAATCTTTGTTCATAAGACAGTCCCTCCATATCAGGGATATCCAGCAAACCTTCTCTGAACTGCCTCTAATAAAATTATATATTTCCCTAAATAAGGTGACCAAAACTGCTGACAGTACTCCAGATGTGGTCTCAATAGCACTTTGTATAGTTGCAGTAAAACTTCTGTACTAATACTCCAACCTCCTTGAAATAAGGGCCAACATTCCATTATCCCTCCTAACTACCAGCTGCACCTGTGTGCTAGCTTTCTGTGTTTCGTGCACAATTACCCCAAGTCCCTTTGTGTTGCAGCTTTCTGCAGTTTCTCTCCATTTAAATAAAATTCTGTTCTTTTGTTCTCATTTCCAAAATGAACAATTTGCATTTTCCCACATTATATTTCATCTGCCAACTTTTTTTTGTAAACAGTTGCAGTCCCAGCACTAATCCCTGTGGAATCCCACTGGTCATGGGTAACCAACCTGAAAAAGAACCCCTTATCCCCACTCGCTGTTTCCTGCCCATTAGCCAATTCTCTATCCATGCCAATATACTACCTCCAACACTGTGGACTCATCTTATAATTTAACCTTCTGTGGGACACTTTGTCAAACACCTTCTGGAAGTACAAATACAACGAATCTATTGATTCCCCTTTATCCACTCTATGTACACACCTGCAATGAGTCAACTGATTCTGATGAACTGACACGTGATCTTCTGTAAACAATATCTGGCATTATATTGACCCAGAATATGGACAGATCACCCTGCCTTTTCTCATTTCTTCACAGCAATCATTAAAAAATATTCAAAATTAAATTTTGTATAACAGGACAATAAATCACCTTTTTATACTGCATGGCTCAATATAATCTATGGTAAAGTGAAAACAGTAACAAAGTGCACACAACAGCTATTAAAACTCTTTGAATCACAAAATAATAAGAGCAATGATGCTTCACAGATTGTCCTCACATCAATGAGCATTAACCTGCATCCAGAATAAAAAAAATTCCATTAGCACAATCCAGCTGATGTAGCTTTTATCTGTTGACAGAACAAGAGAGGAATTGTAAAGGGACCCCAAGACATGGAATATATTTCTTCACCTGGATTTGAAGGTAAAGTCAACACACGCACACTCCCACCTCCCTCAAATGAAGTATCTGTGGGGCATTCCCCAGTATGAGAAGAAGGTTCAAGTTCAGGTTTCACAGACGCTGATAATCACTCTTCAATTGCAAACCCCAGTTTTTTTTTAAAACAGGCCACAGGAAAGAGAAACAAATCTGCAGTTGATATGAAACTATTAGGTAGGAAATTAAGTTATGAAGAGAAGTTAAGGACATTACACAAAGATATTGACAGATTAAGTTAACAGGCAAAGTTGTGGCAAACGGAGCATAATGCAGGAAAATGTGAAATTGTCTACTGGCAAGATAAATACGAAAGAGGAATATTATCTAAATGCAGAGTTCTGAAATGCAACAAGATCTGGATGTCCTCTTGTGTACTAACCTTTTGTGATTCATGCAAGTACAGAAAGTAATTAGGAAAGCTAATAGAATGTTATAATTTACTTCAAAGGTAATCAAACATAAAAGTAAGGAGGTTATGTTTAAATCATACAGGGTACCGGTGAGATTGCATTTGGAATATTGTGATAAGGATTTCGACACATTGGAGGCAGTTCAGATAAGGTTAATCAGACTAATGCTGGAATTGGGGTAAGTTGACTGAAACATGAGCTGAGGGGTCTTCCTCTTATGGGAAAAATTACTGGGCCTAAATATGACAGAGATGTGGCTAAAGTTATACCTCAGAAGGTTGTGAATCTTGGGAGCTGTCTGCCTAAAATAGGGGGTGGAAGCAGAGTCCTCAAATCTTTTTAAGGCATAGATATATAGATTATAAAGCGAGGGAGTGAAATGTCATCCAGGTAGACATCAGTGCAAATTTGAGGTTACAACTGGATCAGCCATGATCTTACTGAATGGTGGAGCATGCTCAAGGGGTTGAATGGCCCACTCATGCTAATTTATGTTTGTAATTTCTCTCGAGTGAGTTTAATGAATCAGTCGAGCCATCCAACTGTACAGTCTAATAGATTCACAAAAGGCTAAATAGCCTGCTTTTTTTCCCTACATTCTTCAATCATAGCCACTAAATAAGTAATTAATCTCTACTTGGCACCTTTTCCTGAAGTCTTGACTCAAGTCAATGGTTCTTCGTGTGAGGATCATAGTTCATGCTCGCTCACCCTGACTCAATCACAGGAGAGATAGAAGCTTTAGGAACTTTGTCAGGTTACAGCAGCAGCTACAACTACCGATAATCAGTTCCTTGTGGAACATTTTGACTAGACTGGACACCTTTGCTTAGAAGAAAAGGTTGCAATTGCTGAAACTTTTTTCAATCCAATTAAATTGGCTTCTTGACAGTTTGGTTGAGGAGTGGCATTGATATCCTCTTTTTGTATAGCAGTGAGCTTCATTAACAAGGTTAATCACGTAACTACAAGATTGAAGGAATTCAAGTGAAGGAACATTTAGTGCAGTGAATGGCAAAATCAACAGCAATGCTGTGATTTAGATAAATAACGATCACTTGTCTCTTAATGGAAGCAATTTGAAAAAAAATACAATAGATGCATGTCCTCACATCAATCAGGGACATCTCTTAACTATACAATTACAAGTTCCCTAACACAAGTACCTACAGCAAATGGATTTCCAAATATATTGCAGCCAAGGGAAAAGCAAATCTTTATCCAGTAGTGTTACTATTGGCTACAAATTTAAACACAACTTTGAGTATTCAGGTATTCAGTGTTATTCCAGAAGGTCTAATCTAAACACAATATCAATATTTTTTATTCACTCATAGGATGTGGGTGTCACTGGCCAGGCCACCATTTATTGCCCATCCTTAGTTGCCTTTGAGAAGGTGTTGGTCAGCTGCCTTCTTGAATCAATGCAGTCCATATGTTGTAGGCAAACCCACAATGATGGAATGATGGGGATGGAATTCCAGGATTTTGATACAGCAACTGCAAAACTGAGCAGGAAGCTATGAAACAATGTCTTTGTTGAAGGGATATTTATGCCAAAAACACATTACTGTTGGAGGAATATTTATGAGTAGGGTAATTAAATCATCACTTTGGTTTGAGACATCACAACGAGATGTCATTGTTTTTATACTGAGTTTATGGAGTAATACATAATGTGGGAATGTAACTTTAAATTCCACAACTGAATGAGATTGTAAATTCCAATAAATTCACAACATAGAATACCACTGCCTCAATACTAATTAATTTCTTTGAACTAAATTTGGAGAATTTTCTGGATGCCAAAATCAATACTATCCATGATTCCAATGCGATTATCCAGTCTCTGTTTGATAAGGCCATCTACATTTACAGTTCAAAAGTAAATGAATGTATCTGTTGCATTAGAACGTTAGAACAATTATCACAAGTACAGAACATTATCTATTATCTATTTTTCGGGCCAAAAGTGCACAACCTCACATTTTCCCACATTATATTCTGTCCGCCAAGTTTTTACCCACTTACTTAACCTGTCTTTATCCTTCTGTAGATTATTCATGTCATCCTCATCATTTGCCTTACCATTTGAAAATCTGTCAATAATACATTCACTTTGCTCATCAAAGTCATTAATGCATATTGTAAATAATTGTGGTACTCCACTAGCAACAGGTTGCCATCCTGAAAATGCGCCCTTGATCTCAACACTGTTTTTTACTAGCTAGTCAATCTTCATTGCAAGCTACCCCAACACGATGGGGTTTAACCTAACAGGTAGCCCCGAGTGTGGTATCTTATCGAATAACTTATGGAAATCCAAATGTATTACATTCACCAGTCCCCCTTTATCTAACTGCTTGGTACTTCCTCAAAGGAATTCAAAATAAATCTGTCAGGCATGATATTCTCTTCATGAAGCCTTGCTGACCCTGCTTAATTATATTATATAACATATATTTCTAAACATTTTGCTACTACATCATTTGTAATAGACTCTAACGTATCGAGCAGTTTCTAGCACTCATTTTGATCATCTTCAATGCTCTGATGTTACTTGTTTGTCACTCTTCGATTCTTGGTGGCTTCAAGTAGAGTAAAAGCTAGAGTTTCCTGTTTCAGGCTAGTAATTAAAGTACTTGGAAGTGCATGGTAAAACAGGCTGAGTCAGCATGGCCTCATCAAGGGGAGGTCATGCCTGACAAATCTGCTAGAATTCTTTAAGGTAATGAGCAAGTTAGACAAAGGACAGCCAATGGATGTGATCTTTTGGATTTTCCAGTTTCCTGTTTCAAGCTAGTAATTAAAATTGCACTATAGTTCCAATGACATCATCAATTTTGATCTGTTTGTTTAAGGACTCATCTTAGTTTTGGGTAAGTATCCTTGTCATCTCCTCAGTAAAGCAGATTAAAACTCAGAATGGCAAGTCCTTGGCAGCTTCTGAACAGGGAAGTAGCCCAAGTAATTTTAACCGTCCACTGACCCAGTTACCAATACAACCACAGGATTAAGATCAGCCCCCCCTCTCTCTTTCAAAGACATTACTTTCCTTTTCCCCTGCTAAGCAACAACTCATTTTCTCAACATTGACCACAACCACCAGAGTCAGTCCTCCAATAGTTTGAAGGAGAACACTGTGAAATCAGCCATCAACCAATCAACAGCAGGATTATTAAGATCAGATTCAAGTAACTTTGGTAAAAGGACAATTATTTGTTTCATTCAACAAACATGACAGTGAATGGAAAATCATCAAAAACAGACAACTCATTCACTAGACAACAAGGCAATTCATCAAAGCTGCATGTATTTGCTGACAAAACTCCAGCATCTACAGTGCATAAGGTAAAAGAAAGCATTCTTTAATATCACACAGATCAGAAAATCTTTTGCCACAATATTATGGGCCACAAAAGAGTTGGTAGGGAATGCACATTCCAATTTTTAAAAAAGTTTCAGTCAGTACACAGTGTTTAGGCAGATTTTCATGTGTCCTAAATCCTGATACATCAGTACATATAGCATCCAAGTATAAAAATACAATTGAAGTTCAAGTAAATTATGAAAAGCAGCTTAGTACCCTCTGGAGTGTGAACTGGAACTAATTTCTTTTCCTTGTTGAAAATCGGCCCTGGGGAGAATTCCATCACTTTTTTTTCAAAATGACTGAACTAAAAACATTTTTACAGTCATATCCTTTCAAATAACATTGTACTGTTATTGTGATAAAATATATATTTAAAGTGTCTCAGTTCAAGTTAGATGAAAATATGTTCTTGGTTTGAGCTGAAATAACTGATAGTGTTATAAACACCTTCTGGCTTAGACTGGATGATTTCTTTCTCTGCCAAAAAATTAAATTACACCCTGAAAGCTAAGGATAAGCATAATACGACAGATAAACCTCCACATGGGACCAATGTACTTTGAAGTTCTTGTCACTCACTATACAAAGTATATGCTATATATTTGATCAGAAAATCCACACATCATGAATGCCTTTCCATGAAATAGATTAAACACCACAAATATCGCAAATTTCAGTATGCTACTTCAAAGTTGAATCTTCACCACAGTTACGCGCATCGATTTGAGACCTTATTCCCTGTCCCTTACAGCACATAAGCAGCAATAAATGCATTGCAATATTTCCATATCAACATTTAACATACTTGCATGAAATCTTCTTTCTGAAGAAGGGTCATTGGGCCCAAACCATTAACTCTAATTTCTCACCACAGATGCTGCCAGTCCTGCTGAGTTTTTATTTCAAGCAATTTCTTCTTTTGTTTCTGCCATTCATCAATAAATGTGAATTTCCACTTGCACATTTCTGAGCAATTTGAAAAGGTAACATTTCTACCACAACTACCAATTAGTAACCAAACATTTTTCTGTTTAAAAGTTTATAAATAATCACTGTTAAGTTGAATCTCATAACCTTCCCATTGAGTCATTCATGTAAGATAAAACATTAATGCATTGTTAACGTAAAACATTTTATTAACAAAATGGAGCTCTGGATAACACACCATAAAGCCTATTAGTTGTAAAAAGGAAACGTGGGGATCAAGTACAAGATATTTAATGATGATGAGTGAAATTTGAAGATTGGTGGTGTAATTTTCAATGCCGGTCAGAAGCAACAAAGCATGGTGAGAAGGCATTTCCACCATTATTGTTTGGAGATGCTTTTTTACACGTTGATATATAATATCTGAAGTGTGACATATGTAAAACTTTCAATCATGCAAGGACTGAAAAAGGACCAAATTCTGTATTATCTAAAAGGCATACAGTTTATAGAATTACTGTGAACGTAGAAATTTTGTAAAACAATTTCTTCACGTTTTAAGATCAGTTGTATGACTGTGAATTCAATAAATGGCACTCCACCACTACTGACCAGCTAAGTGGGCAGAGATCAGAGATTGGGCCCAAGATGCCTCTGGGTATGCATGCCTATGAATTAGAATGACCAGCATCCCTTTGCCTGTGAAAACAAAAATCATTACTTGCAATGTTATTGTTCACATTTAATCAACCACTCAACTGAAAGTGCAACAGCACTACTCTTGTTTAAGAGGGGAGGGTGGCAAAAGTCAGAAAACTATAGGCCGGTTCGCCTGACCTCCATCAATGGTAAGACTTTAGAGTTCATATTAAGGATGAGATTGCGGAGTACTTGGAAGTGCATGGTAAAACAGGCTGAGTCAGCATGGCCTCATCAAGGGGAGGTCATGCCTGACAAATCTGCTAGAATTCTTTGAGGTAATGAGCAAGTTAGACAAAGGACAGCCAATGGATGTGATCTTCTTGATTTTCTGAAGGCCTCTGACAAGGTGCCGCACAGAAGGCTGGTAAATAAGATAACAGCCCATGACGTGAGGGGCAAAGTGTTAGCATGGACAGAGGATTGGCTGACCAGCAGTAGGCAGACATGTGAGGAAAAATGTTTTTTTTCCAGGATGGCAGCCAGTGACTAATGGAGTTTCACGGGAGTTAGTGCTGGGACCACAACTATTTACATTAATAACCTGGACAAAGCAACTGACGACACTGTTGCTACATTTGCAGATGACAAAGATACTTGGGGGGCCAGGTAGTGTTGAAGAAAAGGCAATGTTGCAGAAGAACTTGGACATGCTAAGACAGTGGGCAAAGAAGTGGAACATAGAATACAATGTGGGAAAGTATGAGGTTATGCACTTTGATAGCAAGAACAGAGGAACAGACTATTTTCTGAAAGGGGAAAGGGTTTGGAAATCTGAAGCACAAACGAGTCCTCATTCAGGATTCTCTTAAGGTTAATTGCAGATTCAGTTGGCAGTTAGGAAGGCAAATGCAATGTCAGCATTCATTTAAGGAGGGCTAGAATACAAGCGCAGAGATGTACTTTTCAGGCTGTATAAGGCTCTGGTCAGACCGTATTTGAAATATATGAGCAGTTTTGGGCCCCGTATCTAAGGAAGGATGTGTTGGTATTGGAGGGAGTTTACAGACTGTTCACAAGAATGATCCTGAAGATGAAGAGCTTTTCATGTGAGAAGCAGTTCAGAACTCTGGGTCTGTACTCAGTGAAGTTCAGATGTATAAGGAGGGATCTGATTGAAACTTTCAGAATACTGAGAAGTCTGGATAAAGTGGACATGTTTCTACAAATAGGAGACACTAGGCCCAAGGGCATAGCTTCAGAAGGGAGGGATGACCTTTCAGAACTGACACAAGGAAACATTTGAGATAACACGGTGTGGAGCTGGATGAACACAGCAGGCCAAGCAGCACCAGAGGAGCAGGAAGGCTGACATTTCGGGCCTAGACCCTTCTTCAGGAAGTCAGCCTTCCTGCTCCTCTGGTGCTGCTTGGCCTGCTGTGTTCATTCAGCTCTACACCGTGTTATCTCAGATTCTCCAGCATCTGCACTTCCTACTATCTCTGAAACAAGGAAACATTTCTTCAGTCAGAGTGCGGCTAACCTGTGGAACTCACTGCTGCAGAAGGGTGTGTAGACCAAGTCATTGAGTGTATTTAAGACAGAGAAAGACAGATTTTTGATTAGCAAGGGAATCAAGGGTTATGGAGAGAAAGTAGGAAAATGGAGCGGAGAAACATATCGATCATGGTCAAATGACACAGCAGACTCGATGGGCCAAATGGACTAATTTTGCTTCTACATCTTATGCATAAGGGCACAAACTGAGCAGCACGTTGGGCTTAGCACAGTTTTAAACCAACATAATAGCAACTGTTGCTTCCTGATTTCATTCACTCACTCTATGTCAGTCAAAAGCCCAAACTAAACAAAGGGAGAAGCTAACCATTCACCTATAGGTTAAACTTCAGAAACTGTTGGGTCATGAGAAAGAATGTTAACAGACAATCCTATCCTATGCATCTTTAATTACCAATGAGGCATGTGGGGAGCCCCACAATATCCTTCAATACTGTGGGACAAATAATTGGTCTGTAAATAAATGACGACAGCTTGCTTTTAATCTGTTGGTATAATTTCTCATATGGGTCGAATTAACACTTATTTCCCAAAGCTGTCGCTGTCTTTCTATTACTGTCCTTTAACCCACACAGTCAATGAGAGTAATACTATAGACATCCTTGTGAATATTACTGAGTTGTACTTTCCACTGGCTGACAATGCAACTGGCCCAGTTTGCAATAGATCTAGCTAACCTCTATTGGGTGATATTAATATAAATCCACTGAAGGTAATTCTAGACAAATCAGATCACAGAATAAAACTTGGCCATGATAGACTTTTGTTTTTGTTCAGTTAGTCAGTCTGGTTGTTGGTCACCGAAGCATGTCCATACAAACCCATAGGCTTTCTTAAACAACAGAACAGATGTTCATCACAGAAAAGAAATTTGTGTTTTTCAAAGCTGACTAAATATAGAAGGCAGCAACCAAATCTCAAAACACGTAGCAAAACAAAGATTGAACCCATTTCCCGACAGAATCCCTTACAGAGACTCAAGGTCCAAAGGGATTACCCCCTATTTTTAAGGTCTGAGCAAAAATTTGTAGCTCGGGTTGTGGATGCAGTTGTTTGTTAGCTTGCCGAGCCAGTTGTACCATGGTGTGCAGATGTTTTGCTACCATTCTTTATCTACATCGACACTGCATCAAATGCTAGCAAAGACGAAAGACCCCATACTGACAGTAAACAGGACTAATGTGATATACAGAATCCCATGCAGCGAGTGCAATAAACATTATATTGGACAAACAGGGAAGAAACTGACAACCAGGATACACAAACACCAGCTGACAGTAAAAAGACACGACCAATATTCACTTGTCTCAATTCACACAGACAATGAGGGCCATCAGTTTGACTGGGACAAAATGACCATACTGGGACAAGCGAACAACAGACATGCAAAGGAATTTCTGGAAGCCTGGTTCTCAACGCAGGACTCCATTAACAAACACATAGAAATAGATCCTATATGCAGACCGCTGCTGAAAGAAAAACAGAACCGGAAGTGACAAGACCCACCACACCAGAGGATCATATAAATTCAGAACGGAGCAGAACACCAACGCTTCGATTAGAGGTTGCACTGATGATGTTGCCTAGAGTGGTAATGAAATGTCTGCACAGTATGGAACAATATAATACGGTGAGCTAATGAACAACTGTATCTCGACCCCAAGAGTTTCCTCATGGACTTCTTATAGTTGCTTTGTTGTAGACTGTGGAACTAACTTGATGACTCCTTTCCAAGTCTGCCAACACGAATTCATCACAAATCTGTATTCCTAAACTTACTCAGATTTAATCACCTATAGATTGCTAATCAAACAATTCTGGTTTAGTTAGTGTACAAACCAAACCCTTCTGTTGGAGATGACCGGTTCCATGAACTCCTCCTAGGAGATAAATTAAACTTGCCTCTGAACTTAAGACTAGATTTTTCTGAATTAAATTTTTAAAAATGCTTATAGCTAGATTCTTCTGAACTGAAAACAAATCTAATGACCTAAAATGGTTACCCTAATTGATGTAAACCCAACAGCATAAACATCTTTCCATTAACACCTCAGTGATCTGCCATTACCTGCTCCCTGAGAAATGCTAGGTTTAGGTCACTGTTCTGGAGTGACTCTCTGAGCTTACTCTATTCATGAAGAAAACCTTTCACACAATTAACCAACCTTCATCAGCCTCTATTTTCCAAAAATAAGAGGCATCTTGCATGGCTTTCATCACATCATCACACTTTTCATCAATAGATTGTAATATGCAAACATCCTTTTCTGAGCCTTAAGCCAATTGTTCTCAGCTGTCCAAACTACAACCCTGCTTTCCTTTTACATTATCTAGGCCAGTGTGCCAATTATTTTTCACTTCCAACAGTATTTTAAAACAACACAAAGTCTTAGTACAGTTCCAATTTCGAGAATGGCTATCCATTTGGGTTGAAGTCCAACTGCACGCTTCCGTGACAATCAAGACTGAATCACTGAATCCCTTTCACTGCTTCATATCCAGAAGAAAAATCTTTCATTTATATGCATCTTAGAGACTTTATTATTAAAGTCCACGCAGAATGAGCTACTTAGAAGCAGAGTAACCACTGCTACATTGGCAAGGACTGTAGCTGTTATAAGCAGAGATAAAGATGAGATTAAATTTATTTTATTTTAGAGGTTTTATTTGGGAAAGGAATCTTTACAGCATGCCATGAGGTTTAGTTCTCAATCATAACTATTCCATGGCATTTTTTGGCCCAGTTGAACAGATAGAGACTTTAGTTAAGTTTCTTCTCTTGGACAATGCAACCATTCTTCAGCACGACAGTAAACATGTTAAGTCTGGTTCAATAAGACTGATGATGTATTAATGAACAGTTCCAAACATTTTAATTATACATAGCACTAAGATTATTAATAAGCAATCTTGCATCACTAATTACATTGGGATATCCCAAAGCACTTTATAACAATTTGTGTAAGGTCAAAAGTGGACGTGAAACAAGAAACTTAGCAGTCAAAATCCTCCAAACGGCAAATGGCTAGATAATCCATTTTAGTAATATTGATTCGAAGTTAAATATTGTCCAGTTTGTATTGGAAAATACAATGAGCTAATGAGATAATGACCAGTTAATCTGCTATTATGATGCTGTGTGAGGGATAAACATTGTTCAGGGCATTAGGGATAGCTCCTTGCTCTGCTTCAAATTAAATCCATAAGGTCCTTAAACAGTTTCCTTAACATCTAAAGGTGCAGACAGACAGGGCCTCCTTTCAATGTCTAATTTGAAAGATGCTGCTTCCCATAATGCAGAACTCCATCATTACTGCACTGGAATAGTTTATAATGATAGAATCAATTGCATCTACCTGAAAGAAAACAAACAAGACCTTAGATTAATGTCTCTCAAAAAAAAACTGCAAATTGGAGAGGTCTCAGTTAATGGTGCAAGATGTATCATGCTGAATCTGTCACTTGTTTTAAGTAGCATCATCTATTTAATGTCAGGTATACCTGCAAAAGTAGTTCCTAGAAAACACTCAGGTAGAAAAAAAATCAGTCTGAATATGCTGTTAATGTGACTTGAGACGGCAACTCTGACTGAGATTCAATGAACTCAGTGCAACAAATCCAGATGTTTCCTTCATAAAAACAATACTGGAGAAACTCAGTAAGTCTAGCAGCATGTATGAAGAGAGCAGCAAAGTTCCAAAGAAAAGCATATTAGACTCAAAATGTTAACTTTGTTTCTCTATGCACATTTCTCTTGCACTTTATGTTTTTATTTCAGACGTTCAGCATCTGCAGTAACTAGCTTTCATTCCAGGACCTCCCTTGTTGGCACAATGCACAGCATAAGCCCAGTGAGGCACTAGAGGGATAGCACACAGAGACTTGTGCAGTATTTATGGTACCATCATGAGAAAAAGATATCTAATCAAGAAGTTCATTCCATTGATACGAGACAGGTACCAAGGCGTGAAATTCCAAGATGCACAGGCCTGAGAATGCCAAAACTAATTTGATTTTCTCTTAATATAGCACCTGTTTTTCAGCGTCTGGGCTATGGACCTAGCTCCAAGTCAACCTAATAACAAACTCCTTTATGTGATTATTATTCATGATACCACTCTAAACAACAGCAAAATGAGATGAAATGCATTTTCAATTTTAATTCTCAAAGTACAAAATTGGCATCAGGCTGCCTTGCACAATATTCATTAGAACCTGGAAGGGATTATGACATTCAGAAGCAACTTTTCTCAGAAAGGAGGCATTTTTACCTTAACTACTGGACAAGTTTTAAAGTGTTATTTTTCTTTCACTTCCAATTTTTTTATCTTTTATTCCAGGAACCCATCTAGTAAATCTTCACTACACCACTTCCAATGCATACAAAGCCTTCTTAAATGAAGTCAGAATTTAACACAGTTCTCCAGGCGTGGTCTTGTCAAAGCCTTATATGGATTACATGGGAACCATTGAAAAGTTATGGCCAGAAAAAGGCCATTCAGCCCACTGTGTCTGCGCTTTGTTGTGCTGGGTTGACACCTCATTTTTATGGTATACTTTGTACTATTTCTGGTATATCCTTCTGCACTTTAAATTGAAACAGACAGACCACTGATTCGGCAGGAATGATTAAATGGGGGAAATGCCAACCCATTAGATTGCTGATCGCGGTTATAAACAATTCTGTTGCTGTTGGCCCGCAGCACCTAGTGGATGGCTAGTTTGAGTTGATGCATTTGTTTGAAATCTATCCAATTCACACAACACAACGGCAAGGTCCCGTCTTCAATCTGAGGATACATCTCCAAAAGGCCTGTACGGGTAGTCACTCCTACAGATTCTGTCATGGGCAGATGCACCTGCTTCAGATATATCTTCAAAGTATTAACACATTTGCTGAAACAACTTCACTTCTGTAAAACCTTGCTGACTCTGTCTTACATGAGTTCTTGATGCCATATGACCAAAGTGATTATCTGAGTGGGCTCATTTATAAGTCGTTATTAAGTAATACAGAACTTGAGTTTGCAGAAAATAAAACATTTTTTTGAAACTTATTGTCCTACACTCATCAGGACAATCCGCAAGAAATACTGAAGTCAATGGAAAACAACATTGATAATCTATGAGGAGAGCGCTGATTGGTTGCTCAGTGGACTCTGATTGTTCGAGGTATTACAATAGAGAATGAATCAGTTAAATGGTGATTGACAGCTAACTGCAAATCTTTGTTTAAATTACAAACCAGGGTGGTAGAGTCTGATTGGCGAAGGTATGGTCTGGAGAAATGAAACAGAGAACAGCTGTCACAAAATAGATAACTTTACAGTTGAAGGACTGGATGACAGAGTAAATGATGATATAAGACTCCAATGAAGGAATTTAGATGAACTCTCAAACTATGGAAGCTCAGATAGGTCTGGATGTTTTGACTGTTATTACTTGTCATTGCTCTGTAAAACATCCAGTTTCTTTTAAAACAAAATCTATGCTGACTGCACAGTTGCACATTGAGTAACGGCAAATTAAAAAAAAAGGTTAATACCATGGTAACATTTATTATGAGAGGAACTGAACATAAAAGTGAGGATGTTCTGCTTCTGTTAGACAGGCATTGGTGAGACCACATCCCGAATACTGGTGCAATTTTGGTCGCTTTCTTTAAGGAAGATTGTAAATTTATTGAATGCTGTTCAGAGTAGGTTTACTTGATTTTTACCTGGAATGGGTGGGTTGTCTTATGAGGGAAGTTTGGACAAACTGGGATGAATTGATTGAAGTAATGCAAGATCCTGAATGGTCTTGACAAGGTTCATATGGAAAGATGTTCCCTCCCATGGGTGGGTCCAGAACTAAGGGGATACCATTTTAAAATCAGTAATCGCATTTAGGACAGAGATACAGAAAAAAAAAGTCTCAAAGTATTGTGTGCTTTGAAAATCTGCTTCGAAAGTGGTGGAGTTTGGATTTTTTTTTAAGGCAGAGATTGTTAGATTCTTAGGCAAGGATTGAAAGATAGGTCAGGGATATATGTGAATCTGGAATTCAAAATACAAACAGATCAACCATGATTATAATGAGGTACCAAATGATCTACTTCTGCTGCTATTTCCTAAATGCACATGACACAGGATTGCAGAAATTGAACAAGGCTTCACTGAAGGTGAGGTCAAAGTACAAGAATGTGCAGGATCTCTTTTAGATAGTGAACTTCTAATGAATTCATTGACATCCATTTTTAAACTTCATGTGTTTACTCCAATTCAGTGCAGGAAGAAAGATAGTTCTCTCAGTACCCTGTAGATTGTGATCCTCTGGAAACATGATCAATACTGAGAGAAGCACTGACTTGCTGCGCATTATAAAAATGAGCCAGTTCCTGAAGGGCAGAGATGGCATTCTAGCAGGTATGCACCCTTACAGATAATACTTAGCCCATGTGATCACACATTACCTTCAAAATTGGTTTCAATTGCCTGAGGTGGTGACTGAAGAACTTTATGGAGTATTGTTCCCCTTTTTTTGTTAACTGTGTTTCTGTCAGTGTGGAGTGAAGGATCACTTGTACGTTTACTCTATGAATAGCACTGAGCATGTGTGAAAGCGCTATGTTATAGTGATATCAAATCACAAGGAACTGAAGCCTTCACGTGTAGGGTATCTTTTGGAATCCTTTCTTTCTCATAGAATCCTTACAATGTGAAAGATGGCCATTCAGCCCATCGAGTCCACACCAATCCTTCAAAAAGAATCCCTTTAACCCCGCTCTGACCATGGCCAATCCACCTAACCCGCACATCTTTGGACTGTGGGAGGAAACCGGAGCACCCACGCAGACGCAGGGAGAACATGCAAACTGCACACAGACAGTCACCTGGGGCTGGTATCGAACCTGGGTCCCTAGCTCTGTGAGGCAGCAGTGCTAACCACTGAGCCACCAAGCCTTCTAACTATGTGTTTAATGAAGCCTATTAGTGATGCTATGACAAAGGTGAATCAATTCCTTGTCTTTTCCAACTCTTCCAGTGGTCACAACAGGATTTAATTTTACAAATTTTAGAAAGGGAAGTGATATTGCCTAATATATTGTATAGGGGTGGGGGAACACTAGAGACAGGAAAGACAATCTCAGAGCAAGGATAGGCTATTTAGGGCTGAGATGAGGAGGAATTTCTTCACTCAGAGGATGGTACATCAATGGAATTCTTTGCAATAGAGTGCTTTAGAAGCTCAGTCGTTAAATATGTTCAAGACTTGAGACTAACAGATTTCTACATATCAAAAACATCAAATGATACAGAGATTGTGCATGACATGTTGTGAGTTAGATGATTTCATTGAATCGGTGGAAAGGTCTCAAAAGGCTTAAAAATCTACTCCTGTTCCTATTTTTTATGTTCTCAAATCAATTCTTCGGCAACCCTTGGGATCAAGGATGACTTGTTTACACTCGACTTCAACAGACTGAGATGACTGATCATCCAACACACATAGGACAAGTGATACGTAAGCCAGCAGACAATTGAGATGTTTGAAATTTGTGCACTTTTTCCGAAACCTCAACTCACTTTTCTGTGCTCCCCGACGTAGTGTCTTAATTTGTTTGTCTACTTCCCAAATAAATCTACACCATTTTGCTTGGTCTGAAGGCAGGGACACCCACACGTCATTGGGAATGTTTGATTTCTTCAGGGCTGCTTTGAAGATGTCCTTAAAATGCCTCCACTGTCCTCCCAAGCATCCGTAGAATCCCTATAGTGTGGAAACAGACCCTTCGGCCCAACAAGTCCACACCGACCCTCAGAGCATCCCAGCCAGACCCATTCCCCAAACCCACCTACTCTACACATCCCTGAACACTACAGACAATTTAGTATGGCCAATCCACCCAGCTGCACATCTTTGGGGCTGTGGGAGGAAACCCACGCAGACACGGGGAGAACGTGCAAACTCCACACAGACAGTTGCCCGAGGGGGAATCGAACCCAGGCCCTTGGCGCTGTGAGGCAGCAGTGCTAACCACTGAGCCACCGTGTTGCCCTGTCTATCTCCTAGTGTAACCAAATTTTGAACTGTTTCAGGAGGCAGGCATATATCTAAGGAGCTGGTTTTAAGTTTTAAATCGATACCTTATAACTAAAGCAAACAGAGAAAATGCTGGAGATACTCAGCAGGCTTGCAGCATCTGTGGAGAGGGAGGTAGTTCTGAGTCCGATTCACTCATTTTTTCAAAAAGCTACAATATTCTGCCAGGGTTACCCGTCATTCCATGCCACACAGATGCGTGCTTAGCCTAGAGTCAGACATACATGCAAATTAGCCAGCAAACTCGATCACACCACATGGCTTTGTCTGTATTAGCAAATCAGCTCCAATCTCATCAATGTGTCATTTTATGAGGCACTTACTTGTGTGATTACAGCTAGTAATATTATAAAGTAAAACATTTCCATATCTGCTGGCAATGTTTTACAACCCACAGAAGTCTGTCCTGGCAGAAAAGAAGTTTTTCCTCATTCCAAAATATTCACAAATAACTATCTTGTTAAAAAATGGGAAGAATGACTCTTGTTCACATAATAGCTTTCACATACACAGAAAACCTCAGAGCATTTAACAGCTAAGAACCATTTTAACTTTACTTTTTAGACCATAGTGCATAAGAGACAGAAGCATAAGTAGGCCATTCAGCCCACTGATTTGGCTTCACCTTTCAAAAAGGTAATGACTGATCTAGTAATCCACGACTCCTTTTTCCTGCTTTCTCCCAATAACCTTTGATTTGTTTACTGATTAGAAATCTGTCCATTTGAGATTTCAATATTCTGAATATCCTTGTCTTCTGTAGGCACAAGTGACATTTGTACAACTTCTATAAACACAGCACTAAATGAGTAGGAAATTGTAAATATGCTAAGATAAATAATACTTTTCCCAGCTACACCACCCCTTACATGACCCAAGAAAAGCAACATTGCATAGAAGAGCATATTGTGAAATACTTGCAGCCCAATTTCTGAGAAAAGCAACTTTGGGTCCTTGTTCACTTATGAGACCTTAGAGTGTGTTTGTGAATTGTGCACTGCACGTGTCACTTTATAGGTCACCTGTGATTACTTCTGATTCACAGAGATACTAGGATTAATTTGTAATGATCAATGTCAAGGTCAAGATTGCTTGTGTGCAGGATCTGTAATTCATAGTTAGCATTGCATGAAGAATACAAGCAGAATTCTTGATTTCAGATGTCTTTAACCTGTAATTTGTAAACGTTGGACCGATGCAACTGAAGGGCCTCACACTGTTCACAAATTGAGTCTTTTCCATCAGAAATTACCAAAATTTCCAAAAGTAATTACTGTGCCCATTCATTTTTCATTTTCATTGCATGTGTGTTTTAGATGAGGATGGAAGCCAACACACTAGTGGTTCAGAAAGTGAGCTGCAGGTGATCCACCCCCCACCAAGCCCTCATGTTCTTTTCTGCCTTGCACTCCATATCAACCCTATCAGGTTTATGCCTCCCTACATTCCCACCAACCTTTTAATTTAACTCTCTCCCATCTTCCTCTCCCCACATTTTCCCAAACTCTAGGCCTACAGTCAATTCTGCCCAACATCATTATGCACCATTCTCGCATCGAAGCTACCATGCTGCTGACTGTAAAAGACACCGCCTGTCTGTTATTGGGAAAATGTTGGGAGTTTACTATGAAGGATGCAGTAGCAAAGCACTTAGATGTATATGATCACGTAGCGTCAGTGTGGTTTCATAAAGGGGAAATCATGCCTGACAAATTTATTAAAATTCTTCGAGGAGGTAAAAGAGAAACTGAGTGAGATGAAAGTGGCTGGCACAGTTGTTAGTGGTGTTACAGGTTGGAGGAAAGGTGCAGACGTCTCCCAAATGAATTAGTAGGAAATGCAGAGGATAGGAAGGTTGGAGGAATGGAGTGGATAAAAGCCACGAAGGGAAGATGCTGCATGCAGAGCATGAAACTGGGTGGGATGTAAATGCAGTGTCAGAGTTAGAAATGTGAGGAACCAGACAGAAGATGATGGCACTTAACCTTGTGGAGTGTAGAAGGTCATTAACCTTCCTCCTGCACTGTTGGACATCCCTGTGCACCTTGGACACATACTAACTGGATGGTAACTTTGGAGCAGGCTGGCAAAGTCTGATGATGTGGTCTCTCCTCATGATCCTGAAGAAAGGGACACCAGTGCATCCACCAGGACCCAACGTACCCATCCATGAACCAAGGATCTGCCTCTATCAGCCATATTCCTTGGAGATCCTTGCACAGTACAATGATGGAGAGCTATCCCTGGCTTGCAACTGGTGCATAGCTGGGCATGATATACTGGGCACCAGTAGTGTGAATTCAAGAAGTGGAGGCAGTGGCCAGCACTTCTGCTACTGCTGAGCACAAGACAGGGCAAAAACAGCACTGTGATGGCAAGGTGCAAACGTAAGAAGGTGAGTACCATAAAATTATGCAAGAAACCTCACTAGAACTCACTGAAAGAAACACTTCATGAAAATCCCTGAAACTGACCGAGCCAAATTTGGGTAGAAGTCAGCTCTAATGTCTCATTCCACAGATGATATCGACAATATTTTTACTTTTAATGTCAGCAGAGGTTATATACTGATGTATGGCTTGAACATACAATCTCCCAATTCAAAGGCTAGACTGTTGCCAGCTAAGTAGAAGGCATAGAAGCCTCTAATTGTCCTGTACCATAAGAATGAGAAAGACTCTCAACAGATGGGAACTAAAAACCAAGGTGGCAGCAAAACAAAAACACCTGCTAGAGTGCTGGTGGTGAAAGAAGATTGAAACTAAACTGTAGAATTCAAAGAGAAAATCTGACTATGAAATTTTAATGTAATAGCTAAAAGACAACTTCAGTTGGCAAATCTCACCAGCTGAAATGAAATTCAAATTGGAGAACTTTAAGCATGTTATTACGTAATTCTAAAGCAGTATTACAGAGGTGTTGAAAAACAAAACAACCGTATTTGGCAGCAGGATGAGTAAATCCATTCTCCCAAAGAAGAGGTGTAAAGGGTAATCTCAGACTAGTCTTATGTTACTTCTCATAGCTCATTTCAAAGGAGTAATAGTTATACTGGCAGCTGGTGCTCTGTCCTTTTGCTGGACTACAAACAGCAAGTGGAAAGCAAACAAAGATCAAAAGGAAAACAGATGAAGGACACTGATGTAAGTTGTGACTTTCCTTCCATAGATGCTGCCTGACCTCTTGAATGGTATCCAATATTTTGTTATTTTGGATTTCCAGCATCCACATATTTACCTTTTGTTAAAAGGACAAAAAGTACCTTAAGAGGTGGTCTTGTCCACTAATACAACTAGTTAACAATCTATTGTTAGTTACAACACAGCTTGGTATAAACACAACTACAATTTTTTTTTAGTAACAGCTCCAACACTGTATTAAAAGCTTCAAGAATAGCTAGGATCGATTGTTTGTCCAGACACATCAAACACCCAGGACCTAGTAACTTAAAATATAGAGACATTAAAAATTTACTAATCTCTTGCTCCTAGTTCAGAGATTTTTAAAAAAAAAAAAACCCTTTGGAAGCACTGACGTGACTATCATGAGAACAGAAGACCCGGTGCCGTTATATTCAGTGCAGCCCAATTTTGGAGGGTACCCACAAACAGGTTTTAGACCATCTACTTGAACGTACAAAAAGTCCAACAGCTGTTTCAGGCATAGGCCTAGAATGCTTATACAGGGGACTTCTGGTACTGAATTTATATGCACAGATGCCATAATAGATGCTTTGGTGCCTGTTTCCTGCCTGCAAAATCAACATGTGCCAACATGTGTTTAGACCATCATGTCAAATGAATAACAGGCCACCTTGCTTCACTTTTCCATAAAGCAGGAAATTGTCACTATCTCAAAATAATGCTCAGATTGAGGCACATGTATCCTGGAGGCAGTATCGATCACTTCTTTCCTGAATTACTCTCAAACAAAACACTATCAAGAACGAACAGCTACAAGGGAGCTCAAATGAGTTGTGCCCTTTGACTGACATTGTGCACATTTGCCTCAATAATATTTTAATTCCGTTGTTAAACAGCCTGTCCATCAAGAAGTAAAAAAAAATCAAATTAAATGAATAAATGCACCTGAAATCTGGCATATTTCAGAGGAAGTACAACAGCACTGTCAACTAAGTAGACAGCAGGTGGGGAAAGATAAGATTTTGTCTTAATTGATCAGCTGGCTCACTGATAAAATTTTAAGTATCAAGAGATTGTGTCAGCGTCATTCCAGAGTGTGTGCAGGAAAACTGCAATTACAGCTCAGAGACAGCTTCTTAGAAACTAAATTGCTGGTTACACCCAGCATCTGTGGGGAGTGCAGCCAAATGAACTGTTCAGATGCATAACTCTCCGTGAGAACAGGAATAAAATGCAGAAAATGCTCTTGTTCCCATTCTAAAAGTACCCGTGCATTGATAAATTTTTTTGCAGTTGGAATAATGTGTCTCACATCTAAAACCTTCATCTGTCTGTTTCTCTCTCTTAACAAAGGTTTCCTGCTTTCTGAGTGTATCTAGACTTTTCTGTTTTTATATAAGATTTCTTTCGTTCTACTTTTGATTGTTGGAGAAAGAATTCAATTTAAAAACTGAGTTTAATCTGGGAAGAAAATATAAATAGGCTTTTGTCTTGAAAACAGCATTTCAGTTACTCTCTCATGTGACATTCTTTTAAGATGTTCATGTAATTTAAGTCATGTAATATACTTTCGGTATGGGAATGTCTGCTCCAAAGACTCAAAGGCAATATCAATAAAGTGGACCAATTAGTGCAATTAGTCATTTTATGCCAGTTCCTTATGGAGATCACTTTCCAGAAAAGAAGGTGGCTGTAAGCTCTGCAGCCCGACCACTCCAGGTGAGGCATCAAGGGATGTAGCAGCCCTGCACAGAGTGACTGAACAGAGAAGTACTTCTAGGTTTTGCAGAGCTTGGATCTTCCAGCCTTGACCTCACTCCCTTTCATTCCAATACCAATGATGTTGACTTTATGAAGCAAGACTCTAAAGAATTCTAAAGAAAAGCCATATTAGATTCAAAGCATCATCTCCATTTCTTTCCCCAAAGGTGCTAGCTAGATCTGCCAAGTTTTTCCAGCACTTTCTGTTTTTTTTTTAATACTAGGAACTATCACTAGGAAATCATTAATAAATCCGAAAGGGAAAACCAAAAGGAAACCTCTTTGCCCGAATATGGGCTAGAATGTGGAGCATGCTACCTCAAAGTGTAGCTTAGGTAACTAGAATGATATGTGTATTGGAAATCTAGACAGATCGGAGAGAGGAGAACAGGAATATATCGATAGGTTGAAAAGGTGGGGAGGTGGTTCGTGTGAACCATAAATGCTGACTTGGAAACAATACAGCGCATATATATGATGTCAGATAATACTAATCCAATCCTTGGATCCTCGTATTTACTGTTTCAGTGGCAAGTCTTGGTACTCAGGTCTCTGCATAATCCACCTCTAGAGTTTGGCAGTAGGTTCTAAATATACTTCTAATCAAAACACACAAATTCTGCTAAAATGTTTTGTTGAAACTGATTAATAAATTGCAATTGAAATATATCTCAAACAAAAGCACAATAATTTATAAATAAGTTTATTTGAGCTGTAGTCTTTCACATCTTCACCATTGTTATAGTCAGTTTCTTGCTCAATTTCTTCAATAATAAATCAATAACTCCTGACTTTTATCTCCAATAACTCCTGACTGCCTGGTTGCTTTTGAAAGGATTGTGTGTGATAACATTTGCAACAACAAAAATAAATGTTGTTTATTTCAGACATCTGATATGTCAATATCCATTGAGGACATCTGTTGCCATCTTGGAGCCCTTTTTGTAAAATGTCTATCCAGCTGTGAGGTTTTTCAATATTGTTTGGAGACCAGTTAAATAGTATTGTCCTAAAGATTCTATTTTCTTTATGATCAGCTTCCTCAGGAGAAAAGCTAACTTTTAGTTCTGAATAGTAGCAATATCATACTAAATAGATGGAACTCACTACAATGATTATGTTGCAGTGTAAATAAAGAAAGTAAATAAGAAGAAACAGTTTCCACTGACAGGAGCATTGCTAAATAAAGAACATGGTTTTAAGATACACGGTACAAGATGATACATAATACAGACATAAAAGGGAAATAAGAATTTACTATATTATACAAGTTATTGAGATCTATATTGTGTTGCCTAAAAGGGTGGTAGAAAATGATTATGTAATAAAAAGAATTGAATATACTTGTAAAATAACGGTACAGGGAATGGAGACCATTCGGATAGCCTTTCCGAAAGATTCAGCATGGACACAATAGTCGGAGTCACATCCTTCAGTGCTGTAAGATTCTATAGTTCTATCACAATGAAAACCAACCAGACCATTGCAGTCATTGTGAAGGCAGGTGCAATTTCAATATAATTCTAGAAATTCCAACCATGTAACTAATTCACAATCCTCATATTAAAATCTTCAACATGAAGTCCAATTCTTCTCTATTTTTAGTCAACATAATTACATGATCGGTAACATGTCAAACAATTAAATGATTTTATGACTATGAGTGATTTAAAATTAATTAATTTCTTTGTATTACTACTGTAATTTTCAGGAATTAAATACTTTGTCTTTCATGCTGCTTTGCTGAAGCAATCTTTCACAGTAAGGCCGGGACTGCCTTTTACCTTGTGCTCTTTCCATTTTACATACTGGTGGTAATGTCAGAAATATCTTTCATCTAAATGCCAAGCTGTTTACTTCAGTCCCTGCAGGTTTTTGGGAACTCAATTCAGATGCAGAGATTGACACACAGCTTTCAATGTCACACAGAGGACACCAATCTGGGACAGGCGTTGTATCTACACAATCACATTAGCCCTCAAGACTCTTGTTTTTCCTTTAAATTATTTTTGGTGCGACCATTCCAAAGAGTACTACTCAGAAGAGGTGTCATTGTCAGTATCATGATGTCATAAAGCTTTGTTTGAAATGGACATGGCAGTGAAACAAATCTGATATTAATACATTATAGCATCATACAGTCATACAGTATGGAAACAAACCCTTCAGTCCAACTTGAGCACACCAACCAAGTTTCCAAAACTAAACTAGTCCCACTTGTTTGCATTTGGCCCATATCCATATAGACTTTTCCTATTCACATACCTGTTCAAATGTCTTTTAAACATTGTAACTGTACCAGCATCCACCACTTCGTCTGGCAGTTCAATCCACATATGAACCACTTTTGTGTGAAAAAGTTGACCCTCTGGCCGTTAAAATCTTTCTCCTCTCACCTCAAAAATATGGCCCCTCATTTGAAGACTCCCATTTAGGGAAAAGACGTTTGCTTTCACCTTATCCATGTCCCTCATGATTTTATAAATCTCTGTAAGGTCACCCCTCAATCTCCTATGTTCAGTGAAAAAAAGTGCCAGCCCATCCAGCCTCTTGCAACATCCCATTAGCTCTCTTCTGAACCCTCTCCAATTTCATAATACACATTAAAGCCTGGAGCATGTGCTTCATTCATAGAAAAGTAGGTCCTTGATGGCATTTGCTTCCCAGTATAAAGCTGTTTCAACCAAACTGAAAATTTGAGCTATGTTGTACCCTTCTTCATCAATTTATTTTTTTTTTTAACTACAGGAGGAAATGCCATTGCATGCTCCTTGCCTGCACTGGCAGCTACGCCACATAACTTTACATTATGAAAAGCATAGTGGTTCGTAAAACCAGCAAACCAGCTACTGCTAGCACTAAAGGCAGGTACATTTGCAGGATTTTCAGCTTTTTTTTTGTTAGATCTTCATAAATTGATAAGACTGTCTCTTTTATGGTGAGAAAGGTAGTTCTAGATCATTTGATCTTCCATCCACCCACCCACTCGGGTTCCTCAGTCTGTGACCTCACAGCTTTGCTAGTTCTCAGACTTGTTCCTACAATACAGCTTGCTTTAATCTTTTCTACATTGTCTCTAATGGTGCCTAAGGTAGACTCCTCTGTTCCTGTTATGCGAACTATATCACTTGCTCTCATTATACTCAAAATGCTTTACAACATCTAACTTCTCTTCCAGCGTTTTATAGCCTCTTGTGTTCACCGCCCCAATTTTATTACCAGGACACTTCTTGCTAACATTCCTGTCACTTTGTCCTCACATTTTTGTGGGTAGCACGGCAGAACTTGCAATAAAAATGAAAATCATGGAGTACTGTACCTCTCACAGAAAGCACTTCATGACAAAGTCTGCGAAATGAACACATGATGCTGGCGCAGATACTCTTTCGGCACTAACATTGCACATGCTCAGGACAAAGCCGGCAAAGTGATCATGTGATGGCGAAGCATTTTCCTCTGCACATCAATGGAATTGCATTATAGTCAACACAAGTTCATGTTTTAGAAATAGTGTTCCCCTATTCATCAGTCACATTATAGCCAATTTACGTTGCTGGAACACACGATACAGCAGAACTGGCTGCATCCTTCCTACAACAGAGTGACTAGAACTATACATAGTACTCCAAATGCGGTCTTCATCAACGTCCTGAACAACGTCAACATGACATCCCAACGCCTATACTCAATGGTCTGAACAATGAAAGCAAGCATGCTAAACGCCCTCTTAGCCACCCTGTCTATCTGTGATGCAACTTTCAAAGAACTATGTACCTGGACTCCTCGGTCTCTGTTCGACAACACTACCCAGGACTCTACTGTGATGATGTTATGACTTTAAGAAGCATATTTTGTCCTTTTTTTTTGGGAAGAAAGGCTGAGTCAAAGGTGCAAGCGGTCTGCTCCAAAGGCAATAAAATTAACAGTTTGTGAAGCCTTACGGTTTATTTTTTAAAAAGAGTTAGAACAACAAAAGCAGCCTGAATGGGTGGGGTCAAGCAACCACATAACCAGGCTATTTTTTTGTCTCAAGTTTTAGCTTTCTGCAGTTTCTAGGGTTTTGAAGCTGGGTGTGGAAGCTCTTAGCCCTTTCTCTGTTACAGCTAAAAGCTGGGGCTGTCACACAATTTTAGCAGCAGGAAGAGAGACAATCTATTTTACTGAATTTGCCTTTGGCAAGGATATATTTATGGGGTGTTATTATATTGGAACAGTTAATTAGTAGTAGCTAATATATGTTTTTTTTTGTTACGAATATCGATAGTGTTAAAGTTGAGCCAATTCTTCCATTTTTATTTTGTCTGTATTTTAACTATAGTATAAAAATAAAGTATGTTTTGCTTAAGGTCGAGTAATTTGACTAATCGAATTGTATCTGGACGCAATGCCTTACACTTATCTTTAAAATAAGCAAAAGTTAGGGTCTAGACTATCTTCTTAATATATTTTAAGGTAGTTTGGTCTGGTCCATAACACTATCATTAACTGTATAAGTCCTGCCCTTGTTTGTAGTACCGAAATGCAAATCCTCATATTTATCCAAATTAAACTACATCTGCCACTCCTCAGCCCATTGGTCCATTTGATAAAAATCCTTTTGTAATCTTAGATAACCTTCTTCATGGTTCACTATAATCACCAATTTTGTTGTCATCCACAAACTTACTGACTATTCTTCCTAAATTCTCATTCAAATCATTTATATAAATGACAAACCAAGTGGCCCCAACCCTGATCCCCGCCGAAAACTACAGGTCACAGGCCTCCAGTCTGACAAATAACTCTCCACTACCACCCTTGGTCTCCTATCATCAAGCCAATTTTGTATCCAATTGACAAGCTTTCCCTGAATCCCAAGTGATCTAACCTTACAAATCAGTCTAACACATGGAACCTTGCCAAAGGCTTCACTAAAGCCCATGCAGACAATGTCTATTGCCCTGCTGTTATCAATCCTTTTGGTAACATCCTTAAAAAAACTCAATCAAGTTTGGGAGTCATGACTTTTATTTTCTTTATTCATTCACAGGATAAGGGCATCGCTGGCAAGGCAGCATTTCCTTCCCTAAAGGACATTAGAGAAATGTCCTGTGAACCCTACCTCTCAGAATCCCCTCCGACAACTTACCCACCACCGATATCAGACTCACCAGTCTATAGTTCCCAGGCTGCTTCTTAGAGCCTATTGCTGAAACACAGATAGCATCAAATCTCTTTGCGCAGTATAACCAATTACAATTTATTTTATTGCTTCATCTATGCCTATAGCTCTATTTTGTGGCCAGACATAGCATTTGATGGCTTAGACTGAAACATCAATTTTCCTTTTTGTCAAAGAGGAAAATACCTGTGCTGTTCTGTTACTGGTCTAGTCAAATCAAATGGCCCCCAAGTCCAACAAACTGTTGCTTGGCACAATTCAGTTGGAACAGCAACATGCCTCACAGTTTAGTCTGAGGTGAAAGGATAGTTGACACATGTGATGCTGCGTATGACATTAACTTGTTCACCAACCAGACATCAATCTGCCAACTGTACTTGCTCCTCCCAAGCTCAAATGAGAAGGTAAACAGAAATGCTGTAAGATCAGTCTATTCAGTATAACCTTTACAACAGTATCTGTGTGAAACACTGAGCTTTTATGACATTATTTCAATTTTATTTACATTAAATATCAAAACATTTCAACTCTCAGAGTGACAGATCAGAACAGACCTACAAAAAAAAACCATTACGTTTGGAATTCACTTGGGGGGGGGGGTTTAAGTGTGAATTAAGGGGTGCAAAAGAGACAGACTCATTTTAAATCTGTCAAGAAAGGAATATAGAGCTAACTGAGAACCAGCAAAACTTGAACTCCTGAAGAAATAAATTCCTTGCAAATGAATGTGGAATCTTACCTTAACGCTGAACATATTCAGGAACTAGGGATGTGGGGAAAATGTAGTAGATGCTATTGTATGAATACCATCAATTGTTAAATTTAATTCAGAGATTGAAATCTGACAGACAATGAAAAAAGTAGGAACCACCTGTTTAAATCTTCCAGCATTGTGCACATGAAACATTAGCTGTCACCTCAATAATCCGTGAAAGATGTATTTAGGCTAATGGCTTCGTGTGTGCAAAAGTGTGCATCAGTTACTTGAAAGAAAGATTTTATTGATAACTTATTCCTGTTTTCCTGTGCCAACATACATATACCGATGTCCGAGAAATTACTGTTTTCCTCCTGTGTTGTGGTTTTAAGTATAATGGAGAGTTGATAATTATTGGAGACTTTGATGAAATCTTCTAATTCTGCTTCTGTGGGAGTCCAAATACCCCATGTCAACATATATACAGAAGATCGCATCACCTATTAAATTCATTACAGGATGGTAAAGGAATTCTTGAAAACCGAAAATCGTCCCCATAAAAACAGCCTTCAATAAAACAATTAATTTGTGCCTGAAGCCATCTGTCCGCCAAGTGTCACTGATATCTTCTTGAACTGAATATTTATTCCATCTCACTGTTATATCAAGTAGCTACAAGTCTGTTTCTATAAGCACAAATCTAATAATGCAAACTGTGAGGCAACTGCTCTGCCTCAGTTAAACCAAATGCAATTTTCAGCAAAATACACAAGTTGTCAAAGCCTCTAAACCTGATGTATCTAAATATGAAAACATTGTATAATGTAAAATGCCACGCTGATTTTGAATGGCTTCACATTAAAGGGGATACATCTGAGAATAGCCGAGTAAGAAAGATTGGAAAAAAAATGCAAATTACCATAAAGCAGCAAGTAAGTTAGCCCAAGAATTCACAATTTTCCCCAACTGTTCAATAGTTAGAAGTTTACCTTCACCTCAAGTCTCTTCAGCATACAATTTCATGGATTAATATGTTTATCTGACCAGTAATATGATAAAAAGACCTGCTTCACTGGTACCAGGTTATATATGTTCGAGCCTTACACCACCATTCACATCTTAAACTTACCAGCATGGAGTCTGAACACTCTGGATATATTACTGGAGGAAACATCAGGCTGTGCAAAACCTCAATCAAATACTTTATCCATTGAGAATCACTTAGCCTGCTAATTAATTACCATCATTCCCAACAGGCCGTGGTCAACTCAACTTTGTAGATAGAAAGTACTGTGGCAAAGTTAAAATAAATTAAGACAGTGGGGAGGATTTACTTTTTTTATTAAATGAAATTGCAAACATTCTTGCAAGGTAAAGAGTGAGCTTCCCAAAACCTCAGTCAGAAATAATACTGGGAATGTCTTTATTAAATTTGCTTACGATTATTTAAAGTAATTAATGCCAGAAAAAGAGCATAACATTGAGAAACCTTTTCAAAAGGAGGCCAATTTATAAATTAAAGAGGCCCAGTCTAGAATTTGAGCACATATTCTAGAATGACACTTTAATGAACTCCAAATACAGAGTGTTTGGTACCATGTTTGTTTGAGATGTTACATGTATGACTAGAGGAAGAGTATTTATGAACAAAATTATTTAACTTTCATCAAGACATGGAGTATGAATCACAATAGCACAGATTCTAACCAGATTTGCCTGTCAAGACTGGACCAGAATGACATACAACACAATATTTCTTGGACTTACTATAGAAGCGATTTCCAATACAGCTAAATATTACATCTTGCAACCATTTCTATGCCAGGCAGAATGACTAGACTTAACTGTTGCAATGCAAAGAGTTACTTTTGGACTGGAAGATCACATTCAGTTCATGCAAATGCTTAAAATCAAAGAAATAAGTTAGCATGCAAATAAAGGCTTGTGGGCAGTGAAAAAAATTGTGATAATCAAGGAAAAGTAATATTTCATAAACATAATTTCAAAGAGCCACCTAACTCCAGCTCCAAAGACACTTACACACATGTATGATCTTGAAAAAGTCCTAGTGCTATCTATGCCGTTGTTTTCTGAATCGTTTTCTAGTTTAAATCTGGCTCTAAGTCCAGAAAATACATTGGCATGCAGCAACAGTATTGTCAGCAAGCAGGTAAGTAGCTAATAAAATTGGCATGAGAGATAATAGGTACTGCAGATGCTGGAGAATCCGAGATAACATGGTGTGGAGCTGGATGAACACAGCAGGCCAAGCAGCATCATAGGAGCAGGAAAGCTTGACGTTTCGGGCCTAGACCCTTCATCAGACTTT
>JAHRHZ010000070.1:13606464-13619623 GCA_024137785.1 Ginglymostoma cirratum
TATGCTAGGACTCAGTCACCTTGGTTGAAATTGTAGCATTTTCAGTGAAACAAAACATTATGGATTCAAGCCCCAATTCATGGACTTCAGTACAATAATGCAGACTGACTTTTCAGTGAGTATAGAGGCAGTGTTGCCAAGAAGTTGTTGGCTTTCAGATGAGACATCTAAACCAAGGGCTATCTGCCCTCTGCGGAAAAGCTGGAAGATCCCACGGTGCTATTTGAAAAAGAAAATTAAGTTCATTCAATGTTAGGGATAATATTTATTTCTCAACTGACACCATTGCAATAGTTTGCTTGATAATGCATTGCATCACTATTTGTGGTATCTTGCTATATGCATATTGCAACCATATTTTTCTGCATTGCAAAAGTGATATAATTCAAAAGTACATAATTAACTGTCTGGTACTTTGGGAAATTCCAAGATTGTGAAATGCACTGTATATTATTTTCTTTAAAACAATTGACATGCGTGTTCATATGGTCTGTATAGTCTGGAAGACCTCAGCTAAAGTGTAAAGTCACCAAGAATGACTTTCCCGAAGGACACATTTAATGTACTAATACCCTATGTACAACTGTTGTACCTCATTTTAAAAGTAAACAAGACTGAGTAGAGATGGTATATTGCAGCAGGTTCCTGGGTTTATTTAAGGAGAAATTAGTCCTTTTTGAATTCAATTTGAATTATATTTAATTGATTAGAAACCAATTATTGGTGACTCCACTGACCCAAAACTGACTGTTAATGCAATGATGCCATGCTTAGCTATCCAGAAATGAAAGTTATATAAAAGCATAAATAAATTTCATCTTGAAATTAAATTTGAAAAATAATGATGGCACATATCCAGTATAATAAACAGATATTGTATTTCTTGTGCCTCACTACAACATGTTGTGGAGTCATAGAATGGATAGAGAACTAGGGGAAGCTATTTGGGTTCATCTTGTCAGACCTGCTCTCTACAAAAACAGCTTAGCTAGTTACATTTTCCTGTCTTTTCCCTGTAACTCTGCGATCCAGACAGTTGCCTAATACCCTTTTGAAAGCCATAACACAATCAGACTTTTCTGATGAAGGGTCTAGGCCCGAAACGTCAAGCTTTCCTGCTCCTATGCTGCTGCTTGGCCTGCTGTGTTCGTCCAGCTCCACACCTTGTTATCTCTAATAAAATTGGTATGTTCTGTAATGAATTAGACAAGCCGCAACACCCACCCTGCTCCAACCACAATATAGTAAGGAGATGCCTAGACCCTAACTTTTATATTTATTTAAAGGCAAGTGTAAGGAGCTGTGTTTCAGATGTAATTTGCTTGGTCTACTCCAAGGCTTTAAGAAAAATACACTTTATTCCTACAACATTGTCTGCTCTCACTCCTAATGCCTTTGCTCCTAACACAGTTAAAATACAAACGGAAAAAAGAACTGGCATAACTTTAATTTTATTGAAATACTTAACAAGATAATATATGATTCAGCCAGTAATCATCAACTGCTCCAATGTAGGTAGCATCCCATAAACACACCCTTAGAAAAGCAATTTAGCAAAAAGTTTTATTCTCGCATGCTGTCTTTCTCCAGTCTAGCCAAGAGAAGTACTAAAGAAACAGTCTGCCTCTTTTCATTTCCAAGAGAAATAACATTCTGTCTAAGTCTTCACTAGAGAGCTCTATTAACCCCAGCAACTAGCTAACACAAAATCAAATTGAAAGCAACCAGCGAACACAAAATCAAATTGAAAGCAAAACCCAAAGTCTCCTGGTTCTGTGTGAGCCGCACCCCACCCCATCCACTCATGCTTCTTTTGTCTAAATAAAACTCAGGGAGAACTCAAAAACTGTTTACCAACTGCCTGTCTGAATGAGATATTTTAGCACCACTGAGGCACTCGCACACAAATCTATTTCTGCACAGGTGTCAACATCACCATTCAGTGCATAAAGTGAAAATATTAACATTCTGAAATGATTTTATCAAGCAACTTTCTGTGTGTCTATTCAAATCAAAGGCACCAACTACTGGCAATTCTCCTCATTCATTTGCCTGGCTAACCTTAGCAGTCCACTGCTGTTATGACTGCTGGGATGCAAGTTAACCAAATTGCCTGCATGTAAAATCAAACAACAGATATTCCATTATACAGTGGCCCATTTGTCAGTTTGAATATAAAAGTAACAGTTATAAACATGACTTGTTTTCAAATGATACATCAGTCGAAGTCTTAATGTTCTTCAACTAGCTTCACCTAAATCAACTTCAGCATACTGATTGATAGAAAAGTTCACAATCTTGATATAAAACATCTGATGCTTTCCTAGATCACGCATCAGCCTTTGTTGCGCCGATAAATTTTGCACTCTACTGCAGCTTGGTACTCACTTTAAAAGGCCCAACAAGCTTGCACCTCAGCCTAGGGTTTGAGATCCCTGACTGAAACTAGAGTTGTGCTCTAGAGCTTATCTTGAATCAACTCCTCACCACTGCCATTTCTCACCGCACCAACCCCACATTTTCCTCGTAGAAATGTGGCAGAAGTCATGGCACTTGAATTGTTCATCCAATTAATTCCACGCTAGGCATACTGAAGAGAAACTCTTTGTAGCATAAAGGGTGAAAACTGCTCTGAGATTTTTAATGGGTCTGTATTATCTCAATGCTAAGAGTAAACAGGTTATGACAACAATAAAGACTGGGATATCTGGCATTCACTTCAATCTAAACAACATTCTAAGTGGCTTGTCTTTCACAATGTTTAAGTTGCATCATGTTTGATAATGCCAAAAACTTAACACTCCAAAAATGATTCAACACCTCAATTTAATAATTTACATTTTGGATTTTTAAATTTGCATATCTAATTAAACTCTTCAAATCACAATGATGCATTAGAAACAGAAACTGGAGCAGGCCAAAAGGCTCCTGAAGCTCATTCTAAGATCACGGCTGAACATTTACATCAACTCCACTTTTCCTGCCCTATCCCTGTATTCTGAAGTGTCTCTTAACAGACTGGAAACTATAATTTATACAAAACACCACTCGTCAAAAGTAAGATTGATTTGTCAATGTCCGAGATTCATTAGTGCAATTCCTTAATGCTTCTCGAAACAACATTTTAATCAAAATTGTTTGTCTGTTTCCCTCGGCTTGTGATTAAATTGGCTTTCAAAGTTGAACTTATACTTTATATTTCATCCAAAAGGAAGTATTTTTCCCTCATCAAATGGTGTTGGAGTAGACAATTGCCCGAATAAACACATGACTGCTTTGGGAACAATACTGGTTGAACAATTACATGCTGACAATTTTGTCCAGAATTAGCACCATGCTGTTTTGACCTTTAACGAATATCAAGCACCAAGAAGTGTAGTTGACAATTACTCAACAGAAAGTTTCGTTCAAAATGCAAACTTTAGATCTAGAATTTAGTAGAAATTTTTAATACTTTAAATTTAACTAAAAATCACCTGAACAAATTTTGTTTCCTCAACCTAAAAACAGCACTAGACATAAACCTCCTCCTCTTCTTTCACCTTTACAAAATAGATTTCAAACTAGCCATACTATGAACGGGACTAACAATCCAAACTTTTCTTAGGATATAATCCATCCAAGATCACATATTTGAGGTTGACCATAATCTTCTGTAAACTCCAATTCATAGTAAACATTGCTGTTATCCCAGCTGATACTAATAGTGGACGAGCCAAATCCCAAAGAAAACTTGACCGATAACGTTCAATTTTTCACGCTGGTTACCACAGTAGCTAGTCACCGAAAGATTTTTACTCAAGTCTACAAATGTTCTTTAATAACTCAACATTGTTTTATAGTAGAAAAGAAAAATATATATAAAAACAATGTACAGGTAGTTCTGCTATGTGTGTTTCGTTAACGCGAATTAGCTGTAACGCTGTTTGGATAACGCAAACTTTCTGCTATATAGGTATGGCGATGTCCCGATAAACGTGATTTTCTACAGCACGAGGTCACACAAGAACATAATTATCACGTTATAGGAAAACTATCTATATCGTCAAAGCTAAACAAATGCTTTCAGGTCAACTGTAAACTCAGTAATATACACAAACATTCTATTCATGAACACAACGAGGATTCATCTGAGCACTTGCAGTCATATGCTTTCTTGTAATTGATGCACTTACTTCACTGTTCCAAATTATTTTCTGACCTGTTTGAAAATATTAACTGCACAGAACTAACCCACATCTACCTGTGTCTTTCTTAAAAATCGAAATTCCAAGTATAATGTATTTCATAAGTATCTATGTTACCTCTCATTACAATGTCATAATGCCAGGCCACTGCTTTCAGGCTAAATAAAGACAAATATTTTTAGAAGTACAATACTCACACAGAAGCATAAATATAGCCAAGAATCATTGGTGCAAAATACAGGAAGCTAAACAGAATCAGATCACAAGAGTCTGATCTTTTTTCAGAACAAAATTCTTATACCAACTGTTGATTTGCTGGTCATTCACAGAAACTATTCTCTTATCGACATTCCTGCATGAAGCTTATCTGTGATTGAAGCTAAATTTCTATTGGTGTGTGGGGTCAGGATATCAAATAAAGAGGACAGACGATCTCAAAACTGTGAGGTGTCTGGATAGACAGACAAGGAGAAACTGTTCCTGCTTGTGAAAGGATCAAGAAAAAAATGTTTTGAAAAGTGTTTTGCAAAAGAAGCAAAAGCAGGATGAGGAAAGTCTTTCACATAGTGAATAATTAGGATCCAAAATTTGCGGGTGGAAGTGTGTTGGAGGCAGGTTCAATTGAGGCATTGAAGAAGGTATTGGATAACTATTTAAATAAAAACAATATGCAGGGCTCAAGAAATAGGTAGGAAATTGTGATTAAGACAAAATGCTAAGACAGCTATGCAGATACGATGAGCCAAATGGTCTCCTCTGCACCGTAATAGTTCTGTGATTTTGTAAACAGTTTAAGAAGCTTGATCATGAAACAACTGAATTTGAGAAACAACAACAGTTTAAGTTCATTTTTTTTAAGTGATGCAGCTGTTAAACATGACACATTAACAACTTTTCTTTGAAGGCGACCACGGTTGGGTCAAATTAGAAATGATAAATTTGTCCAATTGCAAAGCTGCATACTTTAACACTGACACAGAGGACAAATAATCTTTCTGACATAATTAATTTCTGAGCGCAGGCAGCAATGTCAATGAGGAAAATCATCTAAGACATGACTTTTAATGAAATGCAAATGGATCAAAGTTTGTTAGACCAGCAGTCAGTATACCAGAGGCAAAGAAACTTTGATAATATATAATTCAATTGAACCAAATCAATCAAAACACTCAGAAAAACCTTTTCCTACAAGCCAAGCTCTGCCTCCATCACAACAGGTAGGAAAGCTGAAAGATGCCTGATGAGAGATGCTGAAAATTTCTGATATGAACCTCACAGATTTCATGTGGGACAAAACTATCAAGCATTATAATTAGCACATTGTTTGTGGTCAATACAATCCTTAATACATTCCCTCTTTAAATGCTGAAGCAGTCCATGTGCAAATGCAACAAGACCTGGAGAATATCCAGGTTTGGGCAGCAAATGGCAAGTGTCATTCGCACCACACAAGTGTCAGACAATGACCATCTCTAAAAAGTCAGCCCTTGACATTCAATGGCATCACCATCACATAATCCCTCAATATCAAGATCATGGGGTTTACCAATGACTGAAAACTGAATTGGACAGGGCATATAAATACAGTGGCTACAAGAGCAGATAAGGGGCTAGAAATCCTGCAGCAAGTAACTCACCTCCGGACTTCCTAAAGCCTGTCCCTAATCTACAATGCTCAAATCAGGAGTGTGATGGAATACTCCCATTTCGCCTGGATGAGTGCAGTTCCAACAACACTCATGAAGCTTGACACCACCCAGGGCATAGCAACCCACTTAAGTGGAACCGTATCCGCAAACATTCACTGTCTCAGCTGAGCAACTCTTAACAGCAGCAGTATATGCCATCTCTAAGATGTACTGCAAAAATTCATCAAATTTCCTTTGATAGCACTGTCGAAACTCGTGAACACTACCATCTAGAACGACAAGGATTGTAGATGCATGGAAACACCACCACCTGCAAATTCCCCTCCAAGCCTACTCACCATCCTGGCTCTGAAATATATCACTGTTCCTTCAGTGTGGAGCTGGAGGAACACAGCCGGCCAGGCAGCATCAGAGGAGCAGGAGAGCTGACATTTCGGGTCACGAACCTTCTTCAGAAAACCCCGACCCGAAACATCAGCTTTCTGGCTCGGTGTTCCTCCAGCTCTACACTGTGTTATCTCTGACTCCAGCATCGACAGTTCTTAGTATCTCTCGCTGTTCCTCAATGTCATGATATCAAAATGCTGGAAATCCTTCCCTAACAGCATTGTGGGCATACCTTACCAAACTGACAGCTGACCATCACCATCTCAGGGGCAACTACTAATGGGCAATAAATTCTGGCCCAGCCAGTGATGGCAAAAATCCCATAAATGGATTGAAAAACAATACTTTCTGATCTTATAGTAATGTTCTTTCTCTGAATCAAAGATGCTATCCAATATTGTGAAAAGCTCTGAGGCATGGAGCTATACTTTCCATAGTCTTAATAATAAAACCTGGCATCATTATCATTTCTAATTCAATAGCAAAAAGAGTGTTGAAATTTAAAAGTTTGGACCTCACACTTTCTTTAATATTTTTCCCCGACTTGCTCCAATACAATGACTTCTCCAGTTGTGAATCCATGGGAATCAACATCCCTCTATTACTTAGCATTTCCTACTTAGTTATAAGCTCAGACAGTAGGGGCAAACTGACCAAGCAGGACACATCTGAACCCAATCCAGAGTCTGATGAATAGTGGGTTAATTATACCTTTAATCTAGGAATAGCTACTGACCATGTGTGTAGGGAACTTTATCATAGTGATGTCAGATTACATGGAACTGAAGCACAATTATGTAGGGATTGAGAAGATGTCCTCTCTTACAATCCTTTATGTATAACTAATGTTTAATGAGAAAAAGCTTTTAATGTTCACTTACAAGAGGAGTGTGGATCGCGTTTTAGAACTGGGCCCACCCAACATCCATAACTGCATACATAGCAGGGAGGTTTGCAGGATAACACTCAGCATGTATTCATTCACATTATAAACACATTAATTTCAACAAAATATTTTCTCATTGTTGCAACATGTTTCGCTTGCTCCAAGAGAAAATTCTGTCTGATGTCCAGACAAAAACATTGTATTCCTCCTTGTATTTAATAACAGAGAGATTGATCAGGAGTCATTTTGCTCTTTGGCTTTGCCAACAAGCATCAGATATGTACACCGTACAGGAATTGCACTAATCAGAGCAGCACACAATAACATCATGACCCAACCCATTTTCGTGGCCTGACTGACCTCCCAAACAGCACCATCTTACATGCTTTTAGAGCCTTATTCTGTGTTTGGGAAAGAATAGAGAGAAAAACCAGGAAGATAGGTACTGATCTGAGATACCAGTAGCTGCTCAAGGATGACCTTATCGTCCCAATTCAATAGTTTAAAGATTAACATGATGAAACAGCTATTGACACATGTAAATTTAATTTTGCAATTCTGATGTCATGATACCTGCACACCACAAAAAAACAAGTGCAAGAAGCTAGCTGAAAATGTCATGTCTCTAATTGATCAGCCTGAGCCTTCATATTAAAACTAATTTGAATTGACATCTTTTTATTAAAACTAATTTGAATCATCCACCATTCTTTGTTATTGCATTAAAGAGAATGCTGAAGAGAAAAAAATATATGTAAAACAGCTGAAGGGAGTGATGAAGATAAGAAGATAATTTAAAAGAAAAACTGACACGCCATGCAGCCAGTTTTATTATATAAATCGTCTTCTGGGACTAGCCTCAAAACAAATGCCAGAGATTTAGAACGAAATAGTAGCTTTACACTGAAAAGTGGTAACAACAAAATGTCGTCTGAAACAAATTCCCTTTTCTGACAGGAAATAAATTTGTAAATGGAACAGTGCAAAATCATGCACAAAAATGCCAACATTTCACTTCACACACCCACACAAGAAGAAACTGAGAGTTGGAGGCAAGGTTACTAAGGCAGTAAACTGCTACAGGAGCAGATGGTTTTAAACTCAGTCTAAAAGGGAGAGTGAAACAGAATCAATGAGAACACTGCCCTTTCCACACTTGGGCTTTGGGTACAAAGTCAGCCTGGAAGGGACAGTTCCCTTCTTTCCTACTGGCTGCTTGATTGTAAGCTAGCCTCAAGTATTTCCTGTTTGCTATTAATGTACAGCAGAAGGACAGTCAAAATTCCATCATTCTGACTTTCAAACAGTGTAATCTCAGTGTAAACTCTGTAATCGTCAATACTATAGTTAACATCCCACCATTCGCATGCGTGTTCCCAGTAAAAAAAAAGTTATCCAAGTTTAAAAGGTATTTAGACAGACACATAAATAATCAGAGAATACTGTAATACAGAGCATGTGCAGGCAAATGGGATTAGTTTAGAATGACATCATGGTTGGCACAGATATTGTGGGCTGAAGGGCCCGTGCTGTACGTTCAATGTTTTAATAACAAAATCATGAACTGCAAGCATTTTATAATTTAGATTCAATTGGATAGTTCCAGTCATCCTAAGGGTTGATATGCACATTGTTTCAGTAAATAAAATTGTATTCAGTAAAATAAAATCAATGGAGTACAATAACAATTTCAAAAAGTCAATCTCAACTATTGGTTCAATGCAAACTGCTGCATAGCCTCACATTGAATAAAACATTTAGGCGATTTGTTAGCGTTTTACTAAATTCTGATCATATAATAGCAATGTTTATTTTCTCTGAAGACCAAAACCAATTTTCAGTGAAATGGCGAACTTTTAGAACTTATTCTCAGTTACTGTGGGAAGGCAAATGTTTCAGTCCCAGAAAGCCTGTTCCCACATGAAGTGTTAATTTTTGGAGAAAGTAATGAATCTTAGCAGAAAATGATAAATTTTAATGGGAAAGAAATAGCTAATTGTAGGATGGGGTTCAGCACATGACTGATATTAACAAGAGATTCAGAATTCAATACGTTCATTTGCAAGGTGATGGTTATGTAGATCTAAAAATGACACTAGGTAAGGTTGACTATATGGTGTGCCTGACTTGAGGGAAAATAACAATTGCAATCATGCCCAAGATTAAAGAAATCTCTTTTATAACGAAATAGCTGGGTACAAGTGCCAAATGTGTCGTGTTGCATGCCATGATAAGTGAACATTTATACCAAAATGGGCAATATAGTACATAGAATGTTTTACATGGGAAAGCAGATTTGCGAAAGGCTAAGATATGAACAGTAATATTTTACTGTGTGGCTATCATGGGAAATAGCCAAGTCAAATACTTTGACTGCAGTTCCTAGTGTATTTATATTACCCGGAAAGAGGAGAGAAGGTTACTCTCCATCTGGTCTGTGATGTGGCTGATCTAGAAGTAAGTGTTAAGGACACTTGGTGCTAAAAGCAGGTTTGTACTCCAAAACCTAAAACCAAATGGGTTTTGAAGTATATCTGTTGCATTTATCCATCAATCCAACATCAGGGATTTCAGAAATAAATGTAATTTTCCAATACACAGATTTCAAAGCTATGCAAGGAAATTGTACAATATGGACGAGAGAATCATGAAAAGTCCAGTCAGTTTTCCATAAGATTGTGAGGTCATTTATTGCATTAGCTCAAATCTAAGCATTATGTAAACTGGCCATTTCAAATGTAAGCAATCTTCCTGACAATTCACCTAATTGGTATCAAACTGAGATACACCCTGCGGTGGTTTCAAATATATCTCTTTTTTAGAAAGGTTCAGTATGACTTTTTTTCGTCATATAAATATTTAAACAATGGAAGTTCAAAGCTGAATGTCTTACAGAGAACACAGGGTAAAGTCACAACGTATGTGCCATTTAATTACTGTAGGTCAGCCATACAGGTATGTGGTAAGATCAGACTCCTTCAAAACAATAAGGCATGCTATTGGAAAAAACCAAACAAATGTAACAAACTCAATCAGATATCCTCTTTTTAACAGCAAATCCAAATAGTTAAAAGACAAATTCATGAAAAATCTTTTTGGCAAAACATTAAAGAAATCTGTTTATTTGTGCACCTTCTAACTGTCTTCCCCATGTTCACTACTTTCTTTTGGACTGACTATTGTTATCTCTGTTAACACAAAAATACCTTTTAAAGTGCTCCTCACCATGCTGACTAATTTCATAGTATGACAATTTTATAAATTGTAGTTCAATTGAATATCAATTATAGAAAGGTGCAGGAAACAGGTTATTAGACAACTTCATCAGTAAACAAAGCTCACCAATGCAATTCAAATGCAATGACTGAAATAAATATATCTACAGTTCTTCACCACTGAATTTAGCTGAACACCTACATTTGTGCCATGAGCATTAACAACTTCGAACACCATGTTTTTTTTAAATTCATTCAGGGAATGTGATCTGCACTTGCTGGGCCAGCATCTGTTGAGCATTCCGCAATCCCTTGAGAAGGTGATGGCAAGCTGCCTTCTTGAAACACTACTGTCCAGTCCTGAAGAAGGGTTCTGACCCGAAACAGTGTATTTCTTGCTCCTCGGATGCTGTCTGACCTGCTGTGTTTTTCCAGCTCTGCATTTTTTGACTCATGTTTTGTATTAGTGTGCGGACTCCAATATAATGGCGGATTTGGATATTTGTGGAACCTCATCTTCCAATGAGTTATTTCATCATCCACCACTATTCACGTGCTGGTGCAGTAAGGCTACAGAGCTTGGAGATGACACTTTAGCTGTGGAATCATTTTGCATTATTACTCACTGCTTACTCTGTTTGGTACACAGATAATTCTGTTGTAGCTTTACCAGTTTGACAACTCACTTCTATGTATGTCTGGTGCTACTCCTGGCAGATCATCCTGCCAACTTCATTGAATCGGGGTTGATCTCCTGGCTTGATACAATGATATGTATGAGATGTGCTAGGCCAAGAAGGTCCAGATTACTCTCAATTACAATTTCTTCGCTGCTGATCTTTCGCAGCACCATACAACATGACGGAGTATATAAATCAATGTGAGGATGGGACTTCATCTCTAGAAAGACTGTGCTGTGATCACTCCTATTGATAGCAGCATGGACAGGTGGCAGGCAGATTAGTGAGCATCAGGTTAAATATGTTTTCCTGTTTTGTTGGTCCCTTCACCACATGCTGCAGACCCAGCCTAGCAGCTAAGTCTTTTAGGACTTGACCAGCTTGGTCAATTGTAGAGCTGCTGAGCCACTCTTGGTAATGGACACTGAAGCACTCAACCCAAAATATATTCTACACTCGATACCCTCAGTATGTCCTCTAAGTGGCATTCAACACTGACCTTCAGAGCAACTCCTTCCCAACCATATACCACTCCACCAGCACCTCTGTCCTGCTAGTGGGCAAGGACGTTCCTAAGGGTAGTAATGGTGATATCTGAAACGTAGACTATAAATTATGATTTACTTGTCAGGCTGTTGCTTGACTAGTTCATAAAACAGCACTTCTAGTTGTGGCACTAACCCTCAGAAGATAAGAGGAGGGACTTTGCAAGGTTTGCCATTTTCATATCTAGTCAACAGTGCCAATTTTACAAAATCAATGCCATGTTAATGTAGAGTCGGAGTTGTACAGCACAGAAACAGACCCTTCCGTCCAACTCATCCATGCCAACCAGATTTCCTAAATTGATCTAGTCCCATAAGCCAGCATTTGGCCCATACCCCTCTAAACCCTTCCTATTCACCTACCCATTCAGATGCCTTTTAAGTATTGTTATCGTACCTGCCTCCCCCACTTCCTCTAGCAGTTTGTTCCATACACGTACCACCCTCTGCATGAAGGTGCCCTTTTTAGGTCCCTTTTAAATCTTTCTCCTCTCACCTTAAACCTACATCCTTTAGTTTTGGACTCCCCCACCCCAGAAAAAAGACATTGGCTATCCACCCTATCCATGCCCCTCATGATTTTATAAACTGCTATAAGGTCACCCCCTCAGCTTCCGACACTCCAGGGAAAATAGCCCCAGCCTATTCAATCTCTCCCTATTTCTCAAACCCTCAAACCCTGGCAACATCCTTGTAAATATTTTGTGAACTCTTTCAAGTTTCACAACATCCTTCCTAAAGCAAGGAGACCAGAGATGCAGTATTCCAAAAGTGACCTAACTAATGTCCTGTATAGTCACAACATGACGTCCCATAAACATATAATTAGCTCCTACTGACAGAATTCTACATAATAGCTGTGGCGACATTTAACTATCATGAGTGTTCCCAGTGTCCATGTATAAACTTCATTCTCCATAAAAAAGGTAAAGTGGCCATAGTCTTAACAGACATTGAGCTGCCCCCTCGACAGACACACAACTGGTGACGGTTTAAGGGTCACCATGTCTCAGGTAAGGAGATAGGTTGTGGGGAGTCCTTCATGCTAATTTCGGCCAGAGCTGGAATTGAATTCACACTGTTAACATCACTGCTCCATCCAGCCAACAAGTGACCTCACAGCATCTTAGTTGGGCACTTGATAAGTTCACTAAGTCATACAGACCAAGAAAGTTCAAGAATATATACTAGATCTTTAGTGAGTTAATTGATCTCAGCTAGGCACTACTAACGGTCTGTTCATAGCTCTCCATTAGCTCCAGCTACGAATATATGTGGGTAGATTGGTTGAGGAGAGGTTAGCTATAATTCTTTCCATGAGAAAACTGCAAGTTCATTGCTGAGGAGCAGGAGAGCACGGGATACCTGCTGTTATTAGACTGCTGAATGGACCTCTCTAATTTCAATCTAATGTTGATCTTGATTTTGTGCAACTCCTGTACAGTCGTAATAAAAAACAAAAGAACTGCGAATGCTGTAAATCAGGAACAAAAACAAAGTTGCTGGAAAAGCTCAGCAGGTCTGGCAGCATCTGGGAAGGAGAAAACAAGAGTTAACATTTCCGGTCCAGGGACGTCGGACCCGAAACGTTGACTCTTGTTTTCTCCTTC
>JAHRHZ010000070.1:13620023-13675755 GCA_024137785.1 Ginglymostoma cirratum
CAGATGCTGCCAGACCTGCTGAGCTTTTCCAGCAACTTTGTTTTTGTTCCTGTACAGTCATAACCTTGTATGCCTCTCTCTGTTTAAACAGCCTATGATCTGTGTACTTGTTTGATATCTGACTGTACTGCTCACAAGACAAAACCTTTTGCTGTACTTGGGTACATGTGACAACAATAAATCAAATCAAAACATGTAGTCAGTAATATGTGGGTGAATATTTCTACTGCACAAACTTGAGTTAAAAAAAGGTCTTTAGTTTAGGATAATTGTGTTTACTGTACAAGACACAACATAAGGATCCTCGTACATTATTAATATTTGTTAAATTCTCTCTCTCCACGTTTAAAGCCTTTTGCAAAATCCATCTAGTTGTCCACGCATTTGGTCATCTCTCCTGCTGGCCTACTACATTTAAGCATCTGTTTCACTTCTGTGAAGCATCTTAAAATACTGAACAGCTATTTCATAAAAGCAGGTTGCTTTGGGAATGACAAAAGCAAACAATGTGAAAAAATAACTGACCAGCTCACCTATTAATTTCTGAGAAAAATTATGAACTAGACAACAAACATCTGAAAAACTGGCTTTAAGTGTTACTGTAAACATCCAGGCAATGTAAGTGGAAGTACAATCATTGTGTTTTGAAACATTGCACCTCTTTGAGGCCTGCTTTCATGCACCTCAAACAGTTAGTTCACTGCAGTGTTAAAGGTCCAGAGGAGGTCACTTTCCTTTGTCCCTATGATACTGAGGAGGCCAAATAAGAAAAACATAGGTTGTTTGCATTGGAATGTAAAATAGTCACTGGATTCAGACAATTCCAGCCTGAGGAATATTCCAGAGTTCTCAATGAAATTCTGCTTTTAGTTCACAAATGAATTACAAAGGTGTAGCTGAGAAGTAAAATAAATTCCATAAATTCTATTTTTACTATTTGCATGAACAGAAGGTAAATGCCTGATTTTTAATGCCGATGTGACACTTATACAGGAGGGATAAAAGCAAAAACCTCATGACACAATGTACACTTTCTTACATTGTAACATGCATTTCCTGTACCTCCTAAAATAATATCTTGACAAATTCCACAACATTAAGCTCAAACATGCAGGCAGTTTCCTGTAAATTTATGTATCTAATGTTAGATCTGTGATTGCAGCACTTACGGGCTTACAAGTCAATTGTTTTCAATTGCCTCCTCAGCCTGCACGTACTGCTTCACTTTGCTGACTCTCCAGCTTCAGTCAAAGAATTACAAGTGGTATGGGTTCACCAGTTCATTTTCATTTTATTCAAACACTAGGAATTAACCGATTGACAATCACAAACGTGACTGAAATTTGCCTCAAATCTGCTACTCTCCATTTCAAGAAGATTACCATAAGTTATGTTAAGTTACAATCTCTCACCAGTTGCACCTGCCTACAGTAATTCCAAAATGTGCAGTTCTATGAAGGACTAGCTCATTCTTAACATTTGCCAAAGTTCAAACTCTATGGAAACATTGAGCAATTCTTTAGTAGATGAAAGCTACAGTGTCCAACGTTTATGACATACTTTAGCAGCTTGCAAGTTGGAGAATCTATTTTTCACAGATGATAATACTCAACAGGGAGAAGCAAGGAGGAAAGGGGAACAAATACAGAAGAGGAGGTGCCCTGTACCCTTGCCTGTTATCATGCATTTCCAAGATATCAACACAATAGCAGCTTCCCCTTGTCCAGAGAAGGCTGTACAATATGACGAGAATGAAAAAAGTAGGATCACTTTAGACTTGATTATTCATTTTCTAAGTTAGAGATGGCTAACATGCTGCAAAGATAGTTGCTTGTTCAGAAAATAATAAGGTTGGATAAAAAAAACTGCTTTTACATAATCCCTTTTGCAACCTTAAGACTTCACAAAACATTTTTGAAGTAGAATCTATGTTGCTCCACATGCAAATGTAAGTAGCAAGATTCCTCAATCAAGAAAAGATAAACAAAACAAACTAGGGTTTTATTCCTTGGAATTTAAAGGATTAAAGGGTGAGCTGGTCAAAGTTTTCAGGATATTTACAACATTATAAGGTAGATATTTTTCCTGCCAGTTATGGACTCTAGATCTAGAGGGGCACAACCTAAATATTACAGCCAAGCCTTCTGGAATGACATTAGGAAAATGAATTTTAAGTAGATCAACTTTGATTTCATTGAATAGCAGAACTGGCTCAACAAAGTGAATGATCTACTCCTCCTCCTATTTCTGTGGTTCTTATGTTCTACACAGAAATGCTGGTTGAAGTTTGAAACCCTGTTCTACAAACAACAATTGTTATTTTGAAAACCAAGTTTGATTGAGCAGTTATTCAAATGTTTTTAAGGTTATGGGTGAAGGCGGGTATATGGAATAAGGTTACAGATCAGCCACTGAATGGTGGAATAGCTCAACAGCCTAAACAGCTAAACCTGGCTTCTAAATGTGTGTAGCCAGTCAGTCTGTTTGTGGTGGCACTGACTAAAAGGTAACAGTGGATCGACCAGCTGTTCAAAGAACTGCCCTACGATATTCATTTTGCTCCAAAAAATCTTTTGCTTTCACATAAAAAGCAGCTGCGTCTCAGTTGTTGATGGATAAGGTTGTTTTTCAATCCTTAATCCAGGACTACGGCACCCACATAGAAACATGGTTACAACTGGTGTTTCCTGCCTGGCCTCCCAAAATATGATGCATTGTTTGATGTCCTATCCTGAACACCCCTCGCTCCCCTCTGGTCTTATTACTCATCTATAAATCCTCTACTGTCATTCGAACCCCTTTTGCCTTTTGCTCTGGGCATCCTCACCATCTGTTGCCCCTTGCCCCTTGCCCCTTGCCCCTTGCTCCTCCACCTCCTCCTTTGCCAACAGCATAAAAATAATTTTTTCCAGCCACCTTCAGTTCCCTGAAAAAAAAATCATATTGGACTCAAAACATTGACTGTTTCCCTCTCCACATATACTGAGAGACCTGCTGAGTTTCTCCAGCACTTCATTCTTATCATAGGTTCTTAAACCCTCGTACTGAATTCTCACAGTTGGTTCCAGTTGCACTTGCTCCACTTGGGAACTTCACGTTGTCTGGGAATTCATGATCTATCACAACAGCTTACAGCACTAAGACTAAGCTTTAAATGAAGAAGACTCAAATGTCCGCAACAGGACAGACCATTCATGCCAAAAAGCAGAATGGTAGCAATCAACTAGAAAGGTTCCTAGGGCAGTAAATCAAGTGTTGTGGCATTTTAGCAATTTATATGGAATTAAGCTAATGTTGACATTGATTTTCAAATGCACATGCTCACTTATTATCATGAAGGAGACCAATTGTAGAAGGAGAGAATTTACTGGCAAAGTGTGAAGGTCAGACTGAACGAACCTCAAAATCACCAGCAGATAGCTTTACCAGGTTCTCACAATAAAAAATCATCACTACTTACATCGCCAACAACATACAAGTAAAATTACACTCACTAGCCCACATTATTTCATCATGAGTACTTATCCATATCACCAGCATGCATGTTCATATCATAAACAATTGTAAAGTCCAGATTTGATCTGATGGGCTTCTGTGTTTGACTGTAGATTCATTCATTTTGTTTAACTCTCAAGGTTTTGCACTGCTATGGTGAGCTAAAGTGTGTTATCCTTTACAAACATCATCAGAATGCATTAATCATTAGCAAATCACTTGCTGGCTAAGGGAATCTCTTGTTTAATATATCAAAATCTCCCTTAACATTCAAGTAGTCGTATCAGCTGTGGCTGTTATTGAGATATGGCCATATTATCTACAAATATGCCAAATAGCACATTTGTAGACCTTGCAGCAGAACTCACTGCATTTACAGCTGTTCAACATTTATGGAGAAATGAATAAATGAATGAAGCATGAAGATGATAGCACAAAAGTGTCAATCAAATCCTTAATACAATTGGACATGGCTCCCCAAGCAATACTGGTTTAAATATCTACCAGGAACTAAAACAGACCTACAGCGAAACAAATGTCAAAACAACTGTGTCTTTTGCTTCTGCAGAGATTGAATTTAAGGAGAGGTATGCACCCAAATGAAGCAATCAACTCCCAGATTTCTTTAACAATTATGCAGTGATATCTTCTGGCCTCGAGAGCCTCAAGGTGAAGCCTGGCATGGACTGGAGGCAAGGTGCCAGCATGAGCTGCGTTGGAAGGACTGTTGTTCTGAACATTTTATTTCTCAATTTTCTAATTTATTCCTACGATCTGTAATGCTGGACTTTTTATTGCTTTAAATTTTTAAAAAAATCTCTTTCCTAAGAAGTTGTACTGAAGAAACTGTACCGGGACACCTTGTACCTAAGATGGCACCGTAAGCGGTAAATTATAAACTTTTCACTGTACTCATGTGAGTACATGTGACAATAAAGTTAATTCAATTCAATTCACCCTGAATCTCCTCCAAATACAGCAACACTTGCATGTATGGACAACCATTAATTACGTAAAACATCCAAGCACTTACACAGGAATGTAAAACAAATTTGATACAAAACTATACAAGAAGATACATGGATGTGACCAAAAGCTTAGTCAAGGACATTACAGAGAGCCTCAAAGGAGGAAAGTCAGGTAGAGGCAGAGACATTCATTCAGTGAAGAAATCCCAGAGCTCAGGGCCTTCATGCTGACTGTGAATTTCCTTCAATAATAATGCTCTGTTTTGAAGTCATACCAAACTTGAAACGTTAACCATTTCTCTCTCCACAAATGTTGCCAGACCTCCTAAGTTTCTCCAACATTCTCTGTGTTTGTTTCAGATTTGCAGAATCTGCAGTATTTCACCTTTATTCCAAAGATTTACAAATTCCCTGAAATGAGTTGCTCTCTAAAAGCCATAAACAGGTAATTAAACGTCAGCAAACCAACGAACCAGCTCGACGAGCAAATCAACCGCAACAGCCATGTACAAATTGCAGACATTCACAACAAATGGAAAATGAGCTACGTGGAACCAGCAACTTAAAGTGCCTGGTCAATGCAAAAGAAAATAAGTCAAAACATAAACTAAATTACTATGGATGCACATTAGAGGCATCTGACTATAAATCAAAATCAAACATTTCAATCTTAAACAAAATCACTGGTTGGGTGAAATTTGAAATAATGCACGCTGTTTTGAGTGGCCATTGATCACTGAAAAAATGATTTTTAAAAGTGATTACATTCGCCCCTGAAACACAGAACTGAAATTTTCATCAAAAATAATGAGGCACAACTTGATACTGATCTTTATGATAACGACTGGCATGGATAAAGCGAGTGAACAAGATTATGTTAACTGAACTGAATGGCAGGAGGACCAAATCAACAAGCCTCATTGCCAAAATTTAGAAGAAAAACAGTTCACGCTATGCCAACTAATTCTATTAAAAGGAATGGATAAGTGTCTTTTGTTAACATAAAGTGAATGTTAGAAGGGAAGGCAAAGATGTATCACTATTACAGTTGTCTCAGACAGTACCATAGAAATGGATCAGAATCTTACCAGAATGAAATACTTTAATTTGAAGTAGCATTGTACATTAAGGCCTCAAGGATTTCAATAAATACATTTATGTTTGTGGCACAGAGACAAAGCTTCTCAGCCCTATTGTTTTGATGCCAGTTGATATTATTACTGGATAAATTAAATGCCAAGCTGAAATCTGGCTCAATAGAACAAAAAAACTCAAATATGATCTAACAAGGTGATACTGGAACACAAGGCCACAATGCTGTACATTTTACTTTTAACAATTAAACGGAAGTTTATTATGCAAAAGAAAGTAACAGAATAACATTAACAGAGCTATTCACATATAACGCACTTGTAAAGATTTTGAAACAAACAGTAAAAATAAAATCCCAACAACATCCCATTACAGAATTCAAACACCAGAACAAGCTCCTTTTTCTATCCAACATTAGGGTTTGACTTAGCTGTGATTTCAATTCCTGTTCATGAGAATCGGATTGCCTCTTCCTTGATTCAACGCACAACTAAGCTTAGACTTTCTCCACTTCACATAACCAAACATTTCTGGTTTGGAACATCATAACTTAATTCCTTACACTGAGGTAACCTCTTTACTAACACTCCTAAACGACCCTCTTTCTCAGAAGCAACTGAGAAACAGTAGGAAGTGCGCAACAGATTTGGTCTGTACTGGACAATAGTTAGTTGAATATGCTAAGAGTCTATGAGCCTTTGCTATTAAGATACCTATCTGCTCCCTATTGGCTGAAAATTTGTGGCACTATGATTGCATGAATAACCCATTTCTTAACAATAGAGAACAATGACTTAATCACTGGAACAAATGGACTTGGAGCACTCAATAGTCTGTTTACAGATCAGACTTGGTCACTTAGGTGTTAAATTGCTTTCTTTCAGGGCTCTCGTAAGAGAATTCCTGCATTCAATGTGAGATTCAGGAACCAATTAAGACTCTTCTTTTTGGAATTACCACAAAATTCACCTCAGATTATCAACTCTGTTGCAAACTCTGACTTGACAGTTGAATTGGCAATTTGCAGAACTGCTGTACATGGTAATTAGATTTGAGATTTCAAAAGCTCCTACTTCTACCTTGATCCCTCTAGCTCTGACTAAATCACGAATGAATAGAGTCATGGAGGGAGAACAAAGCTCCAGTCTATTCAGCCTCTCCCTATAGCCTAAACCTTCCAATCCCGGCAATATCCTTGTAAATCTTCTCTGAACCTTTAGTTAATAAATTTAGCAACCTGAATCTTCTGTAACAAGCAATCTCCCTACCAACAACTTAAGAAGTCACTATGCACAAAACAAAAATGTTCATTGCTGCTTTGTGTAGCATTATGTAATATTAAACCTGTTTAAAACAGGTATAATTATATATACCATCCAACTTGATTCCACCGTGCCATCTGCTTTGTTTCACTGATTAGTGATTGTGTTTTTCTTTTCCGATACCTACTGATAGATTGAGTCCATCTCTCCAATAAAACACATGATTTCTCATTTAATTTCCACTAAAATGTGATTTCAAGTAAAAAGTATTAAAGGTGGTCATATGAAATTTGTACCAATAAAGCTAACAGGAACATTACTGTGAACATCACTAGCAAAGCCAGTTCTATTGGCCATCCCTACTGTCCTTGAGCAGATAGTGGTTAACTACTACAGTCCATCTGCTATACAGGTATGTCCCACTGTGCTGCCAGGGAGGGTCCAACAACAAATGAAGAAATGGACATAAAATACCAAATCAGGGTGGTGTGAGATTTGGAGGAAAACTTGCAGGTGGTGCATTACTGATGCATCAGTGATGGAGGGAGTGCATGCTTAAGGCACTAGATGCAGTGCTGCTCTGTCTTGGAGGATAAGTTTCTTTGAATGTTGCTAGAGCTGCACTCGTACAACGAAGTGAATTGAGCAATATTCTATCACACTCCTCATTTGTGCTTTGTAGGTGGTGGATGGGTTTTGGAGAGTCAGAATGAGTTACTTGCTACAGAATTCCCAGCTTCTGGCCTGTTCTTATAGTTATAGTATTTTTATGGCTGGCCTGATTAAGTTTCTGGTTAATGGTAAGCCCATCCCAAGATGATGTTAGTGAAAAAAAATTGCAATACTGATGTTTTGAACATCAAGGGAGATGGATAGATTGTTCTTTTGAAGCATTATGATTATATATAGGCCGCTGTGCCAAAAAACCCCCTTTATCCCAACACTATCTTGTTACTTAGTCAATCCTCTATCCATATTAATAAAACTAACCCAAATACCATAGCCTCTTATTAAATAGCCTCATGTGCAATACCTTTTTGGAAATCCAAACTTACTGATAATGCAACAATAAAACTAGGGATGAAGAGGGCATGAACCTGAACATCATATTTTGGCTTTTGCATACTTCTACCTTACTATTATGATGAAAAAGCAGAACAACTCTCCACAAACAGCACAACAAAATCTGGATTAATAATAAAAACCAAAAGAACTGCAGATGCTGTACATCAGGAACAAAAACAGAAATTGCTGGAAAAGCTCAACAAGTCTGGAAGCAGCTGTGCAGAAAAAAGTCAAAGTCAATGTTTCAGGTCCAGTGACGGGATACCAGAAACATTAACTCTGATTGTTTACTTCACAGATGTTGCCAGACCTGCTGAGCTTTTCCGGCAATTTCTGTTTTTGTTCCTGGATTAACTATTATCCACTCATGCTACACCACAGTACAGCCACAATCGTGTGGAATTGCCCACTCTCAGCTCTCATGCTCTCTATAAGATAGAAAATACCATGCCTTTAGGCCAATGCACACAAGCTAAAACTGGGTTAGATTTATTTATAGGTTGTACAAAAATAGAAGTAATGGAAACAGCAACACACAAAGAACACCACACTAAAATAATTAAGATGAAATTCATTCGAGAACGTTTTTTTTGGAATTTAATTCCTTTATAATTAACAGCACAGGCCTCTCGGAAGTAAACAGTGATTTGCCGAAATAACATATCCAGTGGTCAATTTAAGGACATTTTAATGCATACCCTGGAAACATTTTGAAGGTGCCTAAATTCCAATCCAAGAATAGTATCTCCTGCTGTATTAATGAGTTTTGTGTTTCAGCATAAGCTACCCTTGAAACATGGGTGCAAGGTTGAATTGCAAGTATCATTTGCTTCTGATCTGAAGTGAATATTGTTCTGTGGGGTCCTGTTAAGTAGAAACAGAGATGAAGTGGTTTATTCTAACCTAGATCCTGCAGAAGTAGCTGAAGTAAACAAACTCTTAGTTAACATAGACTGGATATGATCTAGGAATAAGGCTTTGGTTGCCATAAGGTACACCATTCTTCTCTATTATAAATGCACAACAGTATTCAATTACACTAAAACGGTTCAATAAATAAATGTAGATCTTCCCTAAAGTTCATAAATTGAGTGCTGTCGGAACTAATATTAGAAAGCTCAAAGTATGAGCTCTTTACAATTCATGCAACTAATCCAACATATCCAAGATGGATATAATTAAGCATCCGCATTCAGGTAAGCCAGAGTTGGCTTTCTAACAACGTGAATCTATTGCAATTAAAGTTACTGCTCCCTTTCTATAACAAAGTTGATTCTGAAGACAGAAGATCAAACAAAAGTCTTGATGAACAGTGAAGTGAATAAAATTAACTTTCTGCAAAAACAGTAATGAATGATTTTCCCATTACACGCTTTGTTTGGATGGTTCTCAGGGCCATCATGTATTTGGCACTCTGTTTTGTACTCAAGCTTCAATTCTGTCTACAGAACACATTGCGTTGCTCCAGCTCTAATTCAATAAAGAGTCCAATCATTGATAAATTCAACTCATGTTGTTATAAAGGAGAATTGGACAATCTCCAAAGATGAATGTTATGACAACAGAGCTATATTCATTTGGTTGCCTTGCATAAATACAAGTATAACTTATTTGTTGGACCAAACTGTTCCATATAGCTTCAAACCCATCATCTCTACTGACCACTTGATGAGCTCATCCAGGATATCTGATACATCACATTTCATTGTGCTTCTTCGTAATATTCAGTTGAAGGCTGATCTTATCATCTATTCCTCTGTTTGACAGCTCATGTTTTTCCTGGCACAGTTTGCCTTTGTCAATTTGTATCCCAGATGGTGCAGTGTACCTTTATCAACCCATGTTCCATCTGGTGCAGTATGACCTCACTAATCAACCATTTTATTTAGTGAAGCACATTAGTTCCTTTTGGATTTAGCACAAAAAGAGGAATCAATCAGCCATTGTGTATAAAACTACAAAACAGCAAAGGATATGTAGCATAACATTAATTTGGTAGCAATTCTTTCCCATAGCCATTCCAATTCCCAAACATCTAAATTTCAAACTCCTTTACCTGCATTCAGTATACAAAAAATTTTAAAATTAGATTCTTGTTCAGATTTGACAGATTCAGATTTGGTTCCATTGTGAAAAGCATATTCCACTCTTGGCCCACAACCATTGGCAGAAGAAGTGAGAGCTCTAATGTTGGGTATGCATTCTAGAGATTCAAGGACAATTATGTTTCACACCATTACATTTTTATGAAATGGCAATTCAACATCTGGTATATTAATCTCACCAAAATGACAAGCCATCTCAATGTCCAAGAGAAATCACTGTCCTGTTAGCAGACAGTTAAAAAAGAAAATCATAGGGTGTGGCCATTACTGGCTAGGCCTGTATATAAATACAAGATAAAGTCAGTTATTGAGCATTTGAAGTGACATCGTTCTGAACATTATGCATTTTTATTTTTCTTAATCCTTATAAAATGTTGCTAGACATAGGCCTTTCAGCTTTCAGAGTTACAAAAAAAAGTATCAAAAAAAAAGCTGGAAATATCGATGGTGAGAGAGAAGCAGAGTTAATACTTCTGGTCTGTGACCTTTCATCCAACATGTTCTGATTCTCCAAATTCCTGTAGCAAACTGTAAAATGGCCACCTCAAAAAAGTACTTGCTACCCTTAGAATCTATTAATAGGAATGCAATTCTAGTTCTTTTGAGACTGAATTGGAACCCTACTAAAAGGGAAAAGATATTTAGTTCCTACAGTACCTTGTAGATGACGGATGCAATTCAAAGATTGGTTTATGAAAAAGAAAAAGATGTAAAGAATGCTATTTTGAATGAAATTCATCTCCACCACCAACAAAATAAAGTTCTTCTAGTCCGTGGTGTATGCTGTAATTAATATTTCTTAATTTAACACAATCTGGAATCACGTGTTTTGGCCATTCACTTGGGTTTCTCAAAAAACTGTGTCAGGAACATTCAGCAAATAGGATAACCTCAAATGTACCACCACTAACAACAAAACATGATCCCACAGTGCAACTTACAAGTGGTTAGGGTTCAAATTACACACACCAAGACAAAACTAATCTGTTGGTGACATGTTAAATGAAAATAATCATTATACGTCAAGATTCTGGGTCAGATTCATACCCAAGTCTCTGAAATGAAAAAGATATTTGTACTACAGTGTCAAGCAGTGGGAGCTTTCCCATATGCCAAACCAGATGCGCCTAAAACCCATCAGTAGTACAATTGCCAAACTAAATCATGCTCAGTGTTTCATGAGGATCTAGGCTCAAGCTTTGCAAATTTATTCACACCAGATGCTTGGAGCTACAGGCAGAAGAAAGTTTAATGGAATATAACTGAAATACACATCAAGAAAGTCATTTTGAAATAAAAATTTTTCCTCATCTTTTTGATGAAATACAGCAGAAGTGAATAACCAGGAAATCACAAATGATCTGGTACTATAATGTGAAGTATAAACAGTGCTAAATACTTTATAATTACAGCACATCACTCACACTAATGCCTCCCTTTCAGTATCACATTCTTGATACACGTAATTTGCATAACGTCTAATTCAGCTGGAGTTGGTGCTGTAGGGTTTGATACCTTGGGATTTGATAGTTACTTGTTTACATAGAGTCAGACAGCATGGAAACAGACCCTTTGGTCAAACACAAGCTGGCCATTATCCCAAACTAAACTAGTCTCACTTGCCTGCCTTTGGCCCCTATCCCTCCAAATTTTTCCTATCCACGTACTTATCCATTTGTCTTTTAAACACAATAACTGCACCTGCATCTACCACTCCCTCTGGCAGTTGATTGCACATACCTACCACTCGCGGCATAAAAATGTCGCCCTCATGTCCTTTTTGAATCCTTCTCCTCTCACCTTAAAATATACTCCCTAGTTTTAACTCCCCACCTCAATGAAAAGACCTCTATCATTCAACTTATTGATGCTCATGATTTTATAAACCTCTGTATGGTCACCCCTCAACCTCCTATGGTCCAGTGAGAAAAGTTCCAGCAAGTTTTTATAACTCAAACACTCCATTCCCAGAAACATTCTGGTGAATCTTTTCTGAACCCTCTCCATTTTAATAATATTGTTCCTATATACTTCAAAGTTGAGCAAAAAAGTCTACTTCTGATCAGGCAGTAAAATGATTAATTACGAGACATTAAATATGTTCAAAATACTATAAGAGTGTAAAACTAGCTACATTGTTTAACATTTATCCAAGTTGATGGATTTAAAGAAGCCTTAGCACCTTTTTTGTCCAATAGATATTTAGGCTAGCGACACATTTTCTACAGCTTTGATTTATTTCTTTATGAAAACTCAATGATTGCTATTAGTTTCATGACATTTTCATCACTGGCCTCTTAAAGAGAAAATAAAACTCAGTCATGAAATTATTACTGAAAATCTACAATATTTGTATATTAAGAAACCTGCACCAAATTGGCTCTATCCAAATAACACTTGAGAATAGAAATAGGAGAAGTTGTGGCAGCATCGTTTATGTTGCTCATTGAACACATGCATTTCTGCAATTCGAAAACAAATGTATAAGAAACTGTATTCTTTTTATACAGCCAGTGCAGCATGATCTTGCTAATTATGGGTCAGTTAGTTTGCTGCTTATTTCAAGAATAATTTTAAGAACTTCACATAAGACAACAACAATCGCATCCAATGATAGATAAAAGCCTCAATTATTATGGTCACCCTTTGATAAGTTATCAGCATGGGTCCTGTCCTGGCCACGTTCTTGGCCTGCATTCAAACTCAGTCGGATGGACAGCTGGATTGTGATGCAGAGTGACGCCAACAGCATGGGTTCAATTCCCACAATGGCTGAAGTTATCATGAAAGACACATCACCTTGATCCTGAGCCTCACCTGAGGCACAGTGACCCTCAGGTTAAACCACCTCCTCACTCTAACGAGAGAGCAGACCTATGGTCCTCTGGGACTGTGGCAACTTTACTATTATGGTTATGATATATTTGAAGAGTCAGTGGCCAGAATTTAAAGGAAAATGTTAACAATGAAAACACTTTTTTTAAGATTAATAATCTTCAAGAAGCAAAAGGAACCTTATGGTTATTCTGCCCATGGGAAAATCAGGTGCAAAAAAGACATGTAAACTCTTTAATAGAGAAGTGAGAGATTTGAGTTGCAAAAGTTGAAACTTGACTGGATTAATGAACTGGATACTGGACCAAATGCTCAACCAAATATTTTCCTATGTTATTATTACCATTTACTACAGTTTAAACAAACTTAAAATGGGTTCTCTTCAAAAAGTCACTTGAGAGGGTGAGATGTCTTGTATATGAGCAGTAAAGAGCTGAAATCGGGAAAGAAAATAGTGAGGTCAGCCAACGGTAACAAACAATGGGCCAGATTTTCCAAATAGAGGCAATCCCACACAGAAAGTCACTTTGGTCCTTTTTATAGGACAAAACTGCTCTGCATTTCTGACAGGAGATTTCGATCAGGGATCCTTCAGAAATTGAGCCATACTTCCATTCTAACAGGTTTGTCATCATTTAGTACCGTGAAGAAAAGGCAAACCATGGCCCCTTTTTCACAGCAGTCCATTGCCATATTCTGAAATTTAAACATCCAATATCACAGACCACCACGTTGACAGCTGCTGTCAAATGCGAAGTACATAAGGTAAGTGTGAAGTTAGGATGCTAAAGAAGGAATGGTGCCAGATGCATAGGCTGCCAGAACGCAAGGTGGAAAGGGAGCCACGTAGATTTGGATACTTCGGTGTGGATGGGACACATCTGATCTGGTAAAAAAGGGGTGGCCAGGTTGGGACCAGTGACAAGGGAAGCGATGAGGGTTTGGAGTGTCAGGAGGGAGTGGGGGAGGATAGGTTAAAGTAGTTAGAGTGATTAGGATCATGTCCAGCACCTGTGCAGGGTGGGATGGGGATGGAATCAAGTCTGACAGTGGGGATTTCTCTAGAGGTGGGAAATCAAGACAGGCAGCAGGACAAGGGTGTTTTCTTAGAGCTGTATAGAGCACAGAAAAAGACCCTTCAGTCCAACCAGTCCATGCCAACCATAATCCCAAACTAAACTAGTTCCATCTGCCATGAGATAAAAGGTACTGCAGATGCTGGAGAATCCGAGATAACAAGGTGTGGGGCTGGATGAACACAGCAGGCCAAGCAGCGAAGGGTCTAGGCCCGAAACGTCAAGCTTTCCTGCTCCTGTGATGCTGCTTGGCCTGCTGTGTTCATCCAACCCCACACCTTGTTATCTCTTTAGTTCCATCTGCCTATGCTTGGCCCATTTCTTCCAAACATTTGTCATAGAGCCATGGAGTCATATAACGCAGAAACAGTCCCTTCGGTCCAAACAGTGCCTGCCAACGAGGTTAGAAGCACTGACAGGGCTGGATCAGGATCGGTGACAAGGCAAGAAAGAATCAGGTCCTGGGCACAGGTCAGAGTCTGGGAGGTGTAAGGAGTCTGGGGGAGTGTAGTTGAGAATGTTGAAGTTAAGTTGGGGATCAGTTGAAAAGTCACCCATGGATTAGACTAGGTTTTTAATAGTCTAATGTTTCCTGAATAACTATTTACTTAACCTCAGCAGAACCCTCTGAATTCTCATATTTAAGTGGATATTTTCAGAGGGTTGCAGGTGTAGGGGAATTACCAGTGGAATCTTCAATTTCTCAGGCAATTATTTCAGAGTCTCTTACAATGGGGATTCCACAGTCTCTCCATGCACAATTCCCATCTATACTTTACAGACAATTATCTAGCCTTCAGAAAATCCCGGCCATTACATACTTGCTACAAATTTTGCAGCTAGCCCATCCAAGCACCAGTGTGTGGCTGTGCAGCCCAGTTGGAAGATCATGAAGAATTATCCCAGGTGATGATTAACCATTGGAGGTTCCATTGAAAGATGAGTAGCGGAGGGTAGCGATATTTGGAACTGAAGGACATTCTCCTGTGTAAGCCTAACAAAACATGCAAGGCAGGAGGTAGAAAGAGACGAACACTGTCTCTTAGGTCATTGCTGAAGAAGGAAAGGAAGAATTTCTCAAACATCAGCAAGATTGGATACAGTTTGATGCTTCACATTAAACGTACTAATGTTTGGAGGTACACATAAATAGTGTTAGTTAATTAAAGCATATTACCTTCTGGAGCCAAAAGATGACCGTAAGACTGTTCATTTCAAGCTAAACTACCGAATTAAGTAAGTTCCAGAAACCATTAACTGGCACACACATCTCCCTTTCTGCATACTCAGCTACCTCCCTCCTCTGTTCTGTTGCCACGTCAGGGTGACTCACATGACCCTCCTCCTGCATTGTTTTCCTATCGACAGATTGCCAAATAATGCAGTTCAGAGAATCTGATGATTTGCATACCTTGTTCATGAGTAGGACTGTGCCTTAATGTGGAATGAAAGTCATTTCCTCGCAAATGTAGCTCTATCATTTTTTCTATCAAATAGTTGACTGCAAAATGATTCATGAAGCCATCCTCAATATTAGTAACTAAATAGGACCTGGTTGCAAAATATTTCTTGTTCTTGTGACCTTTCAAATCTGTAATAAATCTGGTCTGCAGGGCCAACATAAGCAAATGGCACAACACTAAGACAGGTTCCCTCAAAAACCAGAAAAAAAGTTCTCTATAGACATCCCAAGTAAGTAGATCTAGTTTTAAAGATTTGTTTTCTGTGCAACTGGTAGATAAAGAAGAATTCAAATATTTTTTACTCTTAGAGGGTTGTGAGGAGTCCTTCTCCAGAGAGTGGTGGAGGTAGATTCATTTAAGGTTCAAAAAGTCAAGGGTTGTTGGAACTGGGGGAGTATATGGAGTTGAGCCCACAGTCAGATCAACCACAATCTTAGTGAATGGTGGGGAAGGCTCAAGGAGCGAAATGGCCTACTCCTGCTTCTAATTTATATGTACATTATTGCATGCTTTCATCGATATTAACAATGTTGAAGGAAAAGAATACCAAAGGAGCCTAACAATGCAATCTCAGGTTGCCTGAAAGCACTTACTAGTGGAAGCATTGTCACTGCTATATCAGTCACATGGTCCAACAAAAAGCAACATGACAATGACCAAATAATGTGTTTTTTTGTGATACCGTTTGAATAGTGGCTAGCACACTGACAATAACCGCATTGCCCACCTTCGAAACACAGTCATGGCATACTTTACACATACTTGAAAGAGCAGACCTTCGCTCAGCTTAACATCTCAATCAAAAGATGGCATCTCTCACACTTCCACAAATACAGCTAGTGTTAGCTTACTTCTTTGCGCTCAATATTACACAGTAACTCTTGGAACCAAACTTTTATGAGCTTGGAGGTGACAGATTGAGTTTCATTTGGATAAATCTGAGGCATGGCATTTTGGTAAGGCAAAGGACAGGGCTCGGACAGTTCATGGTCAGGCCCTGGGGAGTGTTGTCAAACAATGACTTGGGGTGCAGTGCAGGCGTATAGTTCCTTGAAAGTGGTATCACGGGTAGACAGGGTGGTTAATAAGGCATTTGGCACGCTTGCCTTCATTGATCAGAATACTGAGTGCAGGAGTTGGGACGTCATGTTGCGGCTGTACAGGAAATCGGTGAAACCACTTTTAGAGTACTGCATTCAATTCTGGTTACCCTTCCTATCGGAAGGAAGTTTTTAAACTTGAGGGTGCAGAAAAGATTTACAGGGATGTTGCCAGAACTGGAGGGTTTGAATTATAGGGAGAGCCTGAATAGGCTGTGGCTTTTTTCCCCCTGGAGCGTCAGAGGCTGAGGGGTGACCTTATAGAGATTTTTAAAATCATGAAGGGCACGGAGTAGCAAAGGTCTTTTTCCTCAGGTGGAGGAGTCCAAAACTAGCAGACACAGGTTTAAGGCGAGAGGGGAAAGATTTAAAAAGGACTAAAGGGGTAACTTTTTCACACAGAGGGTGGTGCATATATGAAACAAGCTGTCAGAGGAAGTGGTGGAGGTAGGTACAATTACAACATTTAAAAAGCATCTGGATGGGTATACGAATAGGAAGGATTTAGAGGAATATGGGCCAAATGCTGGCAAATGGAACTAGGTCAGATTGGAATACCTGGTCGGCGCGGATGAGTTGGACTCAAGGGTGTGCTTTCGTGCTGTATGACTATGAATCTATGCTATCAACCGAGTCACTGCTAACAACTGTGGCTAAAAATATCAGATGGAACAGCTCTGTCAAGAAAGGACAGCTTTCTAACGTAATAATAAACTGTCACTCAGATCTTAAAGAATCAGTCAACGAGTTTGAAATCTTAGCAATGCCCACTTTAAATAGGCAATCAAGTAGAATCACTGGGGACTTATTTGCGTCTGATTGATAACTCTGAAGTGTAACGAGGCTAATACACTCTCTGTACAGTTTCCAAAAGAAATAGAAAAACTTAATGTCACTGAATTTGGCACCTCATGAATTAAGTGCTTGACCTCCTAACTTGTCTAATTCCATCAGGTGAGCTCTTGAGCTGCAAGGTTGTACTGACAATGCATATTATGCAAAATTAGCCCTCATACCTAATACAATGCATCAAATTCTCCACGAGGGATAAATTCTTTTCTAGTCGCACTTGAAGCCTTCCAATTATGTTACACAGCAGTACAAGGTCACAGATAATTGAGTAAAGATAATAAGATGCAGTGCATTTACTGCATTTTCCTTTCACCTCCAGATTAGTTTGATGGCATAAAATACTTCCCTCCCTACTGTCTGCAATTCCAATTTTTAAACCCAGTGCATGTAACAAAACTGTCTATAAATTAACTAAAAACTACTATTCTCCACTTTGTTTTGAACAGATTTTCATTTCAATCCCATGACATTCTTGATATTTAGTACACAACAGTCATTAGAAATCCATCCAATGCAACAAGAGAACAGCATCAAAAAAAAAATTGGAAAAACTCAGCAGGTCTGGCAGCACCCATGGAGAGAAAGAAGAATCAATGTTTTGGGTCCAGCAAACCTTCTTCAGAACTGGAGTTCTGAGCAATTCTGAAACAGGATCACTAGACCCAAAATGTTAATTCTGCTTTCTCTCCACAGATGCTCAGACCCATTGAGTTTTACCAGCAATTTGTCTTATTTTTGATTTCCAGCATCCGCAGCGTTTTGGTTTTTTGTTTAAGTGAACAGCACTATGTTATGAAAATGATCATACTTCATTGCAGCTATTTCTACAGGATAATCAACTGAATCTTTTTCAGCAGCTGTAACATCACTGATATGCAAACACAGAGCACCACTTTGAGCATGTGTACACAAGTGAAGAGAAAACAGATGAAGGACATATCTCAAGAACTGTTTAGTTTCAAGTGTTTCATACTTGTATTTTGTACAAAACACTAAATCTGCTGGTAAAACAGATGCTTTCATTATTGGACCCAGGTGTTTATTTTCATCAAATAAATACTTCCAATGTTGGAATCAATTTCTTGTCACTAACTCTAACAAATTCTTGACACTAACTCTAACATAATCACAATGGGTAACAGCTCCCTCACGTAGAATACGCATAAATTCCAAATCATTAAGGTATAAAACATTATAAGAAATTCATGCCCAAATGTGTACTAAGGACTTCCTTTCACTCCACCAAGCTCTTGGTAGAATCTTCATTGTTTATGTCCAAGCTATACGTGCTGCTACTATTTTCTGTGGGTTCTATCATAACTGGAAAATCAAATATGGTATCACATAGGATGCCCATAGGAATGTTTGTAATTGTTAAGCTGGGAAGCACAGGGTGACCTTCCGCAGTTGTGCCACTTCGTCGGCATTAATTTGGAGTAGATTAACCCAAAAAAAACTGAATCAAGTTTCAGTGCTTGCCTCCATATCAGTCAATAAGCTGCAGTGCTTTGCCAAGAGAAGTGGTCTGCAATGCAGAGGTTTGAGACACAATTTTCTTAAAAAAGGAGTGTTCTTATATCATTAGTACTGGCCAAATGCTATTGATTGAGCTGAGGGCGATCAATATAGAGCATTTATTGGGTGATTCTGTGATCATGAATGAGGAAGAAATTGGCAGCCCATTTAAGATTCATTTCTTGGAGGGTGTCTCACATGTTGCTGAGCCCCAGCACCGGCGAAGTAGCTGATTGTTTGTGATTCTGTCCTATCACTAAATTCACATGATGGACCTCAGGTTTCTATGGTGGAAGCATTCCAAGGTTTTGATCTGATGTTTACACCAGACCAAAGATTCTGAGCCAGCTTGGGGTAAGGACAGTGACCTACCAGAATTTGATAAAAACCCAAAAGAACTGCCGATGCTGTAAATCAGGAACAAAAACAGAAGTTGCTGGAAAAGCTGAGCAGGTCTGGCAGCATCTGTGAAGAGGAATCAGAGTTAACATTTCAGGGTCACTGGACCTGAAATGTTAACTGATTTCTCTTCACAGATGCTGCCAGACCTGCTCAGCTTTTCCAGCAATCTCTGTTTTTATTCCGAATAGAATTTGCTTTTAGTCTAAGCAAGTTCTTAGGTCTGCCTGAAGTGGAACTCCTAGATACTTTGCATGTCAGAACATGCCAAATACTTAGCTACTGATGGTCTAGACACTGACTTAAAAAGAGACAGATCTGCAGTTTCGGAATCAGGAGGAGCTCTCTGGGGATCACGGTTCCATGTCTCAAATACCCAAACAGATTTTCAGCCCTTATAAACTTTGAAATCAATCTCAAATATTCATTATTCAGAAAACAACAACCACATCGTTTATTCCCAGTAGTCCACTTCCGGAATCTTATGACTTTCTAATGAGAGAGACTTTTATGACAAATCACAATCAACCACTAGACAACTAGTGAGGTATTTTCTATTCTGTAGTCGAGGGTGCCACCGCAATGGGGTGAGAAACACACTATAAAACCCATTGCAGTCAACAGAGTACCACAATTAAACTGCTGCCTTATCGGCATTCACAAATTGCTTAAAATGTTACTCTTGTGGTTTGTGATCTAATCAGAGCTGTTTAAATGAATTATGACTGCCTTTTCATTCACTGAGTGCTCACTAATATCTTTGATGCAATCTGACAACAACATTAGGCAAGAAGAGAGTGTTCGGATTAAACTGATGGCCTGCAAAATAAACAATCACAGTGAAAGAAGACAAAACCACATGAAGAAACTGTCTTCATAAAAATAAACTATTCATCACTTTAGAGAGATAGTCAAAGGTTTTGCTACATTTTAAAACTCATTTTATTTGGTACAAGTCCATTTATGTCCTTCGTTTTGCATACCTACTAACAATTTCATGCTTTGGCTGACAGTGTTAAATTAGACAGGCAGCTAGACAGGCATTCTGTTCTTCCGCAAAAATCCAACGATTTCATTCAAGCATCTAGGATGCTATACAGATCACAAATTATCTAAAATCAGACCAATTCTCTTACTAACATTCAAATTAGGAACAGGAGTTGCTGCTGTGAGCCTAATCCACCATTCAGGAAAATCATGGCTGATCTGATTGCTCCACACTCCTGCTTACTCATGATAATCTCTTCCCTGTTGCAACTCCTCTAGGAGAACGATGGATCCTTCCCACGAGAATAGTTAATCCGAAACACAACTCATGCAAGGCAAGAAAAGTCTCCACAGCAACGCAACTTAGTATTTCCCCAATAGCTTATTTTGAGCATCATCAAAAAACAGCCTAAACCTGAAACAAGTAGCAGCGTTCTCTGGCACAACTACATTTAAATATCCTGTTACAAACTGTTATGCAAGCAACTGTTCTATCCCATCAACTCCTTTAAACACCTCAAAAAGATAGCAAGTTAGCCTTCTAAGTTGAAGTTACACCAGTGATAGGTCAGGCTGCACTAGATCAAAAAAGATATGTTTTTAACATTAAGGTGGCATGTAATTAAACTGTAATCTCACACACTGCCACATTTCATTCATAAGATTTCTTCATATTTGCAATACTGCAACACAGAAAAAGCTCAAATTAGTTACTATGTTTGTTTGCAAATAGCAAAGATGCCTGCAAGGAGAAGCTGGATAAACATGAGAAGGAACGAACTAGAAGAATATGCAGATCAGTTCAGATGAGGATGGAATTAAAGGCGATTCACATAGAACATAAAGACCCAAATGCACAATTGTAGTGTTTTTTGTTGAAATGACCAAAAAATGAGATTTGCAGGCTCATCTCTGACCCTTCGTTAATGAGGAATAGCCAGTGAAAGCACACATAAGGGCAGTGCTCATTAAAATTCTATTAAAAATAATGGTCAGCAAATCATGCATTAAGTTAGTCTTAATTTCCAACAACCTTGCTGAATAATCGAACACCTCAATTTGCATTCTCATGATGTAAAATGTTCCCCTCAATTTTAACCAAAATTTAAAGTTATTTCTATTAAGCCCGAAGTGTGGATCAAGAACCTCCCATTGAATTCTGATATTTTCTAAACTTTTAAATCATGGTTTCTCTACATGACAGATCATGATTAAAATTCGGCTTGCTGTTAGGTTCAGTAGATTTTGCATTTGCCTGCAGACTGCTCATGGCTGAAACAGAAAAGACAAAAAACTGAATAAAAGGCACATTTGAAGCAATGCTTTTATTAAAAATTTGCTTTTACTAGTAATCAGTTTGTACAGTAATGAAAACAAAGCCCTCATAAATCAATGGAGACAGAAAGATCTTTCTTGGACTCCTGAGATTTTACATTAGCCTCAAAAACTTTGATATTTTAGTTGGAAAATCAATGTTGCCATTGCGTTTTGTCTCATTTAAAAACACTACAGTGATCTTGTCGAATAAATTAACTTTAAAAAACAAATCTAAGAATGACTGTGTTGCTTTTCGAATTTTCTAATCAATCTGTTCAGAGATATTATTATACCTCTGGAGCACGTGGGACTTGAACCTGGGCCTCCTGGCCCAAAGGCAGGATCAATTCCACTGCACCACAACAGCTCCTTAAGAATTATCATGGATATTTTCCTCATTAACTTGTTCAGAAATATTATTACACATCTCTGCAGCAGGCGGGACTGGAACCTGGGTCTCTTGACTCAGAGGTAGGGGTACTACCACTGTACCACAAAAGCCTCCCTTAAGAGAGTTATTGTGGAAGATAAATGCACTAATACAGAAATACTGAGATCTATTTGGCTCAATCAGTAGCAGTTTTGGTTTACTTGAAACTTCTGCGGAGAATTTAGTCTTGAACTGTTAAAATAAAAAGTTTCAAAAGGTGCGAGTAGCAGAACAGCAGTCACCAGTGCTCTGCATATGGTACATTCGTGATCAATGAAAAATCGTGCGGATACAGTGAAACACAGAGCATGGCTGTTCGCGTCCCACAAAATAAGTATCAAGATGATGCTGTCAGTAATGCAAAGTCAACAGTATTATCAGGAGTTAGGTAGCAGCTCTAACCTATTTTACAAATATTTACTTTGTAAATTCCTCAACAACAATAAAGATTCCCAGATCCCATGTCTGGTGTTCCTTTTCCAACGAAGTAATATTTTGAACTGTAGTTACTGCTGTAATATAGGAAGTGCAACAGCCAATTTCCACAAAACAAAATCCCACCAGTAGCTGTATGATAATAACCAGATAACAGCAGGACAACTTCCCCTGCACTTCGACATAATGCAATAGGATCTTCTACATTCACACAAGCAGGTAGGCCTCAATAGGTGGGCCTCAATTTAACATCTCATCATAAACACAGCACTTGAAACAGTGCAGCACACACTCATGACTGCGCTGGTGCATCAGCACTGCTTTTTGAGCTCAGGTCTCATAAACTAAGATGTTTACAGTAAAGGGAGTAGACAGTCGACCGGTCATGTCTGTGTCGGACAACAAAGATCCGGCTACACTAATCTCATTTTCCAGACAATGCAAGTTAAAATCTAAACACTGCTTTATTATTTTGAGAGTTTCTGAATCAATCAGCTTTTTAGGCAGTGAGTTCCAGTCTCCCATCACACTCTGAATGAAAATATTTCTCCTCAACTCTCCTCTTAGCCTTCTACCTCTCACCTTAAATCCACGTCCATTGGTAATTAACCCATCTATTAATAAGATGTAGGCATAGGAGCAGAAGCAGGTCATTTAGCCCATCAAGCCTGCTCTGCCATTCAATGGGATCATTGTTGCTCAGCTCCACTTTCCTGCCTTTTCTCCCATAATCCTCATTTCCTTTACTAATTAAAATCTGTCTCTCAGCCTTGAATATATTTAATAATCCAGTCTTGACAGCCCTCTGTGGTAAAGAATTCCACTAATTAACTACTCTCAAAAGAAGAAATTCCTCTTCATCCTAGTCTTAAAAGGGTGATTCCATATTCCAAGATTTAGCCCTCTGATCCTAGATTCTCCCATAACGGGAAAACAGCCTTTCTGCATCTACCCTGTGAAGTCCCCTAAGAATCTTTTATCTTGAATAAGGTCACCACTCATTCTTCTAAACTCCAATGAATATAGGTCCAACCCACTCAACCTCTCCCCACAAGACAGTCTTGCCAAACCTTCCTCAAACTGCCTCCAGTCAGCATGTCTTTTCTTAGATAAAAGGATCAAAACAGTTTGCAGTATTCCAGCTGTGATATGATTAATGTCTTGTACAGTTTTAGCAAGACTTCCCTATTTTTATACTCTACTCCCTTTGAAATAAAAGGGACCTGCTAAACTTGTATGCTAGATTTTTATGAGTATTGCACAGGGACTCCTAAATCTCACTGCGCTGTAGCTTTCTGCAGTCTTTCTCCATTTAATATTCAGCCCCTCTATTCTTCCTGCCAAAGTTCATAACATCACATTTACCACATTACATACTGTCTGCCAAGTTTTTGCCCACTCACTTCACCCGTTTTATATAATTCTCTGTAGACTCTGACATCCTCACCATTTGCCTTCCTATTTATTTTTGTGTCATCCGCAAATTTGGCAACAGGACATTCCTTTCTTCATACAAATCATTAATACGTATATTGTGAATAATTGTTGGCTGAACACTGATCCCTGTGGCACTCCATGAGTTACAGATCGCCATTCCAAAAATAATCCCCTTATTCCAACTCTATGTCTTTTATTAGTTAGCCAATCTTCTATCCACACTCATATTACCTCCAACACCACCAATCTTATTAAATAGCTCAACATGTAGTACATTATCTAATGCTTTTTCAAAATCCGAATATATGACATCCACTGCTTCCTCTTTATCTATGCTGCTTGTTACTTCCTCAAAAGAATTCTATACAATTTGTTAGGCAAAATTTCTCCTTTGTGAAGCCATGCTGACTCTGCTTTAAACTGCCTTCCTATCCACCCTATCTATGCCCCCCCACCATACTCTTACACTCCCCTGTCAGGTCCCCTCTCAACATTCACTGCTCCAAAGAAAACAACCCCAACCTATCTAATCCTTCCATCCTCCTGGTAAATATCTTCTGCATCATCTTTAGTGCAGTTCACATTCACTTTGCCTTCGATCCCTCAGGCTCGAACCTTCTGAACAAGCATGCCGTGAGGGCCTTAATCAAAAGCCTTGCTAACGTCCATGCAAACTATATCACATGCATTAGCCTCATGAACACTCCTGGTTACCTCCTCAAGAAATTTGATCAAATTTGTCAAATATTATCTTCCCTTAACAAATCCTTGCCAACTGTCTCCAATTAATCTGTGTCTCTCCAACTGTAGATATATTGTGTCCCTCAGAATTTCTTGTAATACCTTCCCCACCACCCAGGCTAGATTGGCTGGTCTTAAATTTCCTGGACTATCCCTTCCTTCCTTTTTTCAATAATGGGATAATGTTAGCAGTCCTCCAGTTATCTGCCACCTCCCCTATGGTCATAGAGGATCTGAAAATTCTTGCCAGAGCCCTGGATATCTCTTCCCTTGCCTTGACACAAAATACTCCCCGAGGATTCCTCTGGTATCTTCTGGGTCCACATGCACATTACCTCTCTGGGTACTAATGTTTTCTTAGTCATTTTCTTGCTTTTTTTTTGTTTACAAACCACTGGGTTTTCCTTTCTTCTGCCCGCCAATGTTTTCTCATGCATTTGCTTGTCTTTCCTAATTTCTTTTGTTTGCCCTTTCATATTTATACTCCTCTGAGGAGACTATCATATCAAGCCGTTGGTATCTGCCATAAGCTTCTATTTTCCTTGGTATCTCACATAAGCTTCTATTTTCCTCTCAAACCTACCCTTTGTGCCCCTCAACATCCAGGGTTCTGGAGTCTTGGTCTCACCCTTTGTCTTAAAGGGAATATATCTACACACTATTTCTTCCTTGAATGACCGCCCTCCACCACCGCTTTCAGACAGTTTAAGCTAAAAGTAAGTAATCCCAGTTCACTATGTCCAAATCATGTCTTATCCAAATAAAATTAGGCTTTCCCAAGTTTACGATTTTTACTCCTGACTCATCTTATCCTTTTCCAAAACTATCCTAAATCAAACCAAGTTATGGCCATCATCTCTAAAATGTTCCCATACTGATCTGTCTTCCACATACCAGGCTCAATCCTGAATATTAGGTCCAGGACTACTCCCTCCCTTATCAGGCTTTCTCTGTACTGGCGATAAAAAGTACTCCTGGATGTAATTTAAAAATTATGCTCTGCCCCTGTCATGAACATTTAAATTATCCCAGTTAATACTTAGGTGGTTAAGATTCCCTACCATTACTGCCTTAAAAAAGTTAATTCAGTCTTTCCCCCTTCTGAAACAGAGTATGAGGGGAATAGGTCTGTCACTGACTGAAATGGTCTCCATCTCATGCTTGATGATTGGAAAGAAACACTGCGCCCAAGCTTTTTTGTGCAGGGGGTTGGCAATGTTCCCATACTTTTCTCTGAAATTTGATTCCATGTTTGATACTCTGTCTCTCCCACCTGTTTGGGGGTCCCATAGTACACATGCAAAATTCTTGTTTTCTCACTTCTACCAAATGGCCTCATTTGATGATTCTTCCAAGACTTATCCATCCTCACTACTATAACTGATTCATCAATATTGTAAGTGCAACCCAATCCTCCTCCTCTTCAATCTGTCTCTATCGCATCTGAATACCCTGTAACCAGAAATGCAGAGTTGCCAATCTATCCATCTTTTTGCTAAGTCTTGTTCACAGCTATATGATAGGAGATGTCCACGTGTCACTTCTGGAATGGAACTGGAAGCTAGAACCTTGTATCTCAGGAGGCAAGAGTGCTGCCAATGCAATTTAGCAGGGTGTCAGCAGTAGCTCAATCAAAAGGATTTTTCTAAAGCAAAAGGCATATTCCTTCTGCCAATAAAGTTCCTGTATTCTTTTAACACAAATAATGGAATTGGACCGTTGTAGTGCTTAAATCTTCAGATTTTGTATGTCATAGTTTATCACTCACAAATTCCCCCATTTCCAAGATTGAAAAAAAAACAATCAGTAACAAAAGCAAATTGTCTATCCACACCTATCGTTTGGTCAATAATTGCAGAATTATTTTTTAATTTACTGGTAATGGATAAAACATTGCTCTGCCTTGAAGTTCCTGAATTGATTTAAAATTATATAGAACTGAAAAATCCTATCAACATGATCATTTGAAGATTAGCACAAACAACTTCATCCATGTAAATCAACACTACCATTAGAACAAAATGTCTTAGAGTAGCATTAAGGTTACTTCCGATTCCTCTGGGGTCACTCAGCTGACAGCCTCCTCAAATAGAACAGTGATTATGTTGTTGATAAGTGTCACTCCTTGTACAGGGTAACAATGTAACTAACACTATATAATCATATTACCAATAAGCAGCTGCAGGTAAAGTTGAAAGATATTTAATGATTATAGACTTAAGAGCACTACCGCATGTCAGATCATCACAGAACTGCAATAAGCATAATGAAGCAAAATTATTTTGCTAGATCAGTATACTGCCAGGTCAGTGACTTGGAAGATATATGCTAAAAGCTGTACATTTGACTCCCCTGCAAAAAAAACAACAAAACTTGGGCACTGTGTTTCTCTTTGGTCACTTAGCATGAGATGGAGAACATTTCAGCTATAGATTCAGTGAAAGTAAGACCCATTCCCCAAATGTTTCATTTCAAAAATGGAAAAGATTAGATTAAAATGGGCTTCATAAAAAACAATTACGATGACCATTAAATGCAATTTTGGGCATTTATTCAAGGCAAACTATAACAACTGGATTTCAATCTAAATTGTCAAAAAAAGAGTTTAGGGCCAATGTCACATTAGGACAAAATATGAATCACAGGTGAAAATTTATTTTTGTTCAAGGTTTAGATGATGTATGATATGAGGGGAAGTACTAAAGTTTTCTAGGTGAACCATCTCCTTCATTTGTACTTTATTTGTACAAAACCTTGCTTGATAATATCCTACGAAGCACATTGAGCAGCAATAACCTTCCGGATTAGAATGTACTATTTAAGGGAAAGTACTAGTAACTGCTGTTAAACACTTAGATTAAAAAAGTAAAAAAAAACACACTTGCAGCTATAGGCATGGAGTATGGACCTGCTACACAAATAATACAGTTGGTCCATCTGAGGCTGGCTTTTGAAACAATTCATTCCTAACTAAAGAAATGAATTTAAACAGTTGGAAAAGCCTCTGCAGACAGCATAGATAATTCCTCAGACTGTCCATCCAGATTCCCAAAACATTAACAGAAACCTTCAATTCTTGTACTTTTTCCATCATTGTTTCAGCGACCCAATATTTTGTGCCCACTTTTCAGCACAAATCCACAACACCACGTTGCCCTACAGGTCTAGCAGCATCTCTGGACAGTAATCCTTTTTCAGAACTGATTGTAGCTAGGAAAGTATTTACGCTGAAGACAGGGTATTTGCAGGGAAAAGGAGTGAGCAGACAGGCATAGATGGACCTGAGAGAGAGAGTGAGTGAGAACACCAATTAATTTAGTTGTCTCCCTAACGGTCATCCTCTAAGTTCCATCTACCTGCTTACTTCCCCCTGACCCTCCCATCATCAGTATAAATACCACCCTTTCCTAGCCATTATCAGTTTTGAAGTGGCGGGGGGGGATCACCAGATTTGAAATGTTAACTCTGCTTTCTCCCCACAAATGCTGACAGACCTGCTGAGTTGCTCCAACAACTTCTGTATTTGTTTCACGTTTCTAGCATCAGCAAAACTTTGTTTTATTATGACACATTGCTCTATTCTATTTCAAACTATTTTTGCTTATCAACTGTTAAAAGAACAAAGAGATGAGTCTCGAAACCACTTAATTTATTTCGGTCAGGGGTAAGAAACAGTATAATATGTGGCATAATTCAATGTCTGTTTAAAAAGATAGCAGTCATAAGGTTTAGACGTCACAGAGTTTGACAGGAGAAAAATTATGTGCAGAATCAGAGAATACACCAGTCAAATTATCTCATCAGAAAGTCGACAGCTTCTATGTTCATGGCACAATAACAGAGATCTTGGCAAATGAATCTTCAAGCACAGACCAGCAGCAAAGAATCAGTATATTTGAATTTTCCAACACAATAAATGCAATGCCCCAGCTGTCTCAATTTACTGGGTGGCAGTCGTTAGATTGTCCAAATCTGTTTATATAAAAAAAAAGTTCTAAATTCAAATGCTAAATTTATTGCAAATGCCAAGCGATGAACTCTTATTGCTTCGTGATACTATCATGGGACTGCCGGGCAGACTGCCAGAGCTGAATAATCACAGCTTATAAAATTATCCTTTGACATGGCAAGATGATTATATATAGGATATTGAGATTATGGCAGGAGCTCCATTTGGATTGACTATTTTTCCCCACACACACATATATAACTTTAAAAACTGCAGGTAATGGCATTCAAGAGTGCATATAATGTGTTTGTGATATCCATACTGAAAATTATACAACTAAACAAAAAACCATAAATCATTTCAGTCAATAATATTTAAAGAAGCAGCACCATCACATCTCCTATATTTCAATTTTACTTTTCAAATTTGTACAAGTTTGTCATCAGCTACAGTTCAAGGAGGATTGGGTGCCACAATGGATCCAAAATTTCCACTTGAAAATATTTTGCAATGCACTGTGACTACCATCGCTGGATAATCAGCTCTTTTGTTTGTCAAACATTACAATGTCAGCGTTAAAAACTAATCTTCACTAAAAGCCAAGATTGCAATGTTCATTTTCTGCCTGTCAACCAATCACAATAATAGGTGAAAGGCTGTAGAAGCCAGCTTTGCATGGTAGACTATATAGGCAAGCTCAATGCTCAGCTTCTTGAAAGTACAAGAGTATGTTAGCCATCACAAGCAACCCCATAACCTCTGTCCCGGGCCATTCATAAGTTGTTGTCATGGACATTTGTTGCCTCTGAGCAGATCTTGGAAAACCACAGGAAGAGGCAAGATTATCTGCAGAAGGACAATCTATTTAAGAAAAAAACAAGGAGCAGCACTGTCTGAAAGCAGGATACTGCAGTTTGCTCCATTGTTTTTATGAACTAATCAACTGCACAGGTGAAAGATTTTGATGCTTGTTCAACACAATGCAGAGTGCACAATATGAGAAATGCCATTTAGAAGGTGCAAAGTCAGCCAGAGGACCTACTCCCTTCAATCTGTATTTCTCTTCCGGCAACAACTGTTTATGTGGGAAATTATAAAATATTGTACATAAACTCAGAGGTGGAACCAGATTACAGACTTCCTTATGTTTACGCTTAGCAGAAGAGTTCATTTCTTTCAAACAGTGCATACTTTCTCCACAATAGAAAAATCAATTTCAACAATGCATCAAAACCCTAATTTAAACATAACAACTAAAGTGCTGCAAGGCAAAGTACAACATGGCTTTACTATAAACTAAATGGCAAAAAAGATTTTTAGAAGACCTTGGATTTCTACTGACTCCAAAATATGTTTTCGGAAAAAAAAGATAATTGATGCAAATTACTTTGTTTTAAAAATTCTGCTTTCATTGAAGTCCTTTGATATTAAATATTCATCTGGTTAGTCTGTCATCCTCACAGTGCTTCTAAAGTTTGGACACTTAGCCACAGAGTTTCATTGGTCAATCCCACACTATTTTCAATTGAAGGTTGTAGGAGTCAAAAAATGGATATTGAAATGTCAATCCTCTAAAATGCTGCAATGAAAGCATCGCTGATCATGTGACATACACCATGTTCTGTGTTATTTATTCTAAACAAAAATTGAAACAGAAATGTTCCAACAAGGATATTGTAGGTTCCCAGGTGGGATACTTTGCATACAGTACAAAATACATCCGCTGTGCAAGTTCTCAACTTTTCCATAGCAGTTTTGTATTGGACACACCAAACAATACTCTCCACTTCACATTTCTGTATGCTCTATGTAACGAAATGCAATTCTCACTTTTGCACTGGAGATGAAGACAGGACAAACCTACAATATTTCTTTTTCACACAGAAATATAAAAATGCAGCAACCCATGACATCAGCTTCTGTCTAACAATGGGTGCACTTGGAAAGGTGCCCTCCAAAATAATCTTTTGAATATGACATATGACGATCCAAAGGATAGACAGTATTAAAAAGGGAAAAGGTTATATAGTTATATGGTTTCTTCACTGAAATAGGATTTAAATTGTACACCATACAAGAGAACAAACTGGTGAATGTCGTTCAGAGTTACCCAGCAATCACTTCCTTATGGGAGGAGCTCCAGCATTACAACATTATGTTTTTATTCCTATGAATAGTGTAGAATTTCCAAAGGATGTTTTGGTTCTAGTGATCAAAAACTACAAGGAACTGTGTGCGCGAAAGTCATCATTCAGTTTTATTTTCAGAATTGATTAGCCACACAATCACAGAGGTAGAGGCAATCAATACCTCTGCGAGAAGAACAGCAAAAGGACAGTCACACAGTTCACCAGTACTGGTGACTACACTGACATGACACCAAACTCTCATGCAATCCCGGGGTCCGAACCGTCTGCCCTGCTTTTCTAGGTCAGTAAAATAAACACTTACCAAGGCAACAGTGGATTGGTCAACACTGGCCAAGAAGATCTACCACATCGTCAAGAGCCTCAGGAATCAACTCCATCAAAGCTTCCTTGATAGTAATGTCACTCATTCCCTTACACTGCCTTAGGTTTAAAGGCTGCCATTAGCTAGAAGGATACTGATCACATTTAATCTAAATGGGAATACACAAATGGTGCACACAGCTTGATAGCTGGAGGGAAATCCTGAGGAAAACACAGCTATTAAAAACTTATCAACTAAGAACCTGCTTAGAAGCTTCCTGACAGCTATCATGTAATTTTAAAATTATGAATACAGTTATTATCATCATGTCCATATTACCAGGTAGGGAATGGGGCAGCCTTTTTGGATAAAGAGCTAGATCTTTCTCTCACGCTTTGGGCCTTTTAAAGCATACAGTGACGGCTTACTTTATCACAGATCAGGCTCATAATAGCAGAAGGACATCAATAGAGCAGCATAAAATTGTAACAGTTTCTGGACCATTGTCAGGTGTCTGTATCTGCTGGACAATCAAAAGAGCTGAATCATAGAATCAATAAATGACACAGCATGCTATACCGTACCATCTGCTTGGCAGAACAAAAGTCCGTCCTCTTTCCAAGAAATGAAAATGCAGGCAGAAGCAAAGCTGCTTGGAGAATTCTCCTAAATAACACTGTCAACTAGAATAGTCAACAACAATAAGATGTTGTCTAATCTTCCAATGTTCTCAGAGACAACCAGTGTCAAACTCACAATCCATATTTTCTTATTACAACTGTAATTTTTTTTTAAAAAAACAGCCAGGATTTAACCAGTGTTTTACACTTACAATTGGCTATTTGCTATTCAATACAAAATACTGATTTACAAATTAGTTTTTCAAGCAGTGTTCTGTACTTTTCCTCACATTACACTAAGGGACGGAACTTTATAGACCTAAATTAAACATTTGGCACTCTATCATTGTCCAAGTCAGCAGATAGGAAAAAAACCTTTTAAAACAGAAGCTCACAAAAAAAAGACTTAAAAATATACATAGCACTTCAAACACCTAACTGCAGGTTAGAAAGTGGTGTGGGGTTTCTGTGTATTTGTTGTAATGATTGTGTGCTCACAATGTTTATCGTTCTCTAAAAGGAAGCAGCCTCTGTCAAAACAGCACCTGTTCAGGTCTTATCTGATAGTGGGTGATTTAAGTGATCAAGATTTGTAAATGGAAAGAGTTGAAATCAGAACCTCTAAATTATTAATAGCTGCTGGATCAACTGAACAGTTAAGTGCCAGATAGGATTGCCAATGTTCCAGGGGTGCGCTGAAATCTTCCAGAACTAGGAAAACAGTTGCCAGTGACCGAGGAGAAAAACCATAAGGTCAATTAATGTTTCAATTGTCTTTGAATATGTTGTTTATTAGTTATAGCAGCAAAATGGCTGATATGCTCAGAAGGGAGGAGACAATGTGACGAGCTGTCACTGGACTAACGATGCGCCACAGGTGGTGGTAGAATTTAAATTCAAGTTTGAGTAACATCGAGCATCAACCCACCAACTGTCATAAAATTGATCTGGTTCACTAATTTCCTTTATGGAAGAATATTGCATTCCGAAATGGCCTAGAAAGCTACTCCAGTTCGAGGGTAACTGGGAATGGGCAACAAATGTTGGCCTTGCCAGGAATGCCCGCATCCCATAATTCTTTTTTAAAAATGGTGTTCCAAAGTCTGTTTGCTTGCTGATTGGAGCTTGAAGGTGAAAGGTGAGGATACATGAGTCAGACATTCCAGTAGCCACAGTGCGGGGGTGAGACAGTTGCAGGCAAGAATTCATGCAGTGCTATCTCCAGGAAGATGGCCTAAGTTGGCAATCCCAGTCGTTTTTTGGAAGGCCGTGAGGGATACAGCAGTAGAAACAAAAAATAAAACAGGTTCAGATATGATAGGCCAAATGGCCTCCTTCTGTACTGTAAAATTCTATGATTTCATAGAATCATAGAATCTCTCAATCAAGGATCAAAGGGAAATTAGGGAGGCGGTGGCCTACCGATATTATCATGAGACTATTAATTGAGAGAGTGATGTAATGTTCTAGGGACCTCAGTTCAAATCCTGCAATGGCAGATGGTGGACTTTGAATTCAATAAAAATCTGGAATTAGGAGTTTAATGACAACAATGAAACCATTGTTGACTGCTGAAAGAACTCATCAGATTCACTAATGTCTTTTAGGGAAGGAAACAACTCCCCTTACCTGGTCTGAGCCACATGTGACTTCAGAGACAAGCAATGTGGTCAACTCTTAACTGCCCTCTGGACAATTAGGGATGGGCGATGAATGTTGGCCTGGCCAGTGATGCCCACATCCCACGAATGAATTTCAAAAACCCTATTCTTTACTGCGCAGCTTCCATTTGTTGTATTGCACATCTTCCTTTGATATTACGTAGTTGCCACCCATACACACATCTTAAATGGGTGTTTCTAGAACTATATTAGTACCCCTGTCGTAATTAAGTTCTAGATGCCTGCATGGCCATGTACCTAAAGGGAACGTTGGTGAAAATTCTATCCATAGCTTTCCTACCAAGAAATCAAGCATCTTTTTATTAAGGTGCGTAACTTCAAGCTGCTCAGTTTTAGTCTCCAAAAAACTGCGTAAACCAGAAAGCCAGCTAAGGTCTTTTAAATCAATATTTAGATGTCAAAAGGAGTTAGTAAGTGGCGTTGAAAGAATCTGAGAAGTATTCTACTGAATCAGGGCAGTTAACAGTGGGTAAGTGTAAGCATTAATGATGGGACAGCAGTGAAGGTGACAAATATGTTATTTATATGTTAAAGCTAAGGAAAGTATCTAATTTAGATTTAAAATACAGGCCTGAAATGTGTGCCCTTGTGTAGTGACTGGAATTTGCACCATCTGACAGTGGATGGAATGTGGTGCAGAAACCAATTTCACCCTTTCATTGACCCTTAACTCTGAAAAATTCCAATGGAGAGGGGCGACTATTTGTTCTGTACACCTTCCCCATTGTGGCATCACCTATGAAACGAGGGCTGGCAAGATGTTAAGCTTCCAAGGAGATTTTTTCCACTCTGCAAGGCCGTAAGGACACCTGCATTAGAAGACCTCCCACTGTCATGCCCCACTGGCAGTCAGTGTCAAGGCATGTCCTTCAATTTTCTTCAGCAGTCCCTAGCCGTCAAGGATGACCTGTTTTGACTCCAGTTCCATGGACTTAATCCAATGCACAATATTCTGGCTTTGCCACTAATGAGGAAGAAAGAGTTTGAAGGAAGGGTCTGGCAGATGAATTTTTTTTAGGCTGACATATTCTCTTCAACATATCAACTTTATCTTTGAGTTCCCAATGAAGTCGCCTCATATGTTTGTTTCCTTATTCAAGAAGGAACCAATCTCTATAGTGGGTAGTCCCAGGCAAGGGACTTTGATGATTTGAGAGGATTTTTGACTCCTTCAGATATGCTTGGAGGACATCACCAAGGCATTTCTGCTATCGATCTAGAAGTGTTCTTTGACCACTTCTCCGATCAAAGTTCTGAGTACAGCTTGCTTAGGAGTCTGGAGATAGACTCACTCATGAATGACATATTCCACTCAATGGAGCTGGTTTTTGACTAATTAGCAACCTGGCACTGGGCATGTTGGCTTAGACTTTGCAGTTGGATAGTCTTTCTTAGCTACAGATATGGAGTATCTCACAAAGGCACCATTCGTCATATTTCTCCAGTGCTTTGAGGTGCCTGCTAATACTAAGTTGTCTTAGTTTCTCAAGCAGAGAGGACCATGGGGAGCATTGTTGCATGGTGAACCATGACTTTAGTCCCAGCTTTCAGATTAATTTATGATTCAGAATAAAGACACATACCAGTGAGGAGGAAGGATTGAAGGAAGATCAAACGACCACTTAATAATATTATTATTATAATAACAACCAAAGTTAATCAAGGAAGTTGAAGACAACATCAAATTGAAAAAGATGCTTACAATATGGTAAATCAACAGCAGAAGACCGAAAAAAGGAAGAAAATAAATTTTGAGGATACCTAGCAAGTAATACTAAAATGAACAGCAATAGTTTATTTAATTGTATTAAAAAGAGAGCGAGACCAAAGGTGTACATAAATCGCTTAAGATAAAGAGGCTGGGTAAATAATTTTGGAATGTAGAAAATGGCTGAAGAGTTGAATTAATACTTTGCATTAATCTTCATGGTAAATTATATTAACAACATTCCAGATCTACTAAATAATCAAGGGCAAAAGGGGAGAGGAAATAAAAACAATAAATATATGAAAGAAAAAAAGTACAAGGGAAATGAATGGGGCTAAAGGCTGATAGTTCATTGGATATAAGGGGTTGCATCCTAATATTAAAGGAAGTAGCTATAAAGGTAGTGAATGCTCTAGTAATAATCTTCCAGGAACTTTCATATTCTAAAATGTTGCCAAAGGGTTAGAAAAGTTCCGAAGCAACATACTAATTCAAAAAGGGAAGGAGACAAAAAAACACTGGTAACAGGTAGGCCAGCTAGCGTAAATCAGTCATCAGGAAATTGTTAAAATCTACAATAAAAGACGTAATACAGAGCATTTGGAAATCTATAACACAACCAAGCAGAGTTGGCATAGCATCGTGAAGAGGAAATCATGCCTGACAAATTTACTAGCTTTCTTGAAGGAGGTAACATGCAAGATAGATAAATGGGAACCAGTAGATGTAATAGTTCCAAGGGGTATTCGATAAGATGCTGTCCATTAGGCTACTTAATAAATTAATAGCTCATGGTATTCAGGATAATAGTTAACCAGTCATCTATCCATGCTAATATAACAGAAGACCGAGAGTTTGGATAAGGGGGCACTTTCAGGAGAGCAACGTGTAACTAGTGGAGTGCCACAGGGATCAGTGCAGGGACCATAATTGTTTACAATACCTATCAATTACTTATATGAGGGAAATGACGGTACTATTGACAAGTTTGTCAATAGCACAGAAATAGGTAGGAAGGCAAGTGGAGACAGATGATACAAACAGTAAAAGAATACAAACAGCTTAAATTATTGACAGGAAAAAAATTGAGAGATGGAATATAATGTCAGAAAATGCAAAGTTATGCATTTTGGCAGGAAGAATAGAGGAATTCAATATTGCTTAAAGGATGAACGTCTTCAGAAAGCTGTGACACCAAGCAATCCAGGGGTTCTCGTGCATTAATCATAGTCTGTACCACACTATTCTGCACATATTAGGGAAGGTAAATGGAATGGTCACTTCTATTTCAAAGAGAGTGGAGTATAAAAATAGGCAAGTCTTGCTACATCTATATAAGGCACGAATCAGGCCACACCTTTACACATTGGACTTTAGAAAAATATTAAACATAATACTCTTGACAGGGTAGATACACAGAGACTACTTCCCCTTGTAGAAGGGTCCAGAACCAGTGAGCATAAATCGCTGAGTAAGGGATTTAAGACTCAGGTGAGGAAGAATTTCTTCTCTCAGGTGGTAGTAAATCTTTGGAATTCTTTACTGTAGAGGCCTGTGGGAGCTGGGTAACTGAGCATATTCAAGGCTGAGATAGATTTTTCTGTACAATTCTCAAAAATCATGTACTGCAGAGGGTTAATTATTCAACTGTGGGTTTTCAATTTATCATTCTGGATGCCTGGTCTAAATGGCAATTATTATAATAACACGCAGTAATTTTCTGACTTAATTCATCTCACAGGAAGTCTCACCCAGTGGGAATGCAAATTAAAAACTTGAGCACACGCTGGGCATGACTTCCTGACCACTGAAATTAACGGCCAGAAAGTTTTAAACGTGTAATCGAATGACCAATATGCAGGGTTCCCATTGGGAGTACATGTAGAAAAAAATAACTCCTCTAATATTATGGTATTGTGACAGGATGAGAACATCAGCTTTGTTTTCAACGACTGCAATAAGCATCTAATTTAGCAGTGACACAAAGCTCACTTGGATGAAAACATTTCTCGAGCACCCCAATTATAATCATTGATTTTTATCTTACTTCCAATGATACTCTTTGCTGGCATCAGTAAAGAGCAACACAGCATTAATCACTGGTGGTAATCACGACACAGAGAGGAACAAACAAACATGGATAAAAAGAAAACTAATTGGAATTTCAATGCAAAATCCTCAGGTCATGAAGATGCTACGTTATTTTTTAAATGAGGATTCCCATTTAAAGAACTGTAGACAGTGGTACATTTTAGATGACTTGAAAAGATACTTGCCCTTAGTTTCAAAAGGGGTCACAAAAAGAAGTGTTTTTTTAAAAGACACTTTGCAAATTACACAACTTAAGCTAACTGCTCTAATTTTTTAACTGGAAATCACTTGCCTGTGTTTATGAGTGTTAGATGTTTTATTGGATATTGTTTGTGTTTCTGGTGGAGTACAACTTACCAAGAGAGGAAAACAACCCAGCTCACCATTTGCTTCTCTAAGAAAGACCTTTTGGAGGGTCCAATGTGGTAACAGGAATACTGATCCACTAGTTCTCCTCAAAAGCTTCTGAATTCTGAGCAATTCCTGAATAAACCACATTGACAAAGTTCCCAGTAAAAACTGTCGCTGCTTAGTGGCACCTATCAATGTTTGCCAGAACACCAACTGAAGCCATCTTGAACATTTCATTCATGCATTATGAACACAGAACAGAGAACAGTACAGCACAGTTCAGGCCCTTCGGCCCATGATGTTGTGCTGAACATTTACCCTAATCCTAAGGTCTATCTAACATCCACCCCTACCTTATACTATCATCCATATGCCTATCTAATAGCCGCTTAAATGCCCCTAATGAGGCCGACTCCACTACCCTCTCCGGCAATGCATTCCATGCTCCGACCACGCTCTGAGTAAAGAGCCTACCTCTGATGTCTCCCCTTTATCTACCTCTACTCACTTTAAAATTATGTCCCCTCGTAATAGCTACCTCCACCCTAGGAAAAAGTCTCTGGCTGTCCACTCTATCTATACCTCTGATCATTTTGTACACCTCTATCAAGTCACCTGTCATCCTTCGTCGTTCTAAAGAGAAAAGCCCTAGCTCTCTCAACCTTTCCTTGTAAGACCTTCCCTCCATTCCAGGCAACATCCTGGTCAATCTCCTCTGCATTTTTTCCACCGCTTCTGCAGCTTTCCTGTATTGGAGGTGACCAGAACTGGACACAATACTCCAGATGTGGCCGAACCAGGCTTTTGTATAGCTGGAGCATAACTTCATGGCTCTTGAACTCAATCCCTCTATTAATGAAAGCTAACACACCATACACTTTCTTAACAACTCTATCCACCTGGGTGGCAGCTTTCAGGAAACTGTGGACATGAACCCCAAGATCCCTCTGCTCCTCTACACTGCCAAGAATCTTTCCGTTAACCCTGTATTCTGCTTTCGAGTTTGTCCTTCCAAAATTAATCACCTCACACTTTTCTGGGTTAACCTCCATCTGCCACTTCTCAGCCCAGCTCTGCATCCTACCAATGTCCCTTTGTAATCTAGAACAGCCCTCTGCACTATCCACAACTCGATCCACCTTCATATCATCCGCGAACTTACTAATCCACCCTTCCACTCCTTCATCCAAATCATTTACAAAAATCACAAATAGAAGAGGACCCAGAACAGATCCTTGTGGTACACCACTCAGAACTGAGCACCATGTTGAATATTTTCCGTCCACTACCACCCTTTGTCTTCTAATGGTCAGCCAATTCTGAGTCCAATCTACCACATATCCCCCTATCCCATGCCTCCTTACCTTCTGCATGAGCCTACCCATGGTCAAACGTCTTACTTAAATCCAAGTATACCACATCCACTGCTCTACCTTCGTCCACATGTTTGGTCACCTCTTCAAAGAATTCAATAAGGTTTGTGAGGCATGATCTACCCCTCACAAATCCATGCTGACTATCACGAATCAAACTGTGCCTTTCCAAGTGATCATAAATCCTATCTCTTAGAGCCCTTTCCAATAATTTGCCCACCACTGACATATACCTTCTTCCCCTTCAAAAAACAACAACTACAAGTCAAAGATTTCTTTTCTTTTCAACCAATTAATCTCTACAGATGAAGCCTTTTCTTTAAGGTGTGTGGGGCAATTTATTTAGAAGGGCAAATATTTATACATACCTATTTCAAACTGGGCATTAATCAGCTTTACATCTTTCCCAAATAAGCCAAACAATGTTGTTTACTAAAGTAAGCTGGTTGACATTTTTAACATGCAAAGTTAATGAAGTATATAAGCGGCCACACAGTAACCGGGTAAAGATTTAAATTGATGTTGCACCAGCACAGCAGTGGGACCAGTCAAGACACTAAACAACGTTGGTTGTAACAGTAGGAAAGCTTGAAATTATATGCAGGTTAAAATGGAATGACCTTTGCTGCGGTAGAGAAAATGAGTATCTTTAGAACAAAGAACAAAGAAAATTACAGCACAGGAACAGGCCCTTCGGCCCTCCAAGCCTGCGCCGAACTCGATCCTCTATCTAAACCTGTCGTCTATTTCCCAAGGATCTGTATTCTTCTGCTCCCTGCCCATTCATGTATCTGTCTGGATACATCTTAAATGACGCTATCGTGCCCGCCTCTACCACCTCCGCTGGCAACATGTTCCAGGCACCCACCACCCTCTATGAAAAGAACTTTCCACGCATATCTCCCTTAAACTTTTCCCCTCTCACCTTGAAATTGTGACCTCTAGTAATTGAGTCCCACACTCTGGGGCAAAAGCTTCTTGCTATCCACCCTGTCTATACCTCAATCAGGTTCCCCCCTCAACTTCCATCTTTCTAATGTAAATAATCCTATTCTACTCAACCTCTCTTCACAGCTAGCACCCTCCATACCACGCAACATCCTGGTGAACCTCCTCTGCACCCTCTCCAAAGCATCCACATCCTTTTGGTAATGTGGTGACCAGAACTGTACGCAGTATTCCAAATGTGGTCGAACCAAAGTCCTATACAACTGTAACGTGACCTGCCAACTCTTGTACTCAATACCCCGTCCGACGAATGAAAGCATGCCGTATGCCTTCTTGACCACTCTATCGACCTGCGTTGCCACCTTCAGGGTACAATGGACCTGAACACCCAGATCTCTCTGCGTATCAATTTTCCCCGAGGGCTTTTCCATTTACCTTATAGTTCGCTCTTGAATTGGATCTTCCAAAATGCACCACCTCGCATTTGCCTGGATTGAACTCCATCTGCCGTTTCTCCGCCCAACTCTCCAATCTATCTATATTCTGCTGCATTCTCCGACAGTCCCCTTCACTATCTGCTACTCCACCAATCTTAGTGTCATCTGCAAACTTGCTAATCAGACCATCTATACATTCCTCCAGATCGTTTATGTATATCACAAACAACAGTGGTCCCAACACAGATCCCTGTGGAACACCACTGGTCACAGTTCTCCATTTTAAGAAACTCCCTTCCACTACAATTCTCTGCCTCCTGTTGGCAAGCTAGATCTCTATCCATCTAGCTAGTTTACCCTGGGCCCCATGCAACTTCACGTTCTCCATCAGCCTACCATGGGGAACCTTATCAAACGCCCTACTGAAGTCCATGTATATGACATCTACAGCCCTTCCCTCGTCTATCAACTTTGTCACTTTCTCAAAGAATTCTATCAAGTTGGTAAGACATCACCTTCCCTGCACAAAACCATGCTGCCTATCACTAATAAGCCCATTTTCTTCCAAATGTAAATAGATCCTATCCTTCAGTATCTTCTCCAGCAGCTTCCCCACCACTGATGTCAAGCTCACCGGTCTATAATTACCTGGATTATCCTTGCTACCCTTCTTAAACAAGGGGGCAACATTAGCAATTCTCCAGTCCTCCGGGACCTCACCTGTGCTCAAGGATGCTGCAAAGATATCTGTTAAGGCCCCAACTATTTCCCCTCTCGCATCCCTCAGTAACCTGGGATAGGTCCCATCCAGACCTGGGGACTTGTACACCCTAATGCCTTTTAGAATACCCAACGCTTCCCCCCTCCTTATGCCGACTTGACCTAGAGTAATCTAACATCTATTCCTAACCTCAACATCCATCATGTCCCTCTCCACGGTGAATACCGACGCAAAGTACTCACTAAGAATCTCACTCATTTTCTCTGACTCCTCGCATAACTTCCATCCTTTGTCCTTGAGTGGGCCAACCCTTTCTCTAGTTACCCCCTAGTTCCTTATGTGCAAATAAAAGCTTTGGGATTTTCCTTAACCCTGTTTGCTAAAGATATTTCATGACCCCTTTTAGTCTCTTAATTCCTCGTTTCAGATTGGTCCTACTTTCCCGATAATCTTCCGAAGTTTCGTCTGTTTTCAGTCGTCTAGACCTTATGTATGCTTCCTTTTTCCTCTTTGCTAGTCTCACAATTTCACCTGTCATCAGTTACTCGCTGGGTACCGCAGGGATCAGTGTTTATGATATATGTAAATTATTTGGAGTTTGAAACAAAATTTCACAGAAGAAACGGTGCAGTGCAGAAAGAGGCCATCCAGCCCATCATGTCTGCAACAGCCTTCCGAAGTACATCCCACCCAGACCCAGTCCCCCACCTACCCCTATAACCTGGCATTTAACATAGCTAATCCACCTAACCTGCACATCCCTGAACACAATGGACAATCCACCTAACCTACACATCTTTGGACCGTGGGAGGAACCCAGAGCACCCGGGGGTAATGTACAAACTCTACACAGTCACCCAAGGCTGGAACCAAACCCAGGTCCGTGGTGCTGTGAGGCAGCAGTGCTAACCACTGAGCCACCACACTTCCCTATTTGATATTTAGGGTTGATATTTACCATTGTAAATTATGCTAAACTTTTCAGAATGGTGTACAGGCACAAACACAAAACAGATACAAGAAATTTGGAGAGGAAGACAGAACGGATAATAAGTAATAAATTATTTTTAACGTGAGGAAATACAAGACGCTGAGGCTAGCTGAAGGAGGTTAGCATCGGAAGTGGAGCAATGGTTGTAGAATACAGTGCAGAAGACAAACAGGAATTTTGGTGAGTAGTTCATGCAATCGAACAATGCAGCAGGGAAATGGTTCATAAGAATTCAAGATGTACAGATAGAGACACAACAACACAAATCACATACAATGATAATGATTCTGTACGAAGCACTTGCTTACAATTCTGGCCATTCACTACAGCAAGGATGCCAACCAAGAATAGGAGGTTGTGCAGAAAAAGGACACCAAACTGATATCAAATTTAAAATCACTTCAACAATCTTGTTCCATTCTGGCAAGATGTGGGACAAGGGAATGCAACTACGCAAAATTCTACCAGCTCACAATGCTCAAACTGAAAATCTAAGAACATAGTAGTAATAATAATAATAATAATAATAATAATAATAATAATAATAAAAAATCATCATCTTCATCAAAAAGGAAGGCAATCAGACACATCAGGAATGAAGAAAGATATCTGTAATGTAGCTTTGAGTGGTTGCCATGCTGATGAAAGATAAAGGAGCAGATACTGCAGAACAGAAGGAAATGCAGGCAGGATGGAAAAAAAATTGCACAGGAATGCTCTCAAAATAGCTTCAAAGCTCTATCTTCATGCAGGGTAATTGCAGATTCTGAGGAGGGCCAATAAATAAACACCAATGAGTAAGAAATGGTGCCAGGTGGTGGGTAGAGATTAGCAATACTGCACGCTAGAAATGTAACAGTGTGCAGTACATTTTATTGATTTCCTTACAGTTCAGAGATTATTGTTCCAAAACCATGTTAAACTCACAGAAAAATAACGAACAAACTTATGAATCACCTGGTATTGGCTCAGGCGGCAATACAACTTTGCTGATCCTGCCTAACACAGATGTACTAAGGGAATCATAAATTATAGACCATATCGCAGAAAACACATCACCACTCTTGGGCATGTCTCGTCCCACTGCAGGACAGACCCAAGAGGCAGCAGCACAGTGGTGTACAGTCGCAAGGAAGTTGCCCTGGGAGTTATCAACATTGACTCCAAACGCTGTGAAGTCCCGTGGCACCAAGTGAAACAGTCAAGGAAGACTCCAACTAATTAGCACGTAAACTCTCTCCCAACGCACCCCAACAAATGAATCAGTGCCCCCTCCCTGCTGAACACCACCTGGAGGAATCACAGAGTGGCAAAATGTATTCTGGGTGGGGACATCAATGCCCCCCACCAAAAGCGGCTCAGCAGTACACTACTGACCTGGCTGGTTGAGTCCTAAAGGATATGGTGACCATTCATTTCACTCTCTTTCTGATAAGTATATCCTACCTTAGCCAAAAAGAACTCCATCCAGTAGAAGCACACCTTTCTTAATTCCATATGCAATAAAATTCCAATACACAAAAGCATCCTAATTGTACCCTCTCCATGGAGATGGATATTCTTCCTACGAAATAGCAATTAGAGGAACTGCACATTTGATTCTAAACTACATCTTACGGTGTGACAGTATGATAATTTCTGCTTTAACACAATCATTTCACAAATTTAATCTAATTGTTTATAGCATTTCTTTTCATTTGGCTAAATCAGATGCTGAAAGCCTCCTTCCTGAAACATTTGTAGTCAACCATCGTTTTTCAGACTGGAGGAAGACTTATGATGGAGTTCCCCATAGGTCAGTGTTAGGACTCCCTCTCTACTTGATATATATTTAATGACCAAGACTCTGGTACAAAGAGCACAATTTCAAAATCTGTGACAATACAAAACTTGGAGGTACTGTGAACTGTAAGAAGAACAGTATATAATTTCAAATAATTATAGGCAGGTCAGTAGAGTGGGTGGGCAAAAGGCAGGTGAAATTTAATGCAGATGATCCCCAGGACAGACTGTGTTTAAAAGCAAACAGAATCCTAGGCTTTATAAATATGGGCACGAGTGTACAAAAGCAAGAAAATCATCTCATCTAGTGCTTGGCACCACACTTTAGAAGGATATTAAGACACGATAGAGTATTTAGAAAAGATTCACAATACTGAAGCTCTTCATCCCTGGAATCAGGAAGATTACAGAAGTTGAGACTGTTCTTCTTTGAACAAAAAAGTTTGAAAAGGAGATTTGTTAGATGTATTCAAATCACGAAGGGTCCAGACAGAGAAGCTAGGGAGAAATTGTTCCCATCATTGGGAGGAATGAGAACCAGAGGGCTCAGCTGTAAGGCAACTAGCAAAAGAAGATGGCAACACAAGAGAAAAAAAACTTTTTCATGCAGTGAGCATGGAATCTTGAATGCACTGCCTGAGAGTGTCGTGGAGGTAAAATCAATTGAAGCATTCAAGTGGGGATTGGATTATTACCTGAAAAGGACAAATGTGCAGGATTACACAGAAAAGAGAGGGAGCGGCTATAGTTAACTTGCATCTTCAGCACAATGTGCTGAATGGCATTCTTCTGTGCTGCAATTATTCTACATATATTCAATATTGCAATTAGAGCATTAACTGTCTAATAACTCATTAGATGATGCACTTGGATGGAATAAATGTGCCATGTAAAAGAAGGGGAAGCCCAAATGAGAGGGACAAATTGGTTTGAAGTCAACACATAGCTTAGCATCCTTTTACCATAAGGGGGATTACAGAAAGGCAAAGCAGAAAAAAAACAAAGGAAATTACAGTAAAGGCAAAACAGGAAAAACCATAAAAGGAGATTACAGAAAGGCAAATCAGGAAAAGAAATGTTTAATTACTGCACTAATTCAAGAGACTTTTAAATGTAAAGCGTCATCATGACCTGTGTAAGGTTATGGATTATCAAAGTATACCACTACAATCAAAAGAATTAGTTCAAACTATGGGCATTGTGAGCACACAGAATCAAAGTAACAGTTGGAAATCAGTAATAATGTAATAAATAGCTTCTGAAAATGTGTAAGGAAGAGTGCGTTAAGAAGCATAAATAATTAATATTTACAAAAGACCTGCTCAATTTCTCGGGGGATGCTAATGATATTGGCATCTAAGGAAGTGGCATAATTATGAAAATGATGCATTATATTTTTTATTTACATTGTCCCAGATTTATTGTAATAATGACATTGAAACTAACAAATTTCTGGAGAGTGTACATGCGCAGTTAAATACAGGAATGTCAAAATTACTAATTTGTAATTGTCAAATTACAAAATGTCAGTGACACAGTGCTTCCCTGTAGAACTTCTGAGACCCCAGCTTATAACCAAGTAAAAAAAAAAAGTCACTGAATTAACAAAATTCACCTTTTCATGCTGTTAGTTTTGCTGTAAAATAACCCTAAAAATGTCATATCTGTATGAACGAGATGCAACTGGAATTTTAATAGCTTACTTCATAAATATGGTTGAGCATCTTGGCCCTTGAGAAAAACTAATTCTGTATTGAGGAATGTCAAATCTTTTCATTCTGATTTTTAAAAATATATATTAAGTGTTAATACTTGATCTTCTATTTTAAACATATATTTCTGGACCAGTCACTTATTTTGATACTTAAATTTTATTTAAAAAGTAAAAACATGCAGTACATTTTACTCTCTAGATTGCTGTCTGTGAAAATATTAAGTATGTTTGTTTACTTTGCTTGATGACAATTGTTGACATAGAGGTCCCCTTTGGCTTGGCACCAGAATCAAACTGATAACAAGACGTCATGCCATAGATTTTACTACACCTCTGTGGGCAGTTTTTGCATTGAAATCTCAGTGAGCATTAATGTTTCTCAACTGGTCACAAAAGTTAAAATACATTATTCACTCAAAACTTTGCATATATAACACTCGTTGTTATCCGTTAACTTGTTACCCACGGGTCTGCATACTTGAGAAGTCAGACCTAGACCCCAGCTTTTATTTCTCCTGATTGTCTCATCTAATGTACCTTGATGAACTGATTACAGTTCTTTGTGGCACGTAAGAATGGTATCTGCATTTTTTTGGCATCTGCCAGAAATCTGTATCCCAACATCTCATAAATAAAGAAGAATGAGCATATTAATAATCTGCCAGCATAAATATTTCAAAGACAGAACAAGACCAAATTTGCTTCTAACCATAATCTAATTGTTTTACATGTAGTATCTAGTTGTAATACAAATTAATAACAATTACATTGTGCTCTATTTTCGAAATTATGATGACAAAATATCATGTGTCTTCAAATTAGGAGCTTTGATTAACCTGAAATACTGGGTGAATTTGAAATGTTTGTATCCTCTGCATTACAGAAAAGCCAGAAAACTATAGACTGGCATGCCTGACATCAGTGGTGGGCAAGTTGTTGGAGGGGATCCTGAGGGACAGGATTTGTGTATTTCAAAAGGCAAGGACTGCTTAGGGATAGTCAATTTGGCTTTGTGTGCGTAAAATCACGTCCCACTAACTCGATTTATGTCTTTTGAAGAAATAACAAAGAGGATTGATATGGGCAGAGCGGTAGACATGGACTTTAGCAAGGCTTTCAAAAAGGTATACTTGTTAGCAAGGTTAGATCACATGGAATACAGGGAGACCTAGCCATTTGGATACAGAAGTAGCTCAAAGGTAGAAGACAGAGGATGGTGGTGGACGGTTGCTTTTCAGACTGGAGGGATGTAACTTGTGGTGTGCCACAAGAATTGGTGTGGGGTCCACTGCTTTTTTATATAGATGATTTGGATGTGAACGCAGGAAATATGGTTAGTAATTTTGCAGATGATACCAAAATTGGCAGTGTTTCAGACAGCAAACATTACCTCAGTGTACACCTGGACTTTGGTCAGATGGGCCAATGGGCCCAGGAGTGGCAGACGGAGTTTAGATAAATGTGAGGTGCTGCATTTTGGAAAGGCAAATCAGGAAAGGACTTCTACACTTAATGGTAAGGCCCTATGGAGAGTTGCCAAACAAAGAGGCCTTGGAATACAGGTTCATAGTTCCTTGAAAGTTGAGTCGCAGGTAGATAGGATAGTGAAGGCAGCATTTAGTATGCTTGCCATTACTGGTCAGTGCATTGAGTGTAGGAGTTGAAGGTCATGTTGCGGCTGTACAGGACATTGGTTAGGCTACTTTTGGAATACTGAATACAATTCTGACCTCATTCCTAAAGGAAGGATGTTGTGAAATTTGAAAGAGTTCAGAAAAGATTTAGAAGGATGTTGCCAGGGCTAGAGGATTTGAGCTATAAAGGAGAGGCTGAATAAGCTGGAGCTATTTTCCTGGAGCATCGGAGGCTGAGGTGTGACCTTACAGAGGTTTACAAAATCACGAGGGGCATGGATAGGATGAACAGCCAAGGTTTTTTCCCTGGGGCTGGGGAGTCCAAACTTAAGGGCATTGGTTTAAAGTGAGAGGGCAAAGATTTAAAAGGGACCTAAGAGTCAACTTTTTCACACAGAGAGTGGTGCATGTATGGAACGAGCTCCCGGAGGAAGCGGGAGTGGTTGGTACAATTGCAACATTTAAAAAGGCATCTGGACGGATATATGAATAGGAAGGGTTTACAGGGATTTAGGCCAAATGCTGGTAAATGGGACTAGATTTAATTTAGGATATCTGGTCAGCGTGGATGACTTGGACCGAAGCGTCTGTTTCCATGCCGTACAGCTCTATGACTTTTAAGTTTCCCTTCTTAGACTGTGAGTCTAATTTGAATTATCAAACTTTGTCAAGATTTGTCATGGCTTGATATATAGTTTCCTTAAGTTGAACAAAGGTGAGCTCTATTAAAAAACAAAATGTCCTATAACAATAAATAAGAGTCAAGAAATGCATGCCTTAGTTTCTGTTTGTCACTCCACATGTTGTGAGTCAAAGAAAATTGACTGAAAGGAAGAAAGCTTCCAAAATGGTAGACTAAGTGTTGTAAAGGTACCAGATAGGCCTTCCGATTTTGCTTTTCTGATATGCTGAGTTGTGATCGAAAAGATAAATCAGCAGCCGTTTTAGGAAGAAATTTAGTTGATACCATGCGGAATTGATAAGTGTTGCCACTTATTCTTACAGGGGCAACTGATATTTTCCTGACCACACGTGGATACTATGGCTCCTTTAATAAGTAAAAACCTGGACATGTCTTGTTGTACACCTGCATGCAGCAGCTAGCGTCATGTTTGACATTTTGATGCAGAAGCTGCTGGACATGTACAGTTTCTCCAACAATTTCTGTTTTTGTTTGTTACAAATTTTCCAAATTTCCTGTCTTCTGTAAACTTTGAAATTGTTTCCTGCACTTTAATATCGGAATGCTTCTCATTCCTCTTGGCTTAGTTTCTTTTATTTTTGCTGTGTTTTTATTGCAGTTTTGTAATCAAGTGTGTAACCAAGATGGCACCAGATAATGGCAACTCTGTACACTTTTCACCGTACTCATGCATTCCTATACTTGGGTACAAGTGACAAAAAAAATCTAATTCTAAATAAAGCTTAATCCCTGGATGAGTATAGATAAAATGACATAATCTCAATGATTTCTTATGCTTTCATATAAAATAAAAGACAACCCCTGTACAACCCCTCAGGCCCTTCCCCACTCAGTAAGATCACAGCTGAACTTTTACATCAAAAATACTTTCACGCCCTAACCCCATACTTTTGATTCTTTTAGTACCAAACCTTTTACAGATTGCTATATTAAATGTAGTCAACAATTGAGCACCTACGGCCCACTGGAATTTCTAAAATTCACACTACAAAGCAAAGCAATTTCTTTTTGTGTCATTTCTAAATGATTGATCCCTTATCCTGAGATAACCATTGTTAGGGCTCCTGTGACACAGTGGTAGTGTCCCTACCTCAGAGAGAAGGCCCAAACTCAACAATCACCTTCTCCAGAGCTGTGTGATAACACATCCGAAATATTTCAGATTCTTATGCCAGAAGAAACAGCCTTTCTGCACCTACTGTGTCAATCCCTCTATGAAATTGCATGTTTCAATGAGATCACATCTCATTTTTCTGAATCCTAAAGATTGTAGGCCCATAGTTACTCAATTTACCCTACAAGGGCAGGCCCTCTCACTCCAGGAACCAAGGCAGTGAACTTTTATTGCATCCCATGTATGTAGATATATCTCCCTTAAGCCAGGAAGCCAAAACTACACTCAGTGACTCACAACTTTATGAAAATTACCTCATTAAAAAAAATCAAAGAATTGAAGTGGCAGTTACTGACATGAGTAAATAATGAAACGCACAGAAGAACCATACATTTACTTAGCAAAAAAGCAAATGCTGTTAGATCAATCCTCCAAACTAAGATATGGACTATTCCAACAAACGGTGCCTTCTCTCTCTTTCAATTTCCAGGCCATCAATCATTACTGCATCTACAACTGAGTTCAGGTTCAAAATAAAGATTGTCTCCAGTGTCAAAAATGTATCCTAGCCTAAACTCCAGAACAGAACCCATCACAATCTGAAGGTGAATTTGCTTAATTTTCATGTTCACCATCTATAAGCTCTTGAAATCAAATTACCATTGTCAGCATGGGCCCAACAATGTTCCTGGGTTCACATTACACAAACACAATAACACCCAAACAGCTAACGTATCTTTGCATCTATATTAGAAAAAAACTTGGAGATAAGCTTTCAGCCTGCTGATGAAATCAGATTGTTTATTTCCGCATTTTTATAGATTTAGTAGCTCAAGTAACAATGTCTACACCAATAACAGAAAAGTTGTTGAATTACATAACTGTGATGTTTTGAAGCACATCACAACACCACTAGCACAAAATATTATGAGCAAAGTATGATTCTATAGCACAACTGAAGCAGAAATTCTACTATCACCAAAGCATCTTATTAATAATGTAGACCCACAGTGTTCTGTCCAGATAGGTCATAGCTGAATCACTTATAAATTATTTAATGTTGATCTCAGGTTTTATGGATTTTTATAATTTATTCCTATGTAACAATCTCTGCTTTGTCTATGATAACAAAGGATTCCCTGAACAGATGAGCTCACTATAATAGCTGATAATTTCCAGAAGCGCTCACCTTCATCAGTCAGGCCAGTGAGTATGAAAGCTGGCAAGCCATGTTGCAGCTGTATAAAACTCAAGTTAGGCTATACTTGGAGGTGTTGTGTGCAGTTCTGATCACCACACTATGTCAAGGATGTGGAGGCTTCGGAGAATGTGCAAAAGAGACCTGTCTATCTCCTCTCCACCCATCTTCTCCTCTATCCACCTCAGCCTCCCCCCCTCCCTATTTATTTCAGAACCCCATTCCTCTCCCCCATTTCTGAAGGAGGGTCTAGGCCTGAAACATCAGCTTTCCTGCTCCTCTGATGCTGCTTGGCCTGCTGTGTTCATCCAGCTCTACACCTTGTTATCTGCAAAACAGATTTACCAGACTCCTCTATTGGAGTCTATTAGTGTAAGGAGGAGTTGGACAAATTTAGATTGTTTTCATTAGAGTGTCAGAGGCTCAGGGACGACCTGATAGAAGTTATAAAATTATGAGACACATGGATAGGGTGGACAGTTGGAGCCTTTTTCCCAGGGTGGAAATGTCCAGGGGACATGTTTAAGGAGAGAGGGGATAAGTTTAAAGATAATGAGTGAGGCAGGTTTTTTTTTTGTAAACACAGAGGGTGGCAGGTGCCTGAAACATGCTAGGGTAGGTGGTAGAAGTAGATACGATAGCATTTAAGAGGCATATAGATAGAAACACAAATAGGCAGGGAACAGAGGGATACAGACCATGTGCAGGTAGGTGGAATAAGTTTAGAATGGTAACATAGTCCAAGAAGACATGGTGGGCTGAAGTGCCTGTTTTTGTGCTGTACCATTCTATATTCTATGATAACTTGCAGTACCTGTGTGCTCGCTTCAATGTTTTATGCGCAAGTAACCCAAAATCCCTTTGTGTTGCAACTTTCTGCTGTTTTTCTCAATTTAAATCAGTCATTCTCTGTTCTGCTGTTCTTTCTTCCAAAATGAACAACTTCATATTTTTCCAGCATATAATCCACTTGTTAACTTTCTGCCCACTTACCTAATCTATTATCTCTCTCTAAACTGTATCCCTCTTGCAACTTAGCTTTCCACCTATTTTTGTGCCACCTGCAGATTTGGCCAGAGTACATGTGCTCCAAGTCTTTAACACATACAGTCCCAGTTGCAGTCCCTGTAGAGCCCCACTGGTTATCAGCTACCAGAGTGTAAAAGAGCCCCTTATTCTCACTCACTGTTTTCTGTCCATTAACAATAAAAAAATTGGCTGTTTTTGGATCATTGAGGAAGCACACATTTGATTATAATCTTTCAATACTTATGAATATTTACAGGGAGTTTTGCTATAATGCAATAGTTGCGCTATACAGAATCACTCTACAGAAACAATGGGGCCAATGGGAAAAGCAGGGTTAGCAGGGTCACCAAAAAAAAAAATCACTCAACACTTAAATTTAAGTTTGTGTGTGTCTCTCACTCCCTGCATCCATCACTATCTCTGGAATCTAATCCAGTCCCCTATATCTCTGTGACTACAGTACGTCCAATCCCTAAAGTCCTTTCTCCCATTAACATTCTCAAGCACCTACAACTCTCCATAAGTCTAACATTCTTGAGCAACAGTCAGCCTCCCTAAATCTAACTCTACCCGTTGCTTCAATTCCCACCATCATAATAAACTCTGCACAGCTGGTATAAACCCCACTAGCTCTAATCTATATCCATCCCTTTAGCCCCCACTATCACTGAAACACTCCCTGCATTTTCCACAAGGCAGATGAAATGACAGCATTAACTGAAATGAATAGATATGATCTAACTGTCATTATGGAGACGTGGCTGCAGAATGACCATGGCCAGGAAGTGAATATTCACAGTCTGACCAATGTTCCACCTGCTGTACTAGCCTGTTCTACAGGAACCACTGACATTTCTCAATCTTGCTCAAGTGACTGTTCTCTATATAGAACTTGACAGCGATTGCTGGCAAGCTATCTGCTCCACAGCCAATCAAGCCTGAACTTCTTCTCATTGTTGCACAACAATAGGTGCCAGAAGAGGGAACTGATTTTTCAAGAACAGGTACTTTGACTATTTTTATATAAGTTCCTTACGCTATCTTTGACGGTGGCCATGAAATCTCACATGCAGAATTCATCAACTTTTGAGTGCTCCATATTTATTTCATCTGACAGCAAAATGAGGGATTAACATTCGTATTTAATGTCAAAGATAAGCAGAGATAGATAAGTGGCTGCTGAAAATAATTGCAACTTGTAAGTATGTGACAGTGAGGTTTTGATGAGAAAGGCAGGTGTGTTAGACTATAAACATATATAGATGCATTGTTTACAACAAAAGGAAGTTGTGCTGAAACCTTACGAATCAATGGTTAGGTTTCAACTTGAGTACTGTGGGTCAAAGAAAACCGTTCAATAACAACTTTGAAAAATAAATTGAATAAATTCTTGAAAACCAAAAAACAGGCTGATGGGGAAAGAATAGTGAAGTGGCATCATTTCAATTCCTTTCTTAAAGAGCAAGTCCAGCGACTCAATGGAATCGTGTTATAGCCAACACAAAGTTTGCATTTTAGAAATACCATCCCCTTATTTGTCATTCTCGTTATAGCCAATTTGTGTTGCCAGAACACGCATTATAGTGGAACCCCCTGTATTTTAAGGATCAATTCAGGATTAAATCACAATAATGAGGTATAATAAGTATAACATAGACTATGTGCCAGGTATAGGTATTTACAGCATAAAATTCTCCTCTAAATTTCGCCACAATCCTCAAATGCACCTTAAGGAGAAAAAAATTGATATTCAAACAAATATATTAAGTTTATACTATCAGACCAGTACAGTTTCTTTGGAGAATGAGGTTGTCTTTGTTTCAAATTTTCTTTATGACAAACAACATTTTTTTGTCTGGACCTCAAGGCTGGATAGGCTGGGACTTTTCACTGGAGAGTAGGAATTTGAGGGGTAGCCTTATAGAGATTTATAAAATCATGAGGGGCGTAGATAAGGTGAATATTTCCTCTAGGGTAGGGAAATTCAAAACCAGAAGACATATTTTTAAGATGAGAGGAGAAAATGATTTAAAAAGGGACCTGAGGGGCAACTTTTTCCCCACACAGAGGGTGGTTCGTATGCGGAATGACTGCCAGAGGAAGAAGTAGATGCAGTTACAGTTACAACATCTAGAACACGTGGACAGGTACATGAATAGGAAAAGTTTACGGGTTATGGGCTAAATGCAGGCAAATGGGATTAGTTTAGTTTGGGAAACCTGATCTGCATGGAGGAACTGGACTGCAGAGTCTGTTTCTGTACGGTTTGATTCTTCAACCACATTAAAACATGGTACAGGTTTTATTAATCAAAATTCAATGAGTTATTGTATAAAACCTATCAAATATATCAGAGATATCAATGACATTTGAAATTAAATATGGTTTACATGTAATATGCTTTAATACTAAATAGTCTTTATATACTTTTCAAACTAAATTTGGATTACAGTTTCACTTGATTCTGTAGACACCATCAGTAATACCCGAGTAATAATAACTGCTACTTCCAGCTATGGTATGTTTTATTACATTAAAAATACAACAAAGTACTTCACCAGAACATTACAAGTCAAATATTTCAGCAAGCCACATAAGGAGATATTTAGGTCTGATGATCAAAAGCTTAGCCAAAGAAGCACTTTCTAAGACGAATCTTCAAAAGTGGAAAGCAAAGTCCAGAAACGAATGACGATAGAGAAAGAAGTGCAGAGCTTAGGTCTTAGGCAACCGAAGACACAGCCACTAAATAGTGGAGCAATTAAAATTAATCAGAGATTTTAATTGCAGAGATCAGAGGGACAGCACGGCAACTCAGTGATTAGCACTGCTGCCTAATAGCACCAGAGACCAGATTTGATTCCACTCACGGGCGACTGTCTGTCTGGACTTTGCACATTCTCCTCATGTCTGCGTGGGTTTCCTTCCACAGTCCAAAGATGTGCACGTTAGGTGGACTGTCCACTCTAATTTGCCCATTGTGTCTAGGGATATGCAGGCTAGGTGGATTAGCCAAGAGAAATGCAGGGTTACAGGGAGAGGCAGGGCTGGGTCTGGGTGTGATGGTCTTTGGAGGGTCAGTGCTCTTTGGAGGGCCCGCTTCCACACTGCAGGGATTCTATGGTTCTATGAGATGCACAAGAGGGCAGAATCAGATGAGTGTAACCCTCTGAAAGTTGTGAAGCAGGAGATTACAGATAGGGACGGGCAAAGCCATGGGTTTTAAACAAGGATAAGACTACCAAAATCAAGATGTTATTCGCACACCAGCAAATGTCAGTCAGTGAATACTGGGGTAATACTTGGTGAAAGTTTTTTTTTAATATTTTCTAAATCAACCTATTCAGAAACATTATTACAGGTGGGACTTAAACCCAAGTCTCTTTAATGACAGACGGAACACGAAGACAAAGCAGATGTCTTTTCTAAGCTTGGAACGATCATGATAGAGGTAGAAAAGGCATTTATCAGTACCCAATTTCGTTGGGAGAAATTCTGTCCAATGACAAAGCACGGGATTTCTTCTCATGCATATTAACAATATGAATAAAATGAGTACAGTCAATTCCAGGTCATTGTATTTTTTTCAATTCACTCACGGATCTCATTGACTGGTCGTGAATTTATACCCCATCCCTATTTACCCTTGAGAAGGTGCCGGTGAATTATCATCTTGAATTGCTGCAGTCCATTTCATGTGGGTACATTGATAATGCCATTTGGGAGTCCCAGGATTTTGACCAAGTGACAACGAGTGAATGAATGCCCAGTGACTTGGAGGGAAACTTACAGGTGGTGATGACGTTCCCACGTATCTGCTGCACTTGACTTTCTAGATGATAATCATCAGGTATTTGGAAGGTGCTGTCTTAGATGCCTTGGTGAATGATGGTGCATGCTGTTGTTCTGAGCATCGGGACACGAGGGACTAAATGTTTGTGGTGTAGAGCTAATCAAGCAGGCTGCTTTGTTTTGGACACCATCAAACTTCTTGAGTGTTGTGGGAGCTGCACTCATCCAGGCAAGTGGGGATACTGCATCACACTCCTAAATCGTGACTTGTAGATAGTGGAGAGGCTTTGAAGAATCAGGTGCTGCAAGTTTCCTAGCCTCTGATCTGCTCTTGCAGCCACAGTACTTATATGACTGGTCCAGTTCAGTTTCTGGGCAACGGTAACCCTCAGGGTGTTGATAGTGAGGGATTTAAGTTCATTTTCACAGAAAACCCATAATCTGTAAATGATTTTTATCTCTTTCCAGAAAAGCACATGTGCAGTGTTTCTAGATCAAGCCAACATAATGCTTTAAACCACAACAGAAAGCCATAAATTAATTAATACACATTAGGCACTGGCAATTAATCATTTACAGTTTTTTAAATTCATAAACCATAAAATATTTGCCTATATATTTGTTTACAATACAATAAAATTTCAAGCCACTATATCTAGCTATTAGAAGTTCATGAATTATAATATCCTTCGTTGTTTTGTAATGCATCAATAGCATGACTGACATCCTGAGAAAACAAATCATAACTTGGCTGAGAGTTAGTAGGAACTGCAGATGCTGCAGAATCTGAGATAACAAGGTGTAGAGCTGGATGAACACAGCAGGCCAAGCAGCATCAGAGGTGCAGGAAGGCTGACGTTTCGGGCCTAG
>JAHRHZ010000070.1:13685755-13723204 GCA_024137785.1 Ginglymostoma cirratum
CCAAGCTATGCCTGCCTCTTTGTAGGTTATGTGGAACAATCCCTCTTCCGTACCTACACTGGCCCTAAACCCCACCTCTTCCTCCGTTACATTGATGACTGCATCGGCGCCGCCTCGTGCTCCCACGAGGAGCTCGAACAGTTCATCCAATTCACCAACACTTTCCACCCCAACCTGAAGTTCACCTGGACCATCTCTAACACTTCTCTCTCCTTCCTGGACCTCTCTGTCTCCATCTCGGGCAACCACCTAGAGACAGATGTCCATTTCAAGCCCACTGACTCCCACAGCTACCTGGAATACACCTCCTCCCACCCACCCTCCTGCAAAAATGCCATCCCCTATTCCCAATTCCTTCGCCTCCGCCGCATCTGTTCCCAGGATGAGACCTTCCAATCCCGCACATCTCAAATGTCCTCATTCTTCAAGGACCGCAACTTCCCCCCCACAGTGGTCGAGAACGCCCTCGACCGTGTCTCCCGCATTTCCCGGAACACATCCCTCACGCCCCGTCCCCGCAACAATAATCAAAAAAGAATCCCCCTCGTCCTCACATACCACCCCACCAACCTCCGGATCCAACGCATCATCCTCCGACACTTCCGCCATCTACAGTCAGACCCCACCACCAAAGACATCTTTCCCTCCCCACCCTTATCTGCCTTCCGGAGGGACCACTCCCTCCGCGACTCCCTTGTCCGCGCCACACTCCCCTCCAGCCCCACCACACCCGGCACTTTTCCTTGTAACCGCAGGAAGTGCTACACCTGCCCCCACACCTCCTCCCTCACCCCAATCCCAGGCCCCAAGAAGACATTCCACATCAGGCAGAGGTTCACCTGCACATCTGCCAATGTGGTATACTGCATCCGCTGCACCCGTTGTGGCTTCCTCTACATCGGGGAAACCAAGCGGAGGCTTGGGGACCGCTTTGCAGAACACCTGCGCTCAGTTCGCAACAAACAACTGCACCTCCCAGTCGCCAACCATTTCAACTCCCCCTCCCATTCCTCAGACGACATGTCCACCCTGGGCCTCTTGCAGTGCCACAATGATGCCACCCGAATGCTGCAGGAACAGCAAATCATATTCAGCCTGGGAACCCTGCAGCCCAATGGTATCAATGTGGACTTCACAAGCTTCAAAATCTCCCCTCCCCCAACCGCATCCCAAAACCAGCCCAGCCCGTCCCCGCCTCCCTAACCTGTCCATCCTCTCACCTATCCCCTCCTCCCACCTCAAGCCACACCCCCATCTCCTATCTACTAACCTCATCCCGCCCCCTTGACCTGTCCGTCCTCCCTGGACTGACCTATCTCCTCCCTACCCCCCTACCTACACTCACCTTTACTGGCTCCATCCCCGCCTCTTCGACTTGTCTGCCTCCTCTCCACCTATCCTCTCCTCTATCCATCCTCTATCCGCCTCCCCCTCTCTCCCTATTTATTTCAGAACCCTCTTCCCCTCCCCCATTTCTGATGAAGGGTTTAGGCCCGAAACGTCAAGTTTTCCTGCTCCTATGATGCTGCTTGACCTGCTGTGTTCATCCAGCCCCATGCTTGTTATCTCAGTCTTTGATCAGACTGACTAAATCATTTTGCTCCACACTGCAACAGACCATTCGCTCATTATACTTTGAGTCACCACGTCTCAGTGACAAAGAAGAGCAGCACAAAGAAGAATGGAAGCAAACACCACACATTGAATTCAACTATCTATCTCATGGGAAATTGTGCTCCAAAGATTTGAGAGTCAAAAATCAGCTTGTTCAGTCACAGGCAGGCCTATGGCAGGAATTCACAACCATGAGTAGACATTATTCTTGAAAATAAAGACAGCCAATGAAAACAACAAAATCACAAAGTCATACACAGCTTCCATCAAGTAAACAATTTAAAGAATTCCAAAAATCTTGAAGTTGGTTCTTACAACTGACTCAGAACAAGTTAATGTACCTGCAAAAATGGATTGTTATCTAATATGCTGATTGATTGTTGTTTCTAAATAACTGCACTGTTTAGTTTAACAATCAACATATTATTTTTCTCTAAGTTCTGACAGATCAGAATTATGACTTTGAGAATCCATGTTACCTCCAAGAAAGCACAGAATGGAGGTATTAATTGTTCATTTTGTGACCTGTTATCCAAATGTTTCACGCATAAGAATCTAGCTTTGATCCATACAGAGTGTAGGAATCTGATTTTCCAGAGCAAAAGAACGAAAATAAAGCAAAGAGCACTTTCTCTCTCACAAACTTCACTTACTGCTCTGGACCATTAAACCAACCTCCATTAAACGCAGCAATGGACTACAATAGACAATCCAAACCAATTGTCGTGTGATAATAATTACTGGTAATTACCAGTCAAGGCTTTACTATAATTAAACACTGAGGAAGGCAAGGGAGATTTTGTTTTAAAGTGTACAAGTTGTGATGTTGGAAAGCAGATTCAAAAAGTAACTTGGATACTTCAACGAAGGGGAGACAATTTGCAGGAGAAAGGGCCAATTTATGGCTGTGTCAAAGAACAAGCTCAGGTACAATGGAGCAAATGGGCCTCCAACTTAAAAATTCTGATTTGGATACTATATTCATATTTATCAGGAACTGTGTTCCCAGGAAATTCAGGCTGCGGTGCAACACCACTGCAATGTTCAGCATACGTTGAACTTGCCCAAATAAACAAACATACAAATAACTTAAAAATAGCAAATCATCTGTGCTACGAATGGAGAATCTGAGAATCAAATCATTATTACACGTGTCTAGAGCAAATGAGACTTGAACGCGAGCCTCCTGGCTCAGAGGGAGTGACACTTCCACTTTGCTATAAAGAGCATTACAATACCATCCCGCAGGTATTTTTAATCAACATGCTCAGACACATCATATCACAACTCTGGAGCAGGTGAGACTTGAATCCAGGCCTGACTCAAAAGTAGGGACACTACCACTGCTCCACACTCAATTGAACTCTGACTCGTACAAATTACCCCCACAGTTTCTAATTTCAGCTAGCCAATGTGCAATATGAGACATAACAAAAGCTACAAGACCATAGGATGTCAGAGCAGAATTAAGCCATTCAGTCCATCTAGTCTGCTCTGCCATTCAACGAGCTCATGGCTGATCAGATAATCTTCAGCTCTATCTTCTTGCCATTTCCCCATCACCTTTGACTCTATGCTGATTAAAGATCTGTATATTACAGCTTTGAATATACTTAATGACCCAGTCTCAACATCCCTCTATGATAAAGAATTCCACAGATTCACTACCCTGAGAAAATGTTCCTGTCCTAATTGGATAACATCCTTGCTCTGAGATTATGCCCTCTGGTGCTACACTTGCACAAAAGAAAACAACCTCTCCATATTTTCCCTGTCACACTCCCTGAGAACCATATATATTTCAATAAAGATTGTCTTTCAGTCTTCTAAATTCCAAAATGTACAGGCCCAACCTACTCAATCCTTTCCTTATGAGTAAACCCCTACATATGTGGAATCAACCTTGTGAACCTTCTCTGGCCTGTCTCCAATGCCAGTACAGTTCGAATGTCTTTTATTTGTACATCCAAAAACCAAGACCTAAAAACCAAAAGGACTTTTTGAAAAGTGGACCCAATAAGACCTAAAAGCAAACTTTTTTCCCCATGGAACTCAAAAGGACCTTTTGTGAACCTAAGTGTATCTGAAAATTGAAAACATCCTTTATCTGAAAAATAACGGGTACCAAGGTTTTTGGATAAAGGATAACCGACTTGTATGTCTTTTATTACAGAATGGGACCTAAACCGCTCACAGTATTCTCAGTGTTGTCTGACTAGTGCCTTTGTATCTTTGGCAAGGCTTCCCTATTCTTATAAATCATTCACTTTGAAATAAATGCCAACAATCCATCTGCCTTCCCTAATACCCACTGAACTTGGATGTTAGTTTTTGTGATTCATGCTCGAGAACCTCAAAATTCCTCAGTGCTGCAGCTTTCTGCAGTCTTTTTTCCATTTAAATAAAATTCGGCTCCTCTAATCTTTCTGCCAAAGTGCATAACATCACATTTTCCCACATTATCATCCATGTGCTCAGTTTTGCCCATTTACTTAACCTATTGATTCTGTGTCATCCTCACCACTTGATGTTCTGTTTCTGAGTCATCTGCAAACTTAACAATAGTATAATAGTATTGAATTCGTTTTCCAGTACATCATAATATTTGGTATGTTACATACAGCATACATTTATTGCACTCCCTTTGCAAAAACAAGGGGATATCCCATTTAGAAAGGGGAATTGCAATGTTGTTTGAAAGGCTGTATTTTAAAGGTTGTACCACAAGTGACATGGCTTCAGGATGGCATACAATGGGACCTGAGATTGAAGGGTAAATGATGTTTAGGAAAGTTAGAAAGCTGGGAAAATGATGGAGGAGAAGCTCTGTTCATTAATGATGATATAAACACAATAGATATGAACAACCTAAGTTCGAACTATACAGCGAACAAGAGCGAACTATACGGTTAATCGAAAAGCCCTGGGGAAAATTGATGCACAGAGAGATCTGGGTATTCGGGTCCATTGTATCCTGAAGGTGGCAATGCAGGTCAATAGAGTGGTCAAGAAGGCATACTGCATGCTTTCATTCATCAGACGGAGTATTGAGTACAAGAGTTGGCAGGTCATGTTACAGTTGTACAGGACTTTGGTTCGACCACATTTGGAATACTGCGTACAGTTCTGGTCGCCACATTACCAAAAGGATGTGGATGCTTTGGACAGGGTGCAGAGGAGGTTCCCAGGATGTTGCCTGGTATGGAGGGTGCTAGCTATGAAGAGAGGTTGAGTAGAATAGGATTATTTACATTAGAAAGACCGAGGTGGGGGGGGGCCCAACCTGATTGAGGTCTACAAAATCGTGAGAGGTATAGACAGGATAGATAGCAAAAAACCTTTCCCCCCCCGCCCCGAGTGTGGGACTCAATTACTAGAGGTCACAATTTCAAGGTGAGAGGGGAAAAGTTTAAGGGAGATATGCGTGGAAAGTTCTTTACTCAGAGAGTGGTGGGTGCCTGGAACGCGTTGCCAGTGGAGGTGGTAGAGGCGGGCACGATAGCGTCACTTAAGATGTATCTAGACAGATACATGAATGGGCAGGGAGCAGAGGAATACAGATCCTTGGAAAATAGGCGACAGGTTTAGATAGAGGATCGAGATCGGCGCAGGCTTGGAGGGCCAAAGGGCCTGTTCTTGTGCTGTAATTTTCTTTGTTCTGGAAACCAAGACGTTGAAGCAGTTTGGATACAGCAGAGAAATTATAAAGGCAAAAGGTCACTCAAGGGAATGGAGTACAGTCCTCCTAACAGTAGCCACACAGTAGGATAAAGTATAAAAGCAAAACATAATGGTATGGTTTAGAAAGGTAATTGTAGATAAACACAAGTGATTTTAATATACATATTGACTGGAGAAATCAAATATGGAAGGGGGAGTCTAAGCGAGGAGTTCATAGAAAGTTTGGTGAAGATGCTTAGAACAGCATGTTCTGGAGCCAACCAATCAGCAGGTTATACAATGCCTAGAATCGTGCAATGAGACAGGATTAATAAATGACCTCAATGAAAGTCTGTTCCTCTACAACGGTATCTGTGATCATAATAAATCTAAATTTAACATGCAGTTGACAGGAGAGAAGAGTGGGTCCAAGACTAGGCTTATGATCCTAGCTGATGGTAATGCTGGGCAAGTCAGATCCCAGAAATGAAATCTAACTCAATAGATTGTATATTTCATTTTAGCAATAGTCATTGAAACATATTTACTCAAGGCTTCAGATGTTCTTTAAACAATAGAATGTAAGTTTACTATACAAAATGAGGAATACAAACAAGCAATGCTGTGCTTGGAAAGATCGTGACACAAACATCAAAACAAAGTTTCATCTGTTATCAAACACCATCCATTATAGAGAATCCATAACAATTCTTTACTGAGCTGATGATTTCCAGTTTCTTTTTCTTGAACTGGCGAGATAAATGTTAGAGAGCTTGGAAAAGAGAACCTGCTGAGAAAGGAGCTTTCAAGCATCTGGATGCAATGGACCATCCATCAGTGCTGGTTCCTCAAGGGCAAGTCTTCAATGGTGGTAGATGCAGCTTTCCACTGATACTTTCATTGGAGCTCCACATCAACACAGAAGTCACAAGAGTGCTCAGCTGGCCAAGGGAGGATTGGCAGAGGACCAATCATCTTGGTGATTGCCAGCCATCATCAGCTCTGGATTACATGCAGCACTCCCCGGGTTTTGGCTGCTTCTCCAAGGGAACTGCCGTTGATGAAGAAGTCCAGCATCAAGCCACTGTGCCAGTGCTGCCTTTAAACTGCAACATGTCCTTGAGATCAGGAACCTCTGGAAGTCTACTAAAATTCTGGTCCACAAGGCTGTTGTGTTGACCAACCACCTTTATTGCAGTGAAACCTGGGTGGTCCAGTGGCATCACATCACCTTAAGATGCTCAAGAGCTTCTAACAGATGTTCCTACATTGAATGCCATCACTGGCATTGCCAATCAACAATGGAAAGGTTTGTCAACAATGCTATCAGGTGAATAGTCAGTTAATAATAATTTTAGTAATTTATTGCAGTAAAAATCTTAAAACTAGAAATCTTATTCTGACATCCTTTTCAGCCATTAACTGGAATATGGAATTTCTCTACAACAATTATAACAAGAGCCTTACCCTTAACTTAAAGGCAGTTTCAATTTGGCACCAAGATTGTCAGGTGACAGGAGTAACCTCAAAAAGCAGGGTAAGCAGCCAATCACACTAAAGTATCCCGACAAACAGTAAACCAAGAAGTTAAAAGCAACAAATTTGTTCACTTGTAGGTCAAATATTTCACATAGCAACATTGCATTTCACAAAAAGCAACTAACTGGATTAAGCTGGAAGCTAAAATATGAGCAAAGTTTTAAAACATTTAAAACTTGGAAGTTTTACCTTATAATGAATAAACCTGACATTCATAAATATAAAGTTGCTTTTCAGAGCCAGTGAGCATGCTGAACAATTTTGACTAAATTAGTTTGGCATTAAAAATCCAGCTATAGCTCATTTAACAACATGCAATTTTTTCAAGGACTTATTTTAAAATAGTGAGATGCAAGAAAATAAGAATTAGTTCAATGATTTTCAAATCACTGCAGACAGGGGAAATCTTCCACAACTCACTATGGAGAAACATAGACTTGCTGTTTGGATTTCAAGATCACTATGTACATGTCTGGATTCACAACGTTCTTAATTGTTTTAGTGGAATATGGCAAATGCTGACAATTTTACTGACATTATCATTGCAACTATTGCATAATTTCAGTTACATTCAGAAGCAATTGTTTTCCTAGCTTTTCTAATGCACTATGAAGGCATTTTGATTTCTCTTGCACCAACCTGTTACTTATTTACATTAAAATCCTTACTCCATCTGCTTAATTCATGAAGAACATCTAGAATTCTACAAATCTCCCTTTTAGTAATCCCTGGGACTCTCCGCTCTGTAATATCAGTGCTATATTACAGTGGTAGTCTTCTCCATGTTGTTTAGCAATATGTTAACACCAGGATACCCAGAAGGCACTGCCACACAAGTCCATTTGTCACTGACCTCTAGGCAGAGATTCATTTATCACCTTCAGTTTCCTTCTGGCAAGCGACTTAGATTTTTTTTAAAAAAAGCTTATTTCCTGTAAATTTCACTGTACTAAGAATTATCAGGAAACAAGCCAGGCACTAACCCCAAATCATTACATGTTGGAATCTGATTTTGTAATATCTTATTTTGTAATACACTTAAAAGTTAGCAATGCAATATGAATAATTGGACAAAATATAGATTAGAAATGTTAAAGACTTTAGATGGAACACAGTGACCTAACACATTGCAGCAGCATTGAATGGGAATTGGTCAAATTAGTTGCGTGTAATTAATAGCTCATTTTTTCACTGAATACTACACAATCATACCAATAATATTAGATCAATCAACATGCTTCTGACGCAAAGTACTTTTTCAACTTAGTCTCATCAGCACTAAACTTAATTTATACACCACCATGTCTATACCAAGGACGCATAATGGATGTAGCATTTGGGATGACTTAACTCCTGTGGAGAATATGCAGTTAGGTAGAATCAATAGCGGTGAAGATTGGACAATCAAAAGGATTTAATGGACCCAATGATCATTTCTCATTCTATGCATTTGCACATTGCAGCAATTCATAGTGGTATCTCACATGGCACCAGAAATGGGCTGGCATATAATTTAAAATGGACAATACCATCAGTAGACATTTTTGTTCTGTCACAGGAAGTTTATGTGGCTTGCTCAACTTGCAAAGGAGTATCCTATGCATTGTTGGCATTGTCATTCTTGCCGGTGATATTTAATAATCAGTGAAAATCACAATATTATGCACAACAAAATCTGCTACAATGCACTTGCATATTTCTATGCCACTTCTGGCTCAATTCAGCACTACGCTTTAAAACTTTGCACTCAATTTCACACAGGAGGTCACTGAGCTTCGATAGACTTTGGCATTCATAAAACCAGGTTGACACACTATAGAGAATAGAAGGAAAAGCAAAAGGAACAGAGAAAAGCTTAAACACTTCACAGAATCCCAACAGTGTGGAATCAGTCTATTCAGCCCATCAAGTCCATGCCAACCCTCCGAGGACCATCCCTCCCAGACTCACACCTTTACCCTATCCCTTCAACCCTGCATCTCCTATGGCTAATCCACCTCGCCTGTACATCCCTGGACATAATGGGCAATTTTGCATAGTCAATTCACCTAAACTGCACATCTTTGGATTGTGGGAGAAAACCAAAGCACCCGGAGGAAATCCATGCAGGCATGGGTAGAATGTGCAAAATCCCCCACACAGATAGTCACCTGAGGGTGGAATCAAACCCAGGTCCCTAGCACAGTGAGGCAGCAGTGCTAACCACTGAACCACTGTGCCACCCTGCGCTGCCACTTGAATCGTGTTTCTACCGAACAATGCATTTGAAGATTAGTAATGCACTGAGCTTTCTAATTGACCCACAAGGAGTTATTAAGTGTTATTTCGTTCTCTTCAGCTTTCTTTGTTCATTTGGGAACAAAAGGAAAACCACAATAAATCATCTGAAGCAGAGATAATTGCAGTTTTTTGTGCAATAATAAATAACTGAAAATCTAAATAGGGTACAAAACATACTCTCAACTTCAACAAATAATCGACAATTTCAGGTTGAACCCAGCAATAAACAGAGAAAAAAAATAAAGTTTAAGTGCCACATGAAACAATTACCCTGCAACGGGATTAGTCAGGTCAGTGTTCACTCATTTTTATCTGTAACTGAACTAAAATATTCAGCTATTCATTTGGAGAGATACGAAAATGAAAATACTTTAAAAGAATTCTTTCCAAGTAACTTGAGTTCATGCTTCAGTTACAAAATGAAAAAAAGAAACTTATGCATATTATCCAGTTTCTTCACAGGAAGGAAACTTGTTTTTTAAGATTTTTTCATAGGATGTGACCATCATTGCCAGCATTTTGTGCTCATCCCCTCTTGCCCTTAAAGTTGCGGTGGGCCACCTTCTTCAACTGTTTAGTCCAAGGTGTAAGTACACCCACAGTGCTGGTTAGTAAGGGAGTTCTGGGATTTTGACCAACACTGAACAAATCCCAATATATTTCCAAGACAGTGTGTGACTCAGAGAAGAACTCAAATGTACTAGTGTACCCATGTATCAGCGGATTTTATTCTTCTTGACAGTACAGGTCACAGGTTTGGGAAGTCCTATCAAGGAAGTCTGAACAAGTTGCTGTAGTACATATTCATAGCCACAGCATGCTGGTGGTTGAGGGAGCAAATGTTTAAAAGGTGAAAGATAACAACTTATTTGTCGCAAAATCTATTATTTGACATCTGTCATTCTCTTCCTTCTGGTGTGTTTGAGGTTGCTGTTATTAAGCAGTCACAATTTTGTTTGACTGCTCATCTCATTCAACCAATCCAAGCAGGGACATCTTCTTCACTCATTATCTAAAAACCAGTCCAGAACAAGGGTTACTTTACCCGAAACGTGACTGCTCCTTTCCTCCAGATGCTGCCTGGCTTGCTGCATTCTTCCAGCCTCCTGTGTGTCTATCTTGGATTCCAGCATCTGCAGATTTTTTTTGTCTCGATCTAAAAATCTATGCCTAGTTTAGAAGCCTTGGAATACCATCAAATTTGACTCCCTTGCCTTTGATGAACAACATCCCTCCTTGAATGAAGGTTACCAAACACAAATTTAATTCACTGGATTTTTTCTGAATGTATTTCACTTTTTCACCCAGCCAAATACTACAGTGACTCATTGCCTTAAAAAGAACTAACTACAATTTAGCCACATTTGGGAACAATCTTCAATCATTTTCATTACACAAAAAACTACTCCATGCTAAACTTCAGTTTGTAGCAGGGTAGATTCTCACATTAGCCCATAAAAGTTTATTTAATCAAGCAGGAGTTGGGTTTTTCCCTTTCAGAAAACCTTGCTCATTTAATCTTTCTTTGGTACATCTGCCAGTACTTTGGAAACTTTCGAAATCCAAATCAGTTACACTTAAAAGGATTACCAAGAATTTAAATATGCAAATAAAATCAGCTAGAGGGATTTCAATTCAACTTTCAGGATTTCCCAATGGAAGGGGCCAGACTTTAAGAGTATTATTGAAGTTTTTGTAACTACTTTTCAAAACAAAACTATCCCCAGGTACATTACGTTTTTTAGTTCATAAGTTAGTAAATCAACTTGTATTCAATATTCACAAGAGAAAATAAATATAAAAAGCTGCCTTAAAATGTATTTAATTTTCACATTTTATATTTTTATTTGTTCAATTTACTTTAGAATCAAAAATTTTCTTTTCCTCCAGTGACTTTTTAATCCCTCACTTGTTCCGCTTACTTTATAATGCATTCATCTTGGTTTACATTAACTGCCCCTAATCAGTTTGTACCCTCGACAGCAAGAAACACATTGCATTACCATAGCAAAGAGAGAGAGAGAGAGAGAGAGATAGAGAGAGAGAGACAGACAGACAAAAATTTTGGCTGCAGCCCTGCTTAGAAGATCAGATCACTAACTTTGAACACGATTGCACTGGGGAGATGCAGTTGGGACAGCAGAGAGGATGGGGCCGGGCCTGCAAGACTCTTAAACAGGAGGAAGGCAACAGGGAATAGCTCAATAGACGAGAGCCTTGTCACACAAAAAGCCAAGAAGTGCGGTTTGGGTAACATAAGGAGAGACTACCTGAACTTAGTCACACAAGACAAACATTCTGAAAAGTAAGCATAAATTTAAAATCAAAGCCTAAGAATAAACATAAATCATTTAAATCACATATTTAAAAAAGTTGCTTTAATGTCTTTGCAGAATTATTATCAGAAACATGACCAGTCCATGCTGACCACCTGATTACATGGTCTGTATTGATCAATCAGCAACTGTGGAGTCGCTGCCTCATATTAGCCAGCTAAAATTATAGGTCTATAGCACTACAGTCTTACAAAAATACAGTTTTTCAGGTAGAATGATTCATTCCTTATGGACTTCATCAAACAGTATCAGTTGTAATCAAGAGGCTTACAGCTGCTCTTGTAAATACTCTCAAATTTATTCAGGCTATCCTTTGCAAGTTGTTTAACCACAACTGTTGTGGTTATGATTAAAATGAATATAATGGCCACATGTTGAAACAGAAAAGGTCTACAGCCAAAGTAAAATACTAGTTAATGAAAACTGATGTAATTCAGTGTATTTCCACGGAAAGGGGAATTATAAAATTAGCATAATTTTGGTTTCAATGTTAAGGTGGAAAGAAACTCAGAACAATTTTACACTCTTGAGATTGTTCCTCTAATTCCAATGCATGCATGCGGATTTTCCATTCAGTTTAATTTAGAACTCCAACAAATCATTCAGTTCAAATTAGAAGTAAAATAGTATGCTTTCCATGTACAATCAAACTATGTCTGGTCTACACCCAAAAAGCAGTTGCATAACTCAACTGGAAGTCCCAAGCCATAAATCTTGAGCAAAAGTTACTCCCATTGATGATTTACGGGATAATTCAATCGAAGCCAAGGTGTGGCAATGGTACGTGTATGTTAGGAGTATCTAATTCAATTGTGATCTGTTGTCTTGAGCAGTTCTGTGATAAACTTTGTGAAGTAAAGGCACAAAAAGTGAAAACAGGCTAATTTGGGATATTGTGCAATAGTAACAGAACAAAACTTTAGTACCTTTCCCAGCTGTGCCTGGAGTGCAAAAGTGCTGACTCAGGAGATGGGTCAATTCTGATTCTACACAAACAATTTAGCTGCCTTACCCTTGACCTATACAGTGGATGTAATCATGCTTTCTCATGTGTTGGCCACAGAACACTTAATCAATTGAACAATAAGTGAAAATGAGCCCTACTTTATTGGTTCAACTATAATGGCTGCATGTCTGGAAAGACCTTTCATTTTTGCTCGAGTGTGCTCATTTGCTATCGCGTGCATGATGCAACATGAAACTTATAGGATCAAACTGCATTAAACAGCTATTAATAGAACACTGTTACAACATTTTCTAGGGTTGAATAATGAACCTTTTAAGAAGCTCTCATACTTCGGTGCAGAATAGTAATCAATGCAAAACAGGCAGTTAATGGATTACAACATCTTGCCCCTTGGGTTTTTTGGTCCGATATCAATGATAAAGAGCTTGAATTACATTATTAGAAGGATAATGGTTTTTCTAATGATATTAAAATTATTCCCACTGCATTGTCCCTGGGAACTATGCACAATGCCTAATGGATGAGGGACAATAGAGAACCTGTTGGGGGCATTGGAGTGGTGTGGGGAATGAAAGGTAGCATGGAATGGCATCAGGGGATGAGAGTTGACAGGGAACTTGCTGCGGTAAGGGAGATGGTAGGTGTAGGTCATGTCTAAGGAGCCAACTGCATTGGGAGCCGAGTTGTTATGTTGGAGAACTGAGAAAGGCCTTCGAACCAACTCATACTCACATGCCTCATGCCGTCCAGCACAGATCACAAAATGTACTGTGAATCAAACCCTCATTAAAAAGATGAAAATTCTTTGCAAAGTCACTCATGAACCAGGAGTGCATTTTACAATGCTCTGAATTTCTCAGGTCAGGTTTCCCAAACTCAAATTATTGTTTTCAAAACATCAAGAGACAAAATGTGAACTGCATGTGAACAGAGGGGCAGATAATGGTGTCTATTTAATGGCAAAATACACCAGACTAGGGAGTGAGGTAGAATGAAAATGTGAGTGATGATCTGAAATGATGCACATTTGTATTGTGTTCCCAAATCTATTATATTGTAATCTAGCACAACAGGTTGGGAGGAAATTTCCAAGAATGATACGAGGGATGAGGTATCATATGACGTCTCATAGCAAGTACGCAACGTACAGTTAAAAGGCATGCTCATGGTATCAAAGTATGTGACCTGAAGACATAAAGATCTTAGTATCCATCATATTGGGGCCATATGCAGCACAGCATGCTGAAAGGAACATATCAAAATTAGCAACTAAATTGCTCAGTACTCATCCTAACATAGCAGTGCTTGGGGTTGTAACATTTGTAGATACCAGAAAATATAATAAAACTCCAGTGAATCTTTGTGTATTATGTTACCTATGTCTAAATCATAGAATCATAGAATCCCTACAGTGTGGAAACCGGCCCTTCGGCCCAACAAGTCCACACCAACCCTCAGAGCATCCCACCCAGACACATCCCCCTATAGCCCACCTAATCTACACATCCCTGAACACTACGGGCAATTTAGCATGGCCAATCCATCTAGCCTGCACATCTTTGGAATGCGGAAGAAAACCAGAGCACCCAGAGGAAACCCATGTAGATATGCGGAGAATGTGCAAACTCCACACAGACAGATGCCCGAGGGTGGAATCAAACCCTGGTCCATGGCGCTGCGAGGCAGCAGGGCTAACCACTGAGTCACTGTGCCGCCCCATTCCCATACCAAACTTCAAGTCAATTAGTTTTTTTGAGTAATTCCTCTTTAATCTCCCACAGCTTTTCATTTTCACCAGTCACTCTGTCACATAGTATTTCTGGAAGATTTTCTGTATCTTCCTCTGTGGAGACAGAAGTAATGTATGTCAGCAGTGGGTTGGTTGGTGTTTTGGAGAAGAGAGATGGCCTCTGTCAGTGAGTGAATACATCAGAGCACTGCACTTCGGAGATGATGGACATGGCACTCACTCCTGCTCCTCAGTCCTCTGTCCCTACGTTCCATTCTGCCCCTCACATCTGCTGCACAGGAGCATTTGGAGACCACTTGCTCTTGGTACCCAGTAAATCTAAACAGAGGAGAAGATTCAGCCTCTGAAGACTGTCACTCATGGTTTGGTGTGAGATGCAACATATTTTTGGGGAATAAAAAAAGTCGGTGCTGGTCTGACACAGGCCTCCTCATCTCTCTTGACATAAGTTTCCCCTGTCTCCATTGGTTATGTCGTAGATCCAGATTCTCTGTGAATACAGCAGCAACTCCACTCCGCCCCCCGCAATAATGCACCCAGATGTTGCTCACAAAATCCTCTGTTCTCCCTGACTGCAACATTTGTGGACAGAACTTCCACAAAAATAACAGCCGCTAACTTTCCAACAACAAAATTGGAGAACATTAGAAACAGGAGTCGGTTATTCATCTGCTCAAACCTACCTTTTCCTTCGATAAGGGCTGATCTGCTCTAGGCCTCATCTCCTCTTTCATGCCCAACTGCCTGTAGCCCTCAACTCTTTGATGCATCAAAATCCATTAACACCCACTCCCCCGCACCTCTAAACATTTCAGTGATCTAGCTCCCCTAACTGTCTGGAACAGAGAAGCCCCGAAAGTCACTACCCAGTGTCAGATAGAAACACACCTCACATGTATGCTGTGACCTATTGGCATGAACTAAAGTTATGAACACAAGGTACTAAATACCGTCACGTAGTAGAAGGTGAAGTCCTACCAGACCATAAGCTACTCTCTCATTAGAGAGAGAGAGAGAGAGACACGACTGGTATTACAACTCAAGTATTGCCTCCACAGATATACATATCCTGCTGAATGTTAAAAAAAAAAAAATCACTGTATCGATGACAGATCACGAGGGCATTTCAGATCAGTGGGTCTTACAGTCATGAAAATTCATGAAACAGGAATTACTTTTACAGTATGGGATTTTTGACAGAATAAATAAGATTGAATGGATTCTACTGGTGGATGGGTTAATAAGCTATGGATGAAGATCCAATATAATATGCAGAAAAAACAGACAGGAGATGAAGGAATAAAACATTCATTAACTGGAGGTAGAAGTTGAATTGGGACTTGAATTGGCAAGAAAATGGGTTACCCCTGAAAAGGAAAATTTTGCACCTCTCTGGAGAAATAGCAGGATGGTGAGACTAACTGGATAATTTTTTGAAGAAGCTGGTTTAGCTGAAAGTCAAAAAGCCTCAATCCCTTCTGTATGATCCCACAAGAGCATCTGAATCAAGTGAAACAATTTTTTTCTATCTGCTGATCGAGCTGTGATCTACTGAAGTCTAAAGAACTTAACATTAGTGACTGAAATGTGAACAATATTTATAGAAATAATTCACTGGTTAGTTGGGTCCACAAAGATCCAGCAAGCTGTTCGTACAGATGTTGTGTGTTTTATTCAACACTGAAAGCAGAACGAACTCATTTGTAGTGTTTGGACAGTGTACTTTACTTTGGAACAGCTGCGAGCTTGGATATGTGCCAAATCACAGCAACATTCAGGAGACAGTCCTGTCAATGATATTTTGTTGATTAGGAGAAGTTTGCACTCCAGACAAAAATTGAATCTCAATTTACAGTTTATCTTCCTCTCTAAAGACCTTTCACTTCTGTTGTAATGTCAAGTGATACTGCTGACAGCTACCTGACATGTTATAGGTACTTCTTACAACAGATAAGGAAAACACAAAGATGTTTTAAAATATATAAAAAGCAAGAGGATAACTAAGGAAGAATAAGGGAAGAATAGGGCCAATTAGAAATTTTTTAAAAAAGTAACTTGTGGTGGAAGCAGAGGCACAGATATAGCTCTTGAGTACTTCACATTTTTACAAAAGAGGGGGACAACTACAACTAACTGTAGTTAAAGAGGAACTGAGAGAAATATTTGATGGGATCAGTATGTAAAATATTCAAGCATCTTTGCATTTCAAAAGCTTGATTAACCACCAGGTCCACATGAAACATGTGCCAAGTTAAGGAATGCAAAATCAGAACAGCAAAATCTCCGACCATTGTTTTCCAGTTCTGTCTGGCTCAAATTGTAGTACATTAGTAATTACATGTTACATCTTACTTGTCGGGTAAATTAATGGAAATAGTTCAGAGACAGTATAAACTATAATTTATTTGACAAATAAGTTAGGACAGTCAGAATGAAATGATTAAAGGAAGGTTGAATCTAAATAAATTGATTTTTTTTGCAGTGGTGACAAGGAGCATAGAAGAGTGCAATGAGTTTGACGCAATCCCTATCATTCTTAGCAATGTTTCTGACAAGATCCTACATGCCAGATGGATCATAACACTAGTAGGTCATGGGATTCAAAGAAAAGTGGCAATTTGGATCCTAAACTGTTTCAACAACAGGAAGCAAAGGACTATGATTGATGGTTGTTTTTGTGACTGGAAGATCGGTTCCAGTGTGTCTCTCAGGAATCCCCACTGAATCCTTTGCTTTTTGTGATATATTTTGATGATTTGGACCTTACTGCAAGGTTTGTGATTAATACATTTACATGTGATATGTAAAATTAGCCATGTGAAAGAGTTGTAGACTGCAGTAAGCTATCAAAATCAAGTGGGCAGAACAATGGCAAATGAAATTCAATCTGAAAAAATGAGAGATAAAGCACTTTGTGAATATCAACAAGCCAGATGAACATACAATAAATGGTAGGATTTTGGTAACTGTGGAGAAACAAAGGGACTTTAGATGCATGTATACAAATTCTTGAATACAGCAGGATAGGAAAAGAAGGTGGTCAAGAATGCAAATAGATCATTTTTTGGCGCAGGTTTAGACTGTAGTAGCAGAAAAATTAAGCTGTTGGGGTGCATTTCTGTAGTCCTTCTCTTCCTTCTCCACCATCACATTCCCAAACACCACCATGCTTGAACAAGCATTTCCTCTGAGAAACAACTGGAAAGATTATTAAGACTAAATCAAGTCTAGCTAAGTCTGAAATATGCCACAGAAGGCATGCAGATGGTTATATTAATTCACTGCAATGTATTGGTGTATCAAGTCTGCCAACATCTTTAACGAAGGGAACTTTGTATTTACAAAATTCAGAATGGAACAAAATCTAGCAAAAGAGCTAGGCTCAGCTATTCCAATTTCCCTGAGTTGCTAATGTCTTGTAGTGAGTTAAAATGCGACCTGAATTGTGCACTCATTTTAGCACTTTTGTCACAAATCAGGCAGTCAGATTCATTCGACATTGGACAATCAAATCACTGGTTATGTCATACGTGTCAGATCTTGATGAGAAACATGTTCTCTTTACTCATGTCCAGTGACCATCACCCTCTCTCTCCCACCCACACACGATCCTGGTTTCTCACTGTACAATTTTATTTTAATTTTCTATCAACTACACCATTTAAAATGAATAAACTATACATGTTTTAACAATCATTTTTTCCACAAAGGATTCAATATTCTGACCAGCACTTGTACGCGTTTTTTCATGTTACTCACAATTTGTTGCTTTCAACAGAAGGTGAAATGACTTCATTTTTTATCAGAATACTTCATGATTCATTATCTGTGAACCCTGACCCTTATTCTTTCAAGAAGAAATCACAACAAACTCAAAACAATAACTCCGTTTCTCTCTCCACAGATGCTGTTTCTTCAGCATTCTGTGTGTTTGTTTGATTTTGTTCCCTTCATTGTAAACTCCAGATCATTTACAGAGAAAATAAGAGTTGTCCAAGACATATCCAAATAGAACATCATTTTCCTGTCTTTTTGTGTCTGAGAAACTTCACGTCATCTCTTCCCTTCTTCCCCTTCAATTATCTCTCAGCTATGTGCCCTACGAAAGTGGTAGGGCATGAAATATTTTTCAAAATTCCCTGTAATCCACATCCACTTTAATTGCATAGTTTATTGAAAAGTTCAAAAATAAACAAACAAACAGCCAATTACAAGCTGTTTTTGAAAGTTCTAACCTCCCTGGGTGAACCAATACAGGGTGATGTGTGGTTTGCCTCCAGGATGGCATTTATACCAGACACAAGCATAGCATAAGCATTGCAACAACCCAAGAACTAGACATATATAGCATAGTAAGAATATCATGTTTATTACAGCTCATTACTATATTCAAACAGAAGATTCACAGGCACACAAGTGCCCGGACTAGTATCATTTTATGCGGTTAGAAAGAGTAGTATGCTTCCATTAGTGTATCATGCTTCAAGTAACACAGTTAAAATGTGAGACATTTATACCCTCAGGTCACATGTCATGATACAGTGATGATATCATGAAAATCTCGCTAAAAGTATAATGACATACAGAACACAACACAAGCCATCCCCAAGTAGGTCTCTTTAAAAGGTACTACACAGGCATGTTTATAAAACTTTTAAAGAGGCCATGCACTATTAGACAACAAAAAAAAACTTAGAGGATACGTCTCTAACCCTGATTTACTAATTCCTTCATCAGTGCCTAGTAATTTCATCCCACATTATAAATGTTTGTGATTTACCAGTTTAAATGGTATTTGGCAAATTTTATTTCTCAGTCTCTTCAAATGTGAGCGGCACTTTCCACCCTCCAGTCCTTCCTGCATCCTTTTTGGAATTAACAGTTATACCTTCCTTAGGTTTCTTCCTTCAGTTTATTAGCTTATGGGTATTAGTTATTTTTTTAAAAAATGACTATCATCTCCAACATTTCTACACCCATTTCTGATGATTCCGTAATCTCAGTATCCACTAGTTCTGCGAAAGTTGAGATAAGATTTCTTTTTTTTGTACTTCTTTCATAAGAATAATCAAACCTACCTTGTTTCAAATGTAATTTGCCTCCGCAGTCAATAATATCCAAAATTAAGCAGTTACAAATGACAATTTAAGGGAAAGCTAGAAAAACAGAGAGAAGAAAAAGAAGGATATGTTGATGGGGGTGGATGAAGGAGAGGAAAGAAATTAACGTAAAGCGTAAACATCAGCTTGGACCTGCTAGGCGAAGTAGCCAGTTTCTATGCGTAAATACTCCGTAAAACTTTACTGAGCATGTGGTGATGTCCCAGCATTGGAAACAGGAACATTAACTGGAGGACAAAATTGTATAAAAGGTGTCAGATCCACGTAAGTCTCCAAGCAGCAACATAGAGAGGGTGCAAGATCAAATTAAATTATTCAGCTGAATGAACATGGTGGATTTATTCACTTGACTGAATACTTAAATGGTGTTAGATGTTAATTTGTTCTGAACCGTATTCAATGAAAAGCATTAATGGAATCGTGTAGTCAGTGTGAAGGTACACTGCAACCATGGTTTCATCTGAAAAAGAACATCATTGCCAGTAAAGTGCTTTAGATCATCTGGAGGTTGCAAAAAGCACCAAAGTAATTTTAATTATTGATTTATTGCTTTGTAGCCACGGCTGTGTATGCAATTTGTTTTGCCTCCCTTAATCTAGTGGGGCAATTGGGAATAATCAGAAATGTGGGACAAGGAAAGACGACAAAAGCCATCAGCAGCAATTCAGAATAATGTCCCATCCAAATCTGCGTATTTTAACACTTACTTTTACATGCCCGTTCATTAGAAAAATTGGAAGCAGTCAGAGGTCAAATTCATTCAGTCTATCAAGTGAAGCTTAATTAGATCTCCATAACTAAATGTACATCAAGTAATTTCAGGTCACCACATGTGATGCAGTTATAATATCCATAGAAGTTGGTTGTAAAGCCTAGCAAGTTTTAATTAGGCTAACTGAGAACTTCAGACTGACTCACAAAACAACAGCATTAGGCGGACTTTCAGCCTTGATGTACAAATTGCAACAACATCGAAGTTTACCCATTCCCCTCCGTCATCCATCCAAAAGAACTACTTTAATTAATCATTTCAGAGACACAATCACTGGCACTGGTCTGACAAAAGCAAACAAAGCAAAGGGCTGTAAAGAAGGCATATGGTGTGTTGGCTTTCATTGACAGTGGAATTGAGTTTAAGAGCCGTAAGGTTATGCTGCAGCTCTACAGAACTCTGGTTAGACCACAAATGGAATATTGTGTTCAGTTCTGGTCACCTCATTATAGGAAAGACCCTTTAGAGAGGGTGCAGAGGAGATTTACCAGGATGCTGCCTGGACTGGGGGGCAGGTCTTATGAGGAAAGGTTGAGGGAGCTAGGGCTTTCTTCACTGGAGCGAAGCAGGACGAGAGGAGACTTGATTGACGTTTACAAGATGATGAGAGGCATAGATAGAATGGATAGTCAGAGACTTTTTCCCAGGGTGGAAATGACTATTCTGAGGGGGCATAATTTTAAGGTTATTGGAGGAAAGTATGGGGGAGATGTCAGAGGTAGGTTCTTCACACAGAGAGTGGTGGGCGTGTGGATTGCGCTGCCGGCAGTGGTAGTGGAGTCAGATACTTTAGAGACTTTTAAGCGACTCTTGGATAGGCACATGGAGGATAGTAAAACGTAGGGTGTGCAGGGTAGATTGACCTCAGTAGGATAATCGGTCAGCACAACATCGTGGGCCAAAGGGCCTGTACCGTTCTATATTCTATGTTCTTTAACGTATGCAAGGATAGATCTCAGCCTCAACCTGTATAAACTGTCTTGTAATAGTAGTAACAGTCTGAACAGGAGGGACAGCCTAGACTTGGAACAAAGTTCAAAGAATAGCATACCAGCATTGTAATTATTGTATCCAACTTATCATTGTCCAATTGTTCTGAATGTAACGGTCAGTACAAAAGTGTCTTCACATTTGCAAAAGTAAAGATGTCTTTCCAGTTCCTTATCTAGGGACCGTTTACACGTTGAAATAGGACTCTGCAACATATGCTGTCTAAATATTTTATAAATAAAGGTGAGTCAAACAATGTACTTGCTTCTTTAGTGACCCGACCCCAGAACTTCTGCAGTATACACCTTTTTGTTGAGCATTAAATTCAGATCAACTGGACAGTAAAAACAGTCTTCACACTTGCAAAACTAAAGATAACTTTTCATCTCAGGACCATAGTACCAAACTATCAATAACCTACAATATATACTGTCTAAATATTTTTAAATAGAAGTGAGTGAAACAATGCACTTCCCTAGAGATTCAACTCCAGTATCTTTGACTAAGAGACTGTGGTCTTTGCTTTTTGAATTACTGCCTATTAGTTCTCCTATTTTCCCCCATGGTGGGAGGGGATGCTCAATATAGGCTACTCCCAAGATTTTTATTCTCATGCCTTTAGCAAGTCTCTGGACAGTACCAAGGCTTAGCTTAGTGTGACTCAAAGAGGAAATGCACTGATTCCAAATCTACATCTTCACATTCGAAATGGAAACTTACCAGTCTGTTACTTGTTGAATTCCTTGAAAATAATACTGCAACAGAAATAACAATCTGCATCCTGAAAGTGACAGATGTTTGCGAATGAGCCTAGTCCCTTCAATGGTTTAGTGTATAAACATAAGTACATCACAGATTGTGTGGAAAAGTCATGCAGATCCTGGGTTCAATGCGTAGTGCACAGTCACTGCAGGGCACAAAAATCAGCCTCAGTACCCAAAGATAGGAAAGAGAAAGATTTGCCACAGTTCCCAGGTTCAACTGAAATCCACTGTCCCTGCTGGAAAGCAGTTTGTTGTGGACAAAAATCAAGTCCTAGCTTTGTAACTTCACATTTATTGATTAGATTTTTAATATTCATTGCAGACTCCCACAGGTATTGGAAAGCTGATATCTATGATGCTTAATGTTACGAACAGGACAGGAAGAATGTGTTGATAATTAAAGGCCCACTGCATCATGGGTCACACACTAATATGAATTGTTTAAATGACCAATTGTTATCGTTGGGTACTGCTACCTCAAATAAAACGGACTTGCACCAAGCTTCTTCGAGGAACTCAAAATAATCTGTTTATTATAACGCAAACTTATTCTTAAAACAAGTGGCAAAATCTGGCCAACGTCTAAACCATAATCCAGAATTAGAACGATACCCTCTTTTAATCCCGAACATTCACTTACACAGGACAACAATGACTCTGCAGAGTTGACATTTTTACAAAAAGGACAAGACCATTCCTATCGGCCAATAGTCTGCAAAACAAAGAATAGATCTTGATGACTCCTCACGGTATACCAAGCTTCTTGTTGACAATATCGAATTGCTGCCAGCCATATATTGATGGAATACCTTTTTAAACAAAGCACCAGTTCAATTGGAAACCAAAACTTTGAACAGTGGCTATAGCTCAGCATCTCAGGGCTTACAAAGATAATTAAAGTACTGATGTGTTAACTTTATCGAGTTTCCAAGTTTCAAATCAGGAGAATGGCAGAGAGATTTTTGTAGCTTTATCGAGTCTTACTGTTCCTTTGACTTTCCAGGTGTTTGAAGCAAAATCAAACCCAGCCAAGGCTGCTCAGCAATTAAGAGTACAGAGATAGATGTTCCAGCAATTAAGGCCTATCAACACTTATTATTCCAGAAAGTGTTAAAAAGTTCAATATCTTTCAGTCCTCCACATAATTATTAATAACCCATGTCCTTGTTCACAACAGTACTATAATTATACATTAATGCCTTTAGGAGGAAGAGGTGAAAATTGGAATTGGAAGCTTAATATATTCTCAAATATATATTCTTAATTTAACTTCCAGTTACAAATTACTGCAAACAATTCAAATTTTGCTTTTGGGAGAAAGGATTGTGGATATCAGTGTGAACCACTCAGAACCATTTGTACCTGCTAGAAGCTGAATAAAAGATGCAAAATTACCTATTGATAGGTTTTCCTTCCAACAGATGCACACTGTTGAATTCTCTGTTGGGAGGAAATCAACCTTGTGACTCAATGTAACATTTTTTCTTCAATGCAGGAACCAACAAAATGTGGCGAGGATGTCCTTATGCCACCTGTTTTCATAATTACAGGGCAATAGTAGCAGAAGGAAAAGTAAGTGGTACTGATGAGTGATTTTATGCACATGTAGCAGCATTCGAGAAACCCCTGGACAGATACATGGCTAGGAAGGGAATAGAGGGATATGGATACTGTAAATGAAGACAGTTTTAATACGGACGGGCAAAACTTGTCAGCACAGGCTTGGAGGGTCAAAGGGCCCGTTCTTGTGCTGTATTGTTCTTTGTTATGGAATTTGATGACGTAATTAAACACAACTGGCATCACCACATTGTATCTTTACCATCCTAACTTGCAGAGAAAACAAAGTTCACTTCATGGGGAATGTAATGCCTCTTTAAAACCAGGAAATTGGATGCCAGCATGTTCAAAGTGACTCAACCATAGCTAAGTGATTGAATAACATTTAGTGTCTTTTCACTGATCTTCAACATGACTAAGTATTCACAACAAACAAATTATAGTTAAGTATGTAATATTGCACACTATATAACCAGTTAACCAGTAATCATTTATTTGGATTTTGTGCATGCAAAGAAATGCTTTCAATTTCTTAAACTGAAACTGAAATCTCATAACCAGAACTGACAAAAAGATACATAATCGCCAGTATTTGTCTCAGTTGTGCCTTTAGTTCTACTACACAGAGTAGTTCGTGGAAAACCCTCACTGTCAACCCGTACTAAATAAAGGCAGACGAGAATCAAAGTCACCAGTTATATCCAAGTATAACAGTCCAAAAGGAAAAATCTGTAAAACAGGCAAATCACACATTCTAGTCCATCTTATCTCGTAAACTTCAAAATGGAGCTTCAGTATTACCAGTACGTTCATTTCAAAGTATTACTAGCTTTCTACCCCTTCAGGGTAGGACTAAGCCTAACTGTCATTTCTTATATTTTGCAACCTTCCAACAGCTTATTAACATTGTACAACACTTTATTTTTCTGCCATATTTCCCTTCCATATCCACTTCTACAGCATTGGTTCTGGCCATTATATATCCACAAATGGTTTAACCTTCACTCTTTAAATTTTGCCTTGATGTTTTGGCGCTTCAATCTCCCTTCATAAATTAACCTTCCTCTTTTTATCTCCTCACAATTCACATCTACCAAGGAAATCATGAATAATCTACTCATGCAAAGGTATTATGGTGAGGTTTGTGCCATTAACTATACAACTAAAATATTTTAAAATTAGAGAGTAGTAGAAAGTTTAGTACCAGCATGCTGTTCCATCTTTGGATCCCTGGGTTCAAGTCTAGCCAATACTAAGGGAATGATGAAATATTTCACATGACAGCGGTAAGACACCTATGTGAGAGAAGTGTTCAGACTGTCCAAACCTCACTACGACTGGAAATAAGATAACGATCAGAAAGTTGGCACAAATCAACGTGGTCAAAGTGTAAGACAATAGAAATAAAAAAATTCACAGTAACATTGCTGGAGATTGAGAATTAGGCATGTTAATAGGCAGAGTTGAGTTGCCTCAGACAATACTGTATTTTATTGACACCTTCATATTGAAATACATACTTATACAGAAGATGCCGGTCTTGTGGTTCAGTGATGTTGTTCTGACCTCTGGAGCTGAAGCTATAGCTTTGAGTTACATGCCAGCATGTGTTCACTTTGAAAGGTAGCCAAGCAGATTGATTGCCAGTCTGCAAGCCCTTCCAATAAGATGGATGGTGGCAAACCCAGGAAGGTTTCCTGGTTAACCATCCTCTGAAAGGCAGTGGCAAGACATTACAGTACTTTGCCTATAATTGGACATCAATTGAATTGACATTTATGATGCAATCCTTGGAAAACAAGGGCAGGGAAAAGATATAAACAAGATGATGATAAAACAGAATGCAGTTTGAATATATCACTGTCACTGCATGTAAAGACTGCATATTTTATTTCACAGTATAACATTCCTGTCCTACAAAATAAGGTTGAACATCAAAGTGGCCAGAAAGAGTGACAGTCACACTAGCTGAGACTAATAGAGCTGGAAAAAGGCATTTGGGGAAAACAAAATTGCAAGAGGAAAAGAAAACTAAGGAGGATTACATCAATTAGTAACTTAGACTATTGAACGGAATTCAAGTCTCTCATGGGACATGTTCAATGCTGCCAAGGTTTTCACTTGTACTGATTGTTGATACAAAACAAATTAGATTGTGTGGGTGCTCAGTATCACAGATATTATATCATTACAGGCTTTAGTAAACAGTGGGGTGCAAAATGTTTCATTGCAATGGAGCTCAAGTGAGCAAACTTGATTGAGACCACGAGCAAGAAAGTACAAGGTTAATAGTGGTGAATACACAAGTTAAGAAAAATGTGAGAGGAAGAGAAGAATATTAAATGAGTGTGAACAGTCACCATTTTAAGTACTATCTGGAATGTGATTTGTGCAATGACAACCTCAGAAAAGGTAGATGTGAATTCTCACTCTTGAGCCCCGTTATTATTTGAAATGAAATAAGGCTTGGGTGTGTAGGTCACCTTCATGTCACAAGAATTATTCTTCCTAGCATCCGTATGTGTACTTTGATAAAAATGTTATTGAGAATGTGTGTCTGTTGTGAATCAAAAATAGCACTTTTCTATTTATACTATCATAGAAGTCCGGATGTAAGAAAATGTTGAAGATTATGGTAGGACTGGGAATTTTCTCAGATCTATTCCCACTTTGTCATACTTCTTTTCTTTGGACCATGTAAGAGTTTGAAATCGTAACAGGGGTTAGTGTTAAATCTTATGGTTTGAATTAGTGATGGCACTGATGATTAATGCTATTCTAAGAATGCTTAGTTTCTTGGTAGCAGGGAAAATTAATTTGTCATGGGTATTTCAGCTGTACATTTAGTTAAATTAGCATAGTCTTATTATCAAATTCCATGATATTCATGGTCTGCAATTTCCACAAGGTTTGTTATTAAATTCTGCATAAGAAAACTGGTTTTCCCAATTTTCAAATCAGTTAAACCAAATGCAAAATGCATTAATCATCAATGCCATCACTGATACAAACCATAAGATTTAACACCAAGCTCTGTTACGATTTCAAACTCTTATATGGTCCAAAACAAAAAGAGTATGACAAAGTGGGAATAGAGCTGAGAACATTCCCAGTCCCTACTATAATCTTCAACATTTTCTCACATCCAGACTTCTAGGACAGTACAGATACAAAAGTGCTATGATGGTTCACAACAGACACACATTCTCAATAACTTTTTATTTAACGTCCACAGCATGTATTTTTCAAAGTACACACATAGATATTGCGAAGTATAATTCTGTTATGTCATCCACTGTTTGCAAAGTATGCTCACCTGGTTATGGAGGCAAGAGTGGAGCATCTCCAAGGAACACATGTTCTGAAGTAGCTTTTATTTATGATCAGACTTGTATACAGATCAGAAAAGTCACTTCATCACCTGGAACAAGGCAGGATGGGAGTGCTGAGGTGGGGAGGGGAAAAAAAAAAAAGAGAGCCAAACACATACGTGGGACAGCTCTTCATCATCAGCCACTGGCAGAGTATTGAAGGCAACTCACCCTGACAGCTAGGAATGTGAAATGCGAACAGCAAGCATACAAGTGAAGGGCAGGGGAGAGAATGCATTCATTTAGATTCACAAGGGCCAGATTGGCTAAAGAATTCTAAATGCAACACGACCTTGAATCTTTACGTACCTGTTTTGACATTAAATATCAAACAATGAAAGAAGAACAGGCTATGACTCACTAAGCTTTTCCTTCTCTAAGACATTGAGAGTTCATAACTATGATGAATTTATTCCTCTGAGGAAGACGAATAATGAAAGATAAATGTTCAAGGGAATTGAAATATTCTTCTCGAACCTCAAAAGAAAATCTAGGCTATTATTGTAGCAGCCCAGCCTAATTGAGTACAGAGAGGTGAGATTACTGTTTAAATTGGGGAAAAAATTGCAAAAACCCATTAATTTTTTAATTCCGAGTTCAATGATCAATCCTGTGTGTGAGAATAAAAACATATTATAGAAGTACAGTGGATTTTTGCCTTTATGAGGTATGAAATTGTACTTGCACAAATCTTTCGCATAAGCACAACTGAGATGTGTCTAAACAATGAGTCATATTGATGGTGACTCACTCAAAAATGTATTGAGAATACAAATGAGATCCAAGGTTCCAGCATTTCCTGTGGAACTATGCTTTGTACTAAGGGTATGGTTAATATAATAATTAAAAGGGCCACAAAGCATTTTAATAACACATTATACAGAATAATGATCACCAGTAGTTGAATCACTGCAAGTTTAATTCAGAGTGATAACTCACAGATGATTAACTGGACCTTTACATCTTCACTACACTTCACATATCATGATATTTCCTATTTCTAGCCTATTAATTGGATTACCTAAACATGCAAATAAATTGGAACACTAATTTCTATTAATTGAAAATTAATTAGGCTTGGATGTGCAGGTTACCTTCATGTCACAACAATCATACTCTCCATTATTCCAAGTTTTCTGGTTGTAGGCAAAATTAATTTCTCAGGAGCATTTCACCTTTATACTTGGTTAAAAATTAGCATGGTTTTGGTCTTATTATCAAATTCCATGATATTCATGGTTTGCAATTTCCACAAGGTAAGCAATTAAAAAAACTGGTTTTCCCAATTTTCAATCAGTTATATCTATTGCAAAATGCATTAATCATCAGTGCCATCACAAGTGCAAGCCATAAGATTTAACACTAACCTCTTCTGTATGATCACCAAGCCATAGAAGGAAATATTAGGGTAGATGGCCAAAAGCTTGATCAAAGAGATAGGTTTAAATAGTTTCTTTAAAGAGGAAAAGGAAGTACAGAGGACAACAATTTTAGAGGGGGATTTCTACAGCTTAGGTCCTCAGAGGCTGAAGACACAGCCAAAGGTGTAGTGATTAAAATGGTAGATGTTCAACAGCATCGAGGATGATGGGAAGACAGGATTCGAGATGTGTTTGGATACAAGCAGTTAACTGTGCAAAAGAATGAACACAATGTTTCTTTATGCTCAACATATTACAGTGAAGCAGCTGTTTCTCAAATATTTTTCCCCAAAATCCCCACAATTTTCCTTTCTCTAAGATGTTGTTCAACAGACAATCATGTAATAGTTGGTCTTCGGAGCAAGGACACCAGAAAAAACAACTTTTAAAAAACATTATTTGAAATCACATGCTTCAATTATTTGGAAATATTTCTTGTTGAATAGAAGTAATGCTAATTTCCCACTCCAAATGGTCTAAATCACAATCCTTCAGTGTCTGATCACTTAGTTTATGGTCCTGAAACAATAACATGTTAGACTTGAACCATTAACTCTGTTTCTCGTGAGACAAATACTACCAGCCAACTTTTCGGCTCCAGTTCATCTGCACATTGCTGGAAGCTACAGCTACATAAACAGTTCTACATGTATCAAATTCCTTACTTTCAAAATATACAGCTATCCCTATATACTCCAGGTTTCAAACAGTTCTTTGTCTTTCAAATCCACAATTTTGAAAAGCACAGAAACTGAAAAAAAAGGCTCTTTACAATTATCAGCTTATGTCAAGTGCGATGCACGTTTTGAATAATTATTATTTAGGAATTGAGATTCTAAAAAGTAGAGGAAAATTGATTTGTTTTCAGCGGAGGTGACATTTTTTAAAGCAGTCAGAAAGTCAGTTTTGAACAGCAAGTGCAAACATCATATCCAAAAATTCCTGCAACTTAAATGAACAGCCAGAGAGCTGGGCAGCTAACTTAATAAAACGTTGATGCAATAGAAATTTACGACTATATAAAGACAGAAGTTCAGAGGCCATAATAAGGTTTTAGTTCAGAAGAACTGTTTCATATCAGCAAGAGGGCAGTTAAGCCTGTGAAGTCTTCAGGTTGGAAAGAAGTCTTTAGATTTTTTTTAAAAGCAGTCCAAGAAAAAGGACTGGCAAAAGGTTTAGGAGGTATGGTAGCACAGTAGTCAGCACTGCTGCCTTGGAGAGCCAGGGACCTCGGTTCGATTCTAGCCTTGGTGACATTTTGTCTGGAATTTGCACATTCTCACTATGTCTGCCTGTGTCTCCTCCAAGTGCTTTGGTTTCCTCCCAGAGTCCAAAGATGTGCAGATTAGATGCCATGGTAAAAATCTTATGAAGGACAGAGAAGGTTGGGATGCTCTTTGGAGGGCACTGCAGACTCAATGGGCCAAATGGCTTCGTTTTGCACTGTAGGGATTCTATGAAACTACCCTTGGGGTTTCCCTTAAGAAAGATTGCCTGTAGCCTTCAATGTTCAGGAGACAGTAACAGAGAAGATCACATTGAATGAAGAAGCAGAAAGTCAAAAAGGAAACATTTATAACTTCATCAGTTGAAAAAAATTAATCAGTTAAGATAGGATACCTCACTGGGATCAGGTATCTATAAAAGAATATTGCTGGAAATAGGGTGGATTTTTTTTGCTGTTCATGTTAAGGTCTTCTAAATTGTCATACAGATCACACTGGTATCCTCATTAGACTATATTTTCATGAGTGACCACAACAGTAGCCGAATTGTACACAAAGCCTATTATCTATCAAACTCTGGGATATTTACTCTGGGATCTGACTTGTCTAGTATTAGTATTGGTTAGTATCATAACTTGAATGGATAGGTGGTGGCATGGTCATAACGTCACTGGAGTAGTAATTCAGAGGCCCAGTCTGAATTACTAGTCTTTCGGGACATGGAATTCAAATCTCAAAATGACAGCTGCTGGAATCTGAATCCCACAAACAATTCTGGAACATTTATCTAGCTTCAGTAATGTTGGTCATGGAACACGATCTATTGCTGTCAAAAAATCTGAATCACTAACACCCTATAGGGAAGGAAATCAGTTGACTTTACCTAGTCTGACCCAAATGAGATTTCGGAGCAATGTATGGACTTGTAATGCCCTTAACTACCTAACAAGGCACTCAAATGAAGGCAAATTCAGAATGGGCAACAAGTGCTGGCCTTGCCAGGGATACTCACATCCTAGTAATGAGTAAAATAAAAACATTTACAAGAGGAAATAAATTAATTAAGTCTATTTAATTACAATTTTCCTCCACAAACATATCCCAAGTCCCAACAAGTCTGCAATTACTTAGATCTTCATTTAAACCACTATATGTTCATACTGTCCGATGTCTTTCCTTAAGAAAACAACCTGCCTCAAAAACACATTAATTTTTCCCATTTCGATAGCTTTCTCTGTTAACTTATTACATTTGCCCTTTCCAATAAGATTATGCCCGAGTTATACCTCCTAACCCCAGGTTTTTAATGTACAAAAGATTCAGAATTGAAGTCATGATTTAATTAACTGATCTCAGCTTCATGGGAGGTGGTAAGGACACTCAGGAGCCTGAATTTAGAAATAGAAGATTAGTCACAGTTCCTGATTCACATTGCCAGATAAAGGCCTGTGCTACAGGCAAGTTAATGTGTCAATGGACAGAAGGAGACTCAAGTACGATACTTCCATGCCTGAATAGTCTACTAATATCACTAGTACATTTCACATGATAGTAATGCCAATACAATGCTATCCCATAGAATCCAGCAAGCACTAAACTCAATACTCCATCAAGTGAATGCTAGTTCTCCACAGAGTAATCCATTCAGTCTCTTCAATGCCCAACTTTAAAGAGAAAAATGGAAAATATAGGGGACTGTTCTTAATATTGGATGTGTCAATTATACAATTCCAAATGCCTAGTGTTTCTTTCAAATTGTAAAATTTAGTAATGACTTCAAGATTACTCCTTTCCTACACCAGAGATAGAGATTTTGCTAAAATACACACAACCATGGATGGGAGGTTAAAACAATTCCCAATCTACTGTCTTAGCTGTGTTTAAAAGATCTTATACTTGTGGTATTAGTCAAATAAAAGCCAAGGAGATCCCCACAGTCCAGGTGAGCATTTCTCTCTGTCGCAACCACTTTTTAAAAAAATTATCTGGTCAGGTATCTCATTACTGTTTGCTGGCCCTTACCGTGCACATGCTGGCTATGGCATCTCTGTGTGACAACAGGGTGTAGGTACAAAATAAGAGTACTCTATTAGCTATAAACAGCTTTAGGACATTGTAAGATTGTGAAACCTGTTCCTTTTCTTTATATCAACTTTGACAATTAACTAACATAAGAACAGTCAGGAAAAATAAATGTTTGCTTGTTGATTTGAATGCAGTTTGTTAATCCAGATTGAAGTGAAAAGTATAGAACACAGCACAGTACAGCACGTGAACAGGTCCTGTGGCACACTACATCTATGTCAACAATGACACCATTCTAAACTAATCCCATCTACCTGCACATGGTCTGTATCTCTCTATACCTTGCCTGTTCGTTTATCTCTTAAACTTAGTTATCATATCTGCTTCTATCACTTCCCCTAGGGTGGGTATCATGGGATTCAAACCCATGTTCCCAAAACATTAGCCTGGCGTTCAGGATTACTAGCCCAGTGACAAAAGTACCAAGCCACCACCATCCCTGGTGGTACAAGAATCTAGTGGTCTATGTACCAACCAATTTTTTTTGCCACTGCATGAACTCAGAGGTTCACACATAGTAGCAATTTCTGAAACGGCAAGTCAATAGGTGCACACGCCAATCAGCACAAGCAGACTCTCCATGACCACGTGCCTTAGAGAGAATATAGCTGGTGGTACTAGAACAAAACACCAGAAATCGAATTAAAAACAAAAAACAACAAAAAATGCTGGAAATACTGAGCAGGTCAGGCAGTATTTGTGGAGGAAAGGAACATGATTTTTCCTGGCTGCTTCTGATCCCTTCTCTCAGATTGAAATGGTGGTTAAAAGCCTGTGATATGTAGACAACAGTCACTCAGTCTAATTTTGTGCAGCAGGATGCCATAAATTGTGGTTTCACTTGAGCACATAAACATAAACACTGATCTTATGGCACACTACATGTGTTCCTACCTCTAGACCAGAAGTTCCATGTTTAGCCCCACCTCCAACAGATATATCGTGTTATAACATGTCGAAACAATTTGATTAAAACTATAGTAAGTAGGGATATACACTGAAACTGTAATGTGGTTTGAAGTATACGCTTATAATGTTTCACAACATTAACAAATATTAGACTGAGTAAGGATTGGCTCTAGTACCCTTCTCCGCCAATTGGTTTTTTGGAGTTTAATATATCTATCCAATTGAAACGTTTTAATATTTAAACAATTTGTTTATATGGCAGTGTCTTTTGCACTGAAAGGCACAGAAGCTAATTGACAAAACCTGTAGTCATAACTTAACCCTTTAATGCCTGTTACCATTCTACCACACCAAAGTCAATATGCGTTTCTGAAGTGACGTGCACAGATCTAATCACAGAACAAATCAAAACATAATTTCTTCCTTTCGTATTCCAAACTGCCTGAAATAAAGGGCAATGCTTACACTAGACTTCTCAACAATTTTTTTTGGTTTTTCTCCACCTTTTCTCATTTCCAATATGCGGTACACAGGGAATCAGTGGGATACTTACAGTGGACTAGATACTCACAAACCAATTGCTGATAAGCTAGGGAAGTGGGAACTGGGGGAGGATGTAGGGCAGACTATTTGGGAATTTAGGGCATAGACTTCAAAATGTTTGTTATTTAGCATTAAGACTGCAATAGAATGGACTTAATTAGAACCCAACTGCAGATAACATTTAGAATTACAGTACAATCAGAACCAGCATCACATACTGCACATAATGAGCAATTCCATATTACTGAAGTATCCCAAAGACACTGACAGTATTGGCAATACTTATGAAAACTTCTTCTGCACTTCCCTCATGTCTATTCCACTGAATCAATAGAAAAAGAACAATATATACTCCCAAGACTGACTGTTTCCTTTTGCCCCTAAATTGCTCAAATTAAAACTTCCTTTTTTGAATAAAATAAAAGCAAATAAAATGTTACTGTCTGAATTTGAAAACAAACAATACTTGAGCAAAACTCTTTCATACAATTCAATTTTGTATCAATTTTAGCTGTTTTCCCTCAAAACTATTAGGTTGGTTACACAAAACTTTAAAATATTATTTGTTATTAAAATAAACATACCCATGAGTAGATATGAAATGTAAGGCATTGTTTTCATTAGAATTGCTGCCTTGGGGTGTTAAAGAGCAAGGGCTGAAATTGTTACTGTCAAAGTAGGCACAAAAGCAAAGAAACTTCAAGAAGGGACTGGCGAAGAATAGAAACTATTTTAATTAAAGACGCCTAAAACCTTCACAGCAAGATTCTCACGTGAAACAATGCATGCTTGAATTTTCATATACGGTCCAAATTTTGGGTTATCGTTTACCTGTACTTCAAAGGAAGAAAGCATACTGTACATAACAAGCACCTCCAAATCAGTTAACAAACAGCTAATATTAATTGCTACTACTCCAAAGTTTCAAACAATTACAATGCACTTCAATGGTAGAGTAGTGGTAATGTTACTGGACTAGTAATCCAGAGTCATAGGCTGGAATTCCACAATGGAAGATGATGAAATTTGAATTTAATTAATAAATCTGGAATTTTAAAAAAATGATCTAATGGTGACTATGGAACTCCTGTTGATTGTCACAAACTTCCTTTAGGGAAAGAAATCTGCCATCCACTCCTGGTCAGGTCTACGTGTAACTCCACACCCACAGAAATGTTGTTGACTTTTAACTGCTCTCTGAAGTAACGAAGCACGTCACAGAGGTCAAGGGCAATAAAGGGATGGGCAATAAATGACAGCAACACTCACATCCCATGAATGAATTTAAGACACAAAGACAGTCTGTGATCAGCATTCCCTCACAATAGCTTTTTAAATTAAATTTAAATCTTTATATTCCCAGACTGTCTATAAATGAATACCTGTATATAATTTTGTTGCAATATTCAATGAAGACAAAAACTGTAAAAGTGAGGGTCAAATAGTCTCCAATTACATATTCACCGCTGCCTTGATACATTTCTAGTAGCTGGTGCTTTTCATTTCTCAAAAAAATGAACTGCATTCCAAATAACCTTTCACATCCTCAGGACGCCCTCAATTTTATCAGAGACAGAGATAAAGAATTACTTCATGCATGTTGTTACTGAAATTGAGAGGACGCACTGCAAGATCAATGTGAGAGGCACAAAAAAAATCTAGTTTTCAGAGTGGTGTTGGAGTGATAAGTATTGGTCAGGAAACTAGAAGGACTCCTCTGCTCCTCTTTCAAAAGTGTCCATGGCATTAAAGATACCATGAAGATAAGCCTTTGGTTTAACACCTTATCCACCGTCAAACATCTCCAATTGTACAGCATTGAAGTGTCAGAAAAAAAAAGTACCTTTTAAAATGACTTTGTTGTACAACAAGTGTAACTGGTAATCAGTTTCTTAGCTTTTAGTGCACTTGTGCCTTAGAAAAATTAATTTTAAAAACTCTATTTGAAGGGCAAAAATGCATCTGTTGATTAATTTTCTGAGGAGGCATAGTCAGCCTTCGATACGGTGTGTTTTAGACTAACGCAAGATATTGTGGAATTCCATTTATGTTGGATGTAATTTACCCTTAAAATTCCATTCTTTTCTCCACCTATTTAGTTGAATTGTGATAGAAACGTGAGTGCAATCTGGCAGAAACTCCAGGTCTGAGCATTCAAGTCTTGAAATTGGACTCAGGACCACAACTTTCTGACCCAGACTAGAGTACTATTACAAAGTGGCAGACAAAGTGTTTACTTTCGGGATTAGATGCTAAAACATAGACTCGTTACATGCTAGAAAAGGCTGTCAGTGCTTGTGCTGACTGCCAGTGTGATCTATGTCCTTGATTCATGGATCTTCACACAAAAGACACAAACATATTAAGGTATCTTTACAGCAGATGTATTAATAGCCTGCTGTTGATTCACGGTAAACTCTTATGCTCCATGGACGGTGAACAAACAAAATAACCCAGCTGCATCAAATTGCACTGCGTGTGTCAAAACATCATGATGCAATTTTTCTGTATTCACCTCATTCGCATTCACCTGTATTCACATCATTCCTGAGCAGCCATTTGTCTACATACAAAACATTTGAAATTGAGGCATTAAAAACTGACACCATCCTGTGTTTAAATTCATTTGACAAGAGTGACCAAAATGAAGTTACCATCAGATACTTGAACAGACAAATGCATATTAATATCTCCTCTTTCAGTTTGTATGCAATACAGAGTTCTGCAAGGCTGTTTAGTAACTACACACCAATTTCTGGAATCATACATGAACCATAAATAACAATATATTCAACAAAGCAAAGAGATGAAATTTCAGGGCATTAGAATGAATGAAGAAACCAAGACATGTTTAATTATTAAGCTGCCTATAAAAGTCTGCCTAAAATTGTCATTTCATGTCTTTGGTGTACTACATGACAACTGTTTACAGGAAAATAACTTCCAAAAGAGCTGAGATCTGAACTTATATTTTAAAGATTTATATTTCAGTGGCATGTTCAATAAAATAACTGTTTTATAAACTTGACAAAATATAATATTTTATCAGTAAGTCCAGTTCTACACCTTACTGGCACCTCAAGACCATTTTTCTACCTTAAGCATTAATTCCAAGGTACAGTTTCACTATCTGATGCCTCATTCAAAATGGGTAGCCTATAGAAAAAGACGAGAATTTCCTTGGCCAATACAATGGGTAGTTGAAGGGAGGGATGCTCGGTCCTTGCTCAGGCCAATTCACATTTTCACCAGATTCCCTGCAGTATTACCATCAGTGCTCAGGAGCTCAGCACTAAGGCAAGGATTATGACGACATCATCAACTTAACAGGTCAATCAACATTCCAACTTAAAAATACATTTGCTAGAGTATATTAATTAAGTAGGTCAAAGTCTTTCTTGATGTTTCCTCTACATCATCAAGCAAAACCTTAAGGCTTTTGTGGTGCAGTGATAATGTCCCTAATTCTGGGACAGTACGTCTGGGTTCAAGTCACACCTACCATGGAGGTGCATCATAACATATCTAAACAGATTGGTTAAATAATTTTTTCACCAAGCCAAACTGGCCACCTAAAGCATGCAGGTATTAGTGTTGTGTAACATGACTGAAGCAGTTAATGACAGGCAATGTGAGGTATTTAAATTTGACAGCCGTAACCTGCTCCACTGCCACCTGGAAATCATCCAGTCACAAGTGCAGCCGAGTACTAAATGCTGAGGAAGGCATCGTAGCGCAGCCTGATTCTGTTCCCATATAAACTAAGACAAAACACTAAACTTGCACCTTCCACCAGGAAGTTGGTGAATGGATAGCAGAAGCAGTAACCTGAACAGATTTACTCTTCTTCACTTCCACAACAACTCAGGGACTCTGCACCAGTCCACTGTCATCCTGGCTTAAAGTAGCTTCCCAGCATAAATCACAGTGAATATATGACTGATCTTTGAGAATGTCTCAGCAGCCCTATGGGCCTTGTGTTTACCCACTGATGCGTCAATCCATTGATGCTGCATAATGAATTATTAATATTTTGTAATTAGAGAAATGAGAAAATCGTTTAAATCAGTCTTAAATTGTCAAGTTAAATCATAGTTAAATAGTACTCTTGTCCCAGTGGGGAAAGAGCAAAGAATTGTGGATCACATTGACAGTTTAGGACACTGTACACCCTTATCTCAGTGATTTCAATGGCCTTGTATAACCTAACAATGCAAGTTTACACGTTTTGATGTTGGTTTTATTCATAAAGAGTTTGATAAAATCATTGAGAAGACTGCACAAGAGCTACGCTGACAATTTAACTCTGTCTGGATTTGTCATCAAGTCCACAACATGAATCCTTTGAATCCTTAAAGTTGTTTTGGATTTTAATTTACAGGAACCCCATCTTCAAATGTTTAACTTTTCACAGTGGAATCATTAATAGATAAGGGAACAAACAACAAAAATATTTTCAGTATCAGAGATAAAAGGTACTGCAGATGCTGGAGAATCCGAGATAACAAGGTGTGGGGCTGGATGAACACAGCAGGCCAAGCA
>JAHRHZ010000070.1:13723604-13749600 GCA_024137785.1 Ginglymostoma cirratum
TGCTTGGCCTGCTGTGTTCATCCAGCCCCACACCTTGTTATCTCTAATATTTTCAGTACGTTGGCCATTGTTTTAAATCAAATTTTGTTCATACATAACATATCTCAGGATGTTTCGAAAAGATTCTAAGTAAACAAAATTGGACACCGAGTCAGTCAGAAAAAGGAGAAAAACGGAAGGGTTTGTTAAAAAGCTTATTTAAAGAGATAGCAAAGAGGTTTTGGGCAGTGACTGCAGAACTTCGAGCCTTTACAGCTGAAGGCAATGTTGGGACAAGATGTGGCAGGAATGCACAGAGACCAAAGTTCTAGGGAGTACAGGATGGAGAAGATTGAAGAGATATGGAGCAATAAAAAGTTAACACACCTGATTTTCACCACTAACATGTGGAATGGCATCATCGGCTGTTTTAACTATCTTCTTTCTTACACTGGAAGCTATACATGTTAATACACGGAACTTGGTTCTTTGCAGGCAAAAAATAAACAAAAAAATTTTAAATCGACATATATTCAACCTGTTTCAATTCAACAGAAAAAGATAACAGCCCTGTACTGGATCATTTCTTGGGGCAATACCTCGACCAGTCAGAATCAAACTGCTTGGTTTAAAATGTAAACAAATCTGATAGGTAACTGTCAATGGTGCATTCTCCTCTTCCAATTAGTCCACATGCCAACTAATTAGCTCTGGGCCAGGAGCCCAGGTTCTACCTGCTCCAGAGACATGTCACAATATCTCTGAATGGAACCGATTGTGTCTTTTCAGTGGAAAGCTTAAAGCTGTTACATAAACTTAAGGCTTGCGTTATTGCTGGAGTTCAATGAACATGCCTAAATATTGCTAAGAAATTACTCATTTTGTAAAAGCTTTTCATTTTGCACTTATCAGGACAATTTGCAAGAATGCCAATTCAAGGGGAAAACCTACATCTAGATATTTTCTCATCAACCTGGGCTTGTATGTAGCTTATATATACAATGGCGAATTTGTGATATGAAGTGTCATAAACAGCAAAGAGATGAACTAGTTAATATCATACTATTTTAGTTGGCAATACCCAGGAAAGACACTGAATGCTCCCAGCTCAAACATCACACAAAACTACTGAAGCAGGCACCTATTATGTCTCATTTTAACATTTCAAAACCACAGTGCCTCTAGTACTCAGCAGGACACGACACCACAATACTATATTAAATCAAAAGAACAAACTTGAGTCTTGAAGTGGTGCTTGAACTCACAAATTGCTGTGGGAGTACAACCAAACTGAAGACTTGCAATCAATTTTGCACAGTTAACTTGCTCACTTTTGATGTCATGCATTGTTTTGTTTTTGAACTGAAACATTACTGAGATGATTTTCTGTTACCAAATATTGTATGTTACAATTTTAAAAACAAATAACGTAACCAAGAATTATATGTGCATAAACTACGACAAAAGTTCATTGAACCCAAAGTCCACTCCTCCAGTATTCAAGCAAGCTCAGCCTAAAATCCAACTGTACTTTGACTGTCATTAATAGATACGTCTCTGTTACTTCGACTGCCAGATTATTCTAAATATAAAGCTCTCTTTACAGGAAGAGACTCTGTCTAGTATTCTTTCTAAATGTATTTTTGAGGGTCTATTTTTGATAAACTGAGATATTGTTGACAGATTAGGCTCCAAATGAGACCTTTGAAATGTTAAGATGCTAGCTGGTGTTGTACTTCATTGCATGCTTTCAAATCTTAAATCACAAAACCAGGAGGTATTCTCCCAATGTTGAACAAGGATGGGCAGTTTTGATGAAAGATCTGAAATATGTTTCAGATCAGGCAGCAAGACTGATGACTATTTCCAGCATATATTGTTTTTATTTCAGATTCCCAGCACCTCCAGGATTTTGCATTTGTTTGGGCAGTATTGGATTGCATATCCAGCTGCTTCATTCCATTCCCTATTAGTTAAAGCCCTGAGCCAAGCAGTGAGCAGCTCACAGACTAATTCAGTAAGCCCACTGCTATTTGTTTCTCATTCTACCTGGTAGGATAAAAATGTGCAGCTCATGCTTGATAAGGCTGAGCAAATGTACAGTGCTATGTGGCTGAGGTCAATATTTGATTGCTTCTATTGAAAGCAAAGTTGTTTTATATTAAATTGCAATGGCTGCTGGCAAATCTTTGACCTGTACAAAATGCTGTATGTGAATGATCTGGCATGCAATCTCTGCAAAGGAGAACTAAATTGGGCTCAAAGCTTGGAGTGTGGAGGAGGAAAGTACATTTGCTCGCAACTGAGTACTGAACTCATGAAAGGAGCTGGCAAAGCGGAGAGTGACAATCCTGTATTGAAACCTACAGCCCACTACTAAAGCTACAGTGTACAAATTCTAATTTATATCACTTCACAGGTGGCTGGTTTGATATTCTGTCAGACAACATTAATCCCAGCAATACCTTCTGGTTGTACTGCAGGATAGCAGTCATATTCATTCAGACAGAAAAAAACTCTGATGCTCATCACTGCCATTGAAAGGGGGTTAGGCGATCTACAAAGCGAGTCTACATTGGGAGTTTTACATCCATTACCTCTGAGACTTTGCACCTAACAACCGTGGCATTACTCTTAACAGTACGAAAGAGAGGGGCATAGAGAGTTGATTAGAAATCAGGACCTGCGTCCAAAATGCAGCCTTCTTCGTTGAAATCTATTCGATTATACAATGCATTATCGTGTCTTGACAATCCTCAACGTCGGAATACAAACCACGATAAGCAAAATGACCCACAAGTGGATTATTCCAGCGCCACTGGAACTTTATTAAACTCCAAAACCAGATCGAGGTGGCAATCGCGTGTGTGCATTGAACATTTAGCGAGTGCAAAATCCTGTGCAGCAGCTCAGTCATTTTAAAAACAGGCAGCTACAGTAATATTGAAGCCCGTGCAGTAAGGCAAGCCTCCAAAATAAACAGCAAAAAGAGTCTCGCTTTTATTCACGACTCCTAGTGGATAACAGGAGCATTTCTGCACCAAATTCTCCCTCAGAAACGAGAGAGGAATAAGAGAGAGAGGAACCTGTTCGATACGGGGGAGGGGGCGGCAGAATTTAAATGACAAGTTGATGGAAATGAACAGTCTTGAAGGAGAACATGTTATTGAGAAGGTCGGCGGCCACTTCCCCCACACATAGCACCCCCCTCCCAAAAAATAACAAAGAATCTTTACCTTATTCTTGAGGCCGCAGTGGCAGCAGACAGCCCACAGGTAATGGACGGTCCTCCACAGGAGGATGATGAAGAGGCCGCCGAAGAAGGTGACCATGGACGAGGCGAGGAAGGCCCACCACATGCGCTGGTCATTGCTGTCGCAGATGGTCTCGGCGTCGATGGGAATGATGACGGGATCCATCTTCAGCAGGGCCGCGGAGTGCCGGCGGCTGGAGGTGGCGGTGAAGGAAGAAGAAGAGGAGGAGGAGGAGGAGGAGAAGGAGGAGGAGGAGGCGTTTCCCCGGGCCATGGCTTTAGCAGCGGGGGGAGAGGGAAAGGCCGCGGCGGCGGAGGAGGAGCAGGCCCTCCGCCAGGCCCGGAGCCGCCATGGCAACCGACAGCTTTCTCAGAGAGAGAGAGAGAAAAGCTTCTTCTCAACACTTCTCCTCACAATCTCCACAACAACTGACGCACGGACAAATTAATAATCCCCAGAGCAAATTCCCATCAGTCAGGTTTATAATCCTGAGGGGAGGGGGAAGGAAAAATAAAATAATGGACTGTTTTGTTTTAAAATGCCCCTTTCCTTTCTCTCCCCCAATCTTGTGTTCAGAAGCTCAGAAGGGGACTTTTAAACAAAAAAATCCGGTAGAATAGTAGTTCTGGATCTTCTTCCTTTTCCTCTCTTTCGAATAGATTGTTGCTGGTCGCCTCCTTATATCTCTCCTTCCCTGCAGCAGCAGGGGATTCCAGTCACATACATGCACACCCACAGATACAAAAATCAATCATAGGTGGATTTCTGATTGTTGTTTTTCTCAAGGGGAAAAATAAACTGGGGGGAGGGGGGGGGAAGGAAAAAAAAGCGTTCTTCCAAAGCCAGGAGATGGACAGACACTACTGCTGCTGCTGGGTTTGCTCCAACCACTCCCTCTCCCAGATCTGCTCACACTGGTTGCTGCTGCTTACTGACTGAACAGGAGCAGCGACTGATGCAGATCAGCACAGCCCCTCAGCGCTCTGTTACTGATTGAATTAATCAGATTTTCTCCCCAGCCCCTTCTATTTAATTCTATTTCCTCAACCTCTTCCCAACTAACTCATTTTCCAATTGCACTCCACTACTCCCCCCAAGTAAAATTGCCAGAGATGATTTTGTTTTTTGTTCAATTCGATTTGTGATCATGTTTGCTGTGCACAAAGAATGCATTTGCAGTTTCACCTTTTGCCTTGAAAGCGCATCTTCCGCAAATATCTCGACCTCCCCCACAGCCACACCGATGCTGATTTTTTTTTACTGCAAATTGTAGGATGTCACCTCATTTCTACAGCAGATGGATTTTTTTTCCCCTGAAATCAGTGTCACGGATTTTGAGGTTTTGAAAACGGAAAATTGGTGTTGAGAGAAAAGCTGAACAGTTGCTGTTGTTTTCCTTTCGATTTCTTATTGGTCGGTGATAAAAGGTGGTTATGATAAAGATCTATTTATTCATCGTTATACGTTAAAGAACAAAGAGTTTTGTAATATGTGACTGCTAGCTGACATCTAGTGACACAGGCAGAGACCGAGCGCTCCAATTCAATACAACGGGGCTATAATTAGTTATATTTCCGTGGATTGCTCCTGTTATATAAAATCCTCAATTCATTTCCAACTGTCATCTTCTACACGGTGATTTGTCAATGGCCGTGTTCAAGAGGTGGAGGCGATGTTTATCTAGAAGATTCTCCCATTTATTGTGTATGTTCAGCATCATCTCGCGGGCTGATAACTCAAGATTGTTACAATCAATAACCCACATCATCACCCTCTCGCAACACGAATCTATACAGTGGTGCTAGAGTGGCTGGGTTTTAATCCCTTCCAGTGGTTGTGCGCTTTCCCTTATTTTGGCATTTATTTTTTGGACCGACAAATTACCAGCCGCCGGATCCATTAAAATAAGGAACACACACGCATTTAGAGGAAGCTTCGAGAGAACAGCTTCTGCCTCAGAAACATCCCCTGAAAAGGTTGCACCTAGGCATCACATTCAGAGTTTTCGGGGTATTTAGATGGAAACAAATAGCTTATTGATCGGCAAGGGAGTCAATGCCACGGTAGCCAACTGTGCATCTTCGATATCAGCCATGCCTCCTGCAGACGTTCACATTAAATCCAGATTTTTGCTCGTTTGCGTGAACTTATTTATTTTTTCAAATGTTTTATTCACGACGCTAAATCGCCAGGAATAATAAAAGTAATGCAAAAAAAAAGTTTGTTCCGTAATACCGAAAACGTTAAATAACAACGAACGAAATGCTTCAGTTTCGTAAACAAAAGACCACCACAAATTACTGGTGCACAATTAGATGTACGTAGTCAAAATGGAGTAATTAATGGTTGCTGAAAAATCTGTCACCCAAAAATTGACTGGTCATTCAAGTAAAACACTGTGAAATCAAAGGCTGTTACATAAAAATAAACCATTTTATAATTAGTAGGTTTCGATAACTTAATTCTACCTCAGCATTGAAAGGAATGAAGGTAGGTTTAAGTAAAACTGTTAATGTGCTTGGGACAAACGAAGAACTTACAACACGCTAAACAGCATGGTACATCTACTGCCATCTGGTGGCTGTGCTGCAGTTCACTGGAATGAGGATTCACGCGTGAAAACATTACCTGGTTAAGCCCTCAACAGGTGGTACCTGACCCGCTGAGAGTTTCCAAAATTTTTGTCTTTTGTCTAAACGTTGTCCGCGTTTCAAAACCCAAGTTGACCGATATATTTACTTTAAAATGTTTTCCGACTTGCAAAGTGGGGAATTGAATTTGAAATGGGCATATTCAAAACATATTTCGAATTCGTCATTTATAGATTTAGATAATTTGTATTACCTGAAAAAAAAGGGACAACATTCTTCAGCTTTTATTTGGTCCGTGAACAACTTTCAAATTGTGTGGTGTTGAAAATATAATCAATGAAGATATAATGGAGCCTGATGGTTGTTTTAAGTCTGTCAACATGCCGTGACTGTGTTCATGCACAAGTAGAACAGCTTTGCATAAAGTGGCAACTTACATCAAGAGTTAGGTGACAGTCTGATTCCTATTTTGTTGCGTTATGTGACTCTCGCAAGGAGCCAGGTTTCATATTTCACAGCTGGTCAATGGGATCTAATAGACACTGTACAGGCTATGCCTAAGCCTTGTTAGCAGTTTGAGAAGACAGATATACCTGTCCATTGCAGTATCTTCTCACATGAAAAGGAAAACAATGAATGAAGGTGCAAAATACATGCTGCAGAGAAGGGCAAAATAGAAGTTATTACCATACAATGTCAGTTCTCCCAAATGTGCCCTGCATTTACAGACTTGAGAACAGCATTATTTTTATTTACCCAAATCTCATTTCAATACAATCTCATGCACCCACATGTTTAAACACTGCTGGAATCCTTCAATACGTAGTATCTAAAGTTTAGAAAATAAATAAGATTAATGCACATGATGATAAGTTGTTAAACTTGAAAGTGGCAACATCACAGTGGAACATTTTTCTTCACTCACTGACGTGGATAAATAAAAAAAAAGCAATGTTTGAAACATTTCAAAAAACCTGTTCATACAAATAAATGTTAGTTCCCACATTTCTCGTTATCACTTTGTATTAGCAGAACACTTATCAGTCTCAGTTGTCCCTCAACAGAAGCAGAAAAGCACTATTTGAACTTGTGCTTAATATTTGACTGCAAATACAATTACCAGCCAGTTTTGTATTTTGATGCTGTCATCTTTTTACTGTCATTTCAATTATAGTAACAAAAGCTTTCATGAGTTCTGTGAGAAGTTACTCTAGCTGTTATTTGAACAAAGGATGAACCAATTTAAAATAAATTGAAAAACTATCCATGTTAAAAATAACAAGACATCTTATTGAAATGTCTACATGGTACATACACCAGTATCATAATCTGAATTCATCTCACCAGCCCCACTCCAAGAAATAATTTTGAAAGAAACATGATGTTGCTAAAGTTAAAGGAGAGTTAAAGAAGTATTTTTGGTCTGGTGATTTTCTATTATTAGCAAAACCAAGTTGCAACAAGACTGAATTTCAAGGAAGAGCATGGGATAAGAAGATATTTAGTGGCACCAACATGGTCAGAATGCAAAACCTTTGAAAGATTTCAAAGTTTAATTTTCTCTCAGAAATCAGGTATAGAAGACAGAATAGCATAAGTGATATGGACATGTGGAAATGTAATTTTAACAGAAAATATTGGAGATGCACAATAGATTTATTAGCATCGCGTTTAGGTAGTGGCAAACATAATATTATTGAATTTCACATCCAGTTTGAAAGGGATAAAATTGGGTCTAAGACTGGTATTTGAAACTTAAATACGGTCAACTATGAGGGCATGAAGGCTGAGCTATCCAAACTTATCTGGGATATTAGGCTAGGAAATAGATCAATGGAGAAGCGAACATATGGAGCAACATTTGAAAATACTCACAGTAAGTTAATTCCTACAATGAAAAACAATTCCAAGGAAAGGACCTATAATCTATGGTTAACTAAAGATATAAAGGAGAGCATCAAACTGAAGCAAAGGTGAATAACGGGTCAGATGTCTGGTCAGAACACAAAGAATAGCAGAGAATGGCTAAAAATATAATCAAGGCTAATACAGTAGATCATCAGAAGAAGCTAGCTAGAAGTATAACAACAAATAGCAAAAGTTTTTGTTGGCATCTCAAGAGGAAAAGTACAAGTAAATAAAGTCAGTGTAAAGTGTGTTGCAAAGAAGAGTCATTGAACTCTAAACATTAACTTTATCTCTCTCCGTGGATCCTGACAGACCTGCAGAGTTTCTGCAGTACTTTTTTTTCTATTTCAGATCTGCAGCATCCACAGTACTTTGGTTTTATTTAAGTAAAGTGAGATTTGGTCTTGTAGAGGCTATGAGTGGTGACATAATATGAGGTAATAAAGAAATGGTTGATGTAATGAATAAATAGTTTGCTTCTGCCTTCGCTATAGAGGATATATTTAAAAATCCCTTTAATACCTGTAAATCAGGAGGTTGAAGGTAAAGAGAACCTTGGTAAAATTATGAACACAAGGGAAGTGTTACTCAACAAATTAATGGAGGATTGCGGGTTGATGGTTCTCTGGGTCCTGATGGACTTCACTCTAAGGTCTTAAAGGGAGGTGGCTTTATGAGATAGGGAGCAGTTGGTGTTTTCTCCGAAATTCATTACTGTTGGGAAAGTTCAATTGAATGGAAATTAGCAAATATCGAGAAGGGAAGGAGGCAGAAAACAGGAGACTATAAACCAGTTAGCTTGACATCTGTTGTTGGGAAGGTGTTAGAATCTATCAGCAAGGAGATTACAACAGGGCCCTTGGAAAATCTCAAGCTAATCAGGAAGAATCAGCATTGTTTTGTGAAAGGGAAATTATTTATTGGAATTGCTTGAAGGAATAACATGCAGTATGTTTTAAGGGAGCCTGTTGTTGCATTATACTTGGATTTTTAGAAGACAGTAAGAACAGGTAAATGCACTGCACATCTTTCAACTCAACAAACTTTTCCGGGTTCATTTCTCAGGACAATATCCTGACCAATCAGAATCAACCTTCTAGTTCAAAATGCAAATAAAGCCTGGCAATTCAATGGTCAATCATTATTAACTGGTACATTGTCCATGGTTATGCATCTACCAAGTCCACGTGCCAACCAATCAGCACTTCCCGCTCGCGGAATATAAATATTGGTTTTCCCTTCGAATTGGTATTGTTGTGAAATATACTGATGAGCGCAAGATGGAAAACTTTGACAAAATGTGTCTTTTTCCAACAATGAAGGTAATAATATTAGATATTAGTGTTTCAGATGGTAACTAACACTGAAAGATGATCATCAAGATATGGTAACAGCCAGTTCCCAAAGCTTCGTCATTGCTAAAAAATTGACAGCTTCCTTTTTTCATACCAAAATCTCCTGTGAATCCAAGCACCAGGACATCGCTTGGCTGGTGGTGAGAGGGGCCCTACCAGTGAGATCATTTATGCACGCCCGGACTCTCTGCGCCACCGCACGCTGCGCTCGAGGCGGCTGCGGGGGGGACGAGACTGTCAATCACCTCCTTCTGGAGTGCGCCTACGCGCAGGAGGTCTGGAGGGGAATGCAGTGGTATGTGTCAAGGTTCGTCCCGAGCAGCTCCGTGACACGGGACTCCGTGCTCTACGGGCTGTTTCCTGGGACGGACACTGAGACCAATATCAACTGCGCCTGGAAGACCATCAATGCGGTGAAAGACGCTCTTTGGTCTGTCCGCAACTCGCTGGTCTTCCAGTGGAAAGAACTGACCCCGACTGAGTGTTGTACACTGGCGCACTCCAAGGTCCAGGACTACGTGCTGAGGGACGCGCTAAAGCTTGGGGCAGCCACCGCCAAGGCGCGATGGGGAAAGACCACCGTGTAAGACCCCGCGGCCGGAATATAACAGGGGCCCTTTCAAATAACTGGGTCCAGCTGGGGCCTCCTCCAACTGGTCAGGGAGCCAACCGGGAGTTTTTTTTTCTTGTTGTTTCTTTTCCTTTTAGTTGGCGTACGTACCCCTTGGGTAATCCGGAGTGGATACTATGACCGGGTAGGACTGTAAATTTGTTTATTTTTTATATTTTCATGAATAAAGTATATTTTTTCAAAAAAAAAGTCTCCTGTGAATCCCCATAATCACATTGTGTTGTATCCTACTTCATGATCTGGAGGTGGGGGAGAGCACTCTAATACTTCTCATTAGTTGTTCAACTGACCATCACTGTTCACAAATGATGTTACAAGACGTCAGTATTTGGATCCCATCCACTGACTCTGATTCTGATCAGCTTTATTCACAATGTTATAATCCCAGTTGATGTTACTAATGGACAGGTTTCATCCCAGATGAAATCTTGTTTATCATATTTTATTTTTGCTTTATTTAATGTGGCAGTCTTTTACTGAAACATAACTGCAGATTTGGTTTTAGCAATGAAAACAGGTTTATTACATGAGAAATTAAAAATAGCACAGTTTAAAAGATTTCAAATTCCTGACAAAACAAAATCCCATCCACTCCCCAATACCAACACCCGAAAGTTAAAGTCTAGAAAGAAAGTCCTATCAAATCTGTAAATTGACTTAAATACTTATTTTAATTTCCAGCCCTGTGAACTGTGAGGCTTGTTTCTTTGACTCACAAAACTGAGATCTTTCCATGAAGAAGACTTATTCCTTCAACTTTTCTGAACAAACCCCTTTTTGGGGGAAAACTATTCTTATGTCTGCCTTCAGTCAGATCTCCTTCAAATTAAGCCAGGTGTTTTTCCACCTTGTGTTTTTCTAAGCTCAAATCAATCCTTATTTTCTAAACCCAAGAGCAAGTTAATGTATTTAGTGTTTTCTCTGCCCTTTGGTAAAACCCCACAATATAAATGAACTTCCATTAACCATCCAAGAGGCTTTCAGTCTCATGCTTTCTGACACATACTGGTTTAAAATTATTGTTTGGTAAAATCCGATCTACTTAATTATTAAACCTTTCACATAAATCATCCAAACTCATGTGTAACTAATTTAAAATCCAAACTCTAACAAAACCCTTTTGTTATTATCTTTTTATAAATCACAAAACACTGTACTAATTCTGCCGTGTAGCATGCCTACAGTCTCATGGTGTAACTTCACCAGATTGAGACATTCTTTTTAAAACACTTGAATGAAATATAGTATCAGATTTCAGATCAGTTGCAATCACTAAATGTATCACCAAGTCCCGAGGACAAAAGACTCCAAAGGTCCAACTTTTGAAATGTACTCAAATACCCAAGCAACCAGCGACAAAAAGACAATAATCAAAATTACCATTCACAAACTGGTAAACACCATAAAAATCAACAAGATTCTTCAGTGAACTTCTTAAGATTGACAACATATTTTATCTGATTTATGTCAATGTAGTAAACTTAATTTAATAAATAATAATATATTAATAAAATTAACAGAATACTTCATCTAATAATTGAATTAAGTGGCTGCAAGTCCCCTTTTATTTGCGACTAGATACAAGAGTTTAAAACTTTGTTACCCTTTCACCATTTTAAGATTACCAGCTGCTGTGGGGATATTGAAAGAGGATACAATTTTAGATGTGTCTAAACAGGTTGATTAAAATAACTACAATCTTAGTCAGGTCATAATCTGGGATGGTGACACACACAAACACACGGTCATCTGAAGTGCACACCAGAAGGTTAAAGTTAAGATTTGCAGACTGTGGGGATCATTTCTGTCCTAAATGATGAGTGATTAGGCTGTAGGACAGAGATCTAATGGACTTTTAGAAATAGACCTGGGATCATTTAGTGTTGGTAAAAAAAAAGTGACAAAAAGTGCATGTTAGGGTTAACACAAGGCAGAATGTCCTGTAAAAAGCTAGCAAAAGGATCATATAGTTAAAGGCATGTAACTCAAGCCAAAATTTCTATAAACAGATCGAATAGAAAGTTTGGAAGTAAGGGATTTGAATTGTCCTTTAATTAGCATTGAAAAAAATTAATAGAGTTGTTTACAGACAATGCAATATCATGATTCTCTTTTTCAAATAAAAGTTCTTAAAATATAAATATCACTGCAAAGTCTATGGGGATTTGGGCCTTCTTGAAGTACTCATGTTCCAACCCAATGACATGTTGGGTTCCTTTAACAAACTATTTAGGGGTCAGTCACAGTAATGGCCTGGATCCTACTGTGTAGAGATTTTGTTGCTCTTGCTGTTTTCCCTGAATAAATTGTGATACCATTCAAGAATATCAGGGACACATAGGTTGCAGTGTTTTCATATATGAATATTGGTTGTCAACTCTCCTACTGGCACAATGTGATAAGATACCATCCTGCAGAATACTTAGCTATGAAGACCACAAAGATACCAGTATGTTTCACAAATTTACATGGCTCCCTCAGAACAGGCTGTACTCACAACTCCTTGCTTAGAATGTCAGTTCATGCGTTCCTATACATGGGTTTGCTGTGATTCAGGTTAATTTTCAAACCTGGGCTGTGTTAGACCGGACACTACAGAGAATAACGATGCATCAATGTGCTGTTAGAAAACATCAAACCATTCTCACCAGGGAAGTAAAAAATGGCCTGAATTGTTATGCAGGTCTGAATTAGTATAGAAGCCAAGCTTGTCCCATAATTGAAGCTGCTGTTCGCCAATCAGTTCTAACAACTTCTATTGATATTTTGTTAAAAATGGCTGGATAATGAAATTGCTGCAAACAAAATGTGCTGCTGGGATGTTGCAGAATTTACAAACAGAAGAAATAAAGTAGAAGACTACATGATTTAATTTTTCCATCTTTAGATACAATGGACGCTCCAGCTGACAGCAGAAATATCAGGCCCTAAGAAAAACTGAAGAACTGGCTTGGCAAAAGAGAAAGTTCTCGTCAGACATTGAAAAATAAAAAAAAGCCTTATTGCCACATTCTTTGCCGATTGTCCACAATTAAAGTGAAAAGGACTACATGACAACTTGTTTAAACAAATCTTCTACTTTGTGATTATAGCTTTAATTTTTTTGTTTAACCTATTTTTCTAGTCAACTTGTTCAAAGATGTTATTACACACCTCTGAATGAATGTGACTTTAAGTCCTATTGAGCTAATTCGAACAGGGTGTATGAAAATAGTACGCAACCCATGAGGATCTGTGCAGTATGATTAGTATCCACTGGCAGCCATTCCTAATAAAGGTCAGGGTCACTGGTAGAATATAGATCAAATCCCACACTGAAATAGTAGCAAATAGAATGAAAACTGTTCCCATTCCAAATGGGAATGCTCTGATCACTGTCCTTTTAAATTTGTCCTATATAGATCACACACATCTCCTCTATTCATTATGCAGTTGGTTTTGAGGATGTCTTAACTAATTAAAATGATAATAGAGAAAAGTACATATTCAAGGTTAAAGAGAAATTAACACATAAACTGTAAAGTAAAGTCAATTGATATTGCAAGGACTTCCATGTGGTTCAATTCACTGGTGATACCATGCCAGTGTGCAATCGGACATGGGAGGACAATATTGAAAACACACAGTAATCTATTTTATTGAAGTCAATAAAAGGTTACATATAACTGATGATATTTCATCGCCCACCCTCATGTCCAATTTCACTCTCAACAAATAGTTTAAAGATGAATTACTTTCCTCAAATCATTGTAATAAAGCAATTATCTTGAAATTAAGGAGAATAATTTGCATTTCTTTTACAATTAATGCTGCAGACACTTGAAATCTGAAATTAATAACTGAAATGCTCAGCAGGCCAGACGGTATCTGTGTGGAGGGAAACAGTTAATTTTAAGCTGGAGGACCTTTCTTGAAAACTGTAGTAAGATAGAAATGTAGTAGATTTTGATCAAGGATGTGGACAAAAGAGAGGTCTGATTGGGGTGGAAAACAGCAAAAAGTGAATACTTAGTCTGACAGGGCCAAAACAAAGAAAAAAAATGTGCCTCGAGCAGGTGTTACAGAGTCATATAGACGTACAGCATGGAAACAGACCCTTTGATCCGACTCATCCATGCCGACCAGATATCCTAAATTAATCTAGTCCCGTTCATATGCCCATTCACATGCCTTTTAAATGTAGTCATTGTACCGGCCTCCAGCTCTTCCTCTGGCAGCTCGTTCCATATACGTACCACCCTCTGCGTGAAAATGTTGCCTTTTAAATCTTTCCCCTCTCACCTTAAACATATGTCCTCTGGTTTTGGACTCCCATACTCTGGAGAAACGGCATTGACTACTCACCCTCTCCAATGCCCTTCATGAATTCATAAATTTCTATAACCCCTCAGCCTCCAATGCTCCAGGGAAAGTAGTCCCAGCCTATTCAGCCTCTCCCTGTAGCTCAAACCCTCCAAACCTGGCAACATTCTTGTAAATCTTTTCTGAGCCCTTTCAAGTTTCACAACATCTTTCCTAAAGCAGAAAAACCAGAATTGAATGCAGTATTCCAAATTTCTCTTGTTTAATGTATTTCTATCATCTGAAAGTGAAAATGATATTTAAGGAAACTTTTCTTTGCATATTTCTTCCTGATTTTTGTACTTTTGCATCAAGTCTTTTCAACAAACGGACATAGAACTTTCCTTCCCAATTTTCAGCTAGAGTCTAGAAGATCTTTAAATCGAATGCTGTTTAACTATGGGAGTGAATTAACATTATTGCAGGAGTGAAAGACTTTCAGGAACTTAAAATCATAGAAGATAATCTGTTCTTATTGTACAAGCAACTAATTCTCTGCAGAGTCTTCTGTATGACTGCGGATTATGCGACAAACACTTGACTCATTATTAAGTGTACTTCATGTGTCAAGTATTGTTTAAGATTTTTAAATGTGCCAAATAACTGTCTCCTGGGTAAGAAACAAATCCATTAATGTTTGTTTACATAACAATTACAGTTGCTTTACTACAAAAGTAGATGACTACTTTAAATTGGAACAAAATAATATTGCTGAAATTGGCACAAAATCATTTCATTGAAGACCATGGCTTTTGTACATAATTTGATGCTTTTTTGCAAATTATTTGTTTCAGATGTAGGTGGGCTTTCTTGTTTCAGCTTTCACCTACAGTGAGACCCAGTACTTATGGCAACATCATGTGAAAGATGATTAATTATACGCCAGTCAATAATCAATGCTGCTGTTAATGCAATTGCGCAGGAGCAGAAAAATAAGAAGGAATAGAAAGTGATGGCCTCATTTACATCAACAGAAAACGTGAAGAAAGTTGATAATTAAAAGTGCAATTGATGAACAATAATGCCAGTGTACTCTTTGCTCATGAGATCAAGAGTCAGAAGAGAAAATGCACAGTGACAGACTCTGGTGGTGAAGTAGGTATTAAATTAAATGTTTCGAAAAAATTAGCACAAATGTGATGTTGTTATTTTCAGGTGTTTACAAAAATTCCTCAGGAGAAAACACAAGATTCATGATCAACTTGCTGTCCATCTGGTCAGGTACACTGACTTCAGTATGCTTTGACTATCTAAATAATTGCTCAATATTATTGACAGAATTGGAGATTGGAGTTTTTAGTTATAATAATTATTGGAGTGACTGTGCTGATGACCTTTACACTGAAAATGCAGGTGAACAGGAGTGTGGTATTCTGCCAACACAAGCCAGTCATTAATTTCAACTGTAGTCAAACGATGCAGTTTTACAAAAATATTACCTTTGCACTGTGATATTTCAGTTTGTTTGATGTTTGTGAGATATCTCAAATGTTAAATGAATTCGTAGCAATTTCTATTGGGTGGCCTCTTCTCCGTAAACTTGGTTTATAAATTGGCAGAAATCAATTTCCTGGAAAACATGAACAGCTGTCCCTGTCAGGGGATTGCTGCGCTTATCATTTTAACTCAGGTCCAGAGGCTTTAGGTCAACAGTGTTTGTAGTGATGATGAATATAATTTTAATAGGCATGTCACTCCTTTTTAAAAAAAGGTTATCATTGAAATTACTCTTGTTTTAAAAGCGAGTGTAATTGTGGCATTCAGCCTTGATGACAGCTGTACCATCATGCTGTAGAAAATTAATGCATCATGAATGGACATCACATTTTCCCAAAATTTGATAAGTGTCAATTTTGGGACATTCCATGGAGATTCTCCCCATGAACCTAAGTAACTTTTCTCATGTAATTCTCTACTGCCCAGCTGATTTAGCATCCACCGCACCTCTAAGAATCTCATGGTACCTTATGCTCACTAGGGCTTGATATGCCTCTTGCTGCTGGGATTTTCCGGGTATCACTATGCTATTTAAATCTCACTGTGCACCAGTACAAACTCTACGCACCAGAGCTAGCCCTTCATAGTTGCAGTGTATGAAGAGTTGCCACGGAGATGGCTGATGGACAGAAGTTTGCTGACCCCACTTTGCTGACTTTGACCTGGAGGTCCTGGCAATGGTAGTGATGGATAAGGCATCCTGTTTCCTTCAGACCGATAATGGATACCACAGCATGAGACCCTGCCAGCCTGGTCCAATGTTACCTCCAGGTTCATTGCTCTTCCAAGGTCCAGAAGAATACCTAACAATGCTGCAAGGAGTTTGATGACCTTCTGCGCTCTACATGAGTAAGTGCCAACATTTTTTCTCTGCTACCTCACACTCAGTCTAACTCTGCCAACACACACACCTCCCACTAAGGCTCAAAGCTTACCATTCCCACTGTTGCATACAGCATCTTCCCTCAATTTCTCTCACTTACCCAATCGCCCCAGCAAACTACTAACCCTTCTGTGCTTCCACTCACTCCCTTGAGAAATTTCACCACCTTTCCTCCACCTGTATTAATGCTAACAGCTGTGCCAGCAACACTCAATCCCACCCTGGTCACAATGCTGGAGAAAATAGCCCACAATAGAATAGAATGGCTAGTACAGGTGGTATTGTGCCCCTGAAATTCATCAGCTCACTCCCTATGAGGAGAGAATCCTTGACTTAATAGGATAAGTTAAAGACTGCTCCTATGGTGATATCAAGACCTTCATGTCCCAGCAACGACATATGATTTATTGTCAAGTGCCATGCTGTTCTCCCATTACCACCACGGCAAATATATTTTTAACATACCCACGCTTCCACTGTTAGATCACAGCTCATTCATAACTCATACCCTGTCCTGTCTCCTGCAGAGGCAAGTGGCACCCATATAGGTTCTGCCTGCAAGAGACCAGTCCCTCCAACCATCTTGGAGACCTCTCAGAGGATACACTGGGCAAGACGGTCTCCTGCACCCTCATCAGTTCAGATACTGACACCTTGTTGGGCAAACAGTCACAGGAGCAGGTTGCAGGTTTGTCAGATGTGGTCAATAAACTCCATCGAACATTGGAGAGGTCCAGAAACACTGTATGTACGTACTGGCTCTGCATATATGTGGCTCGCTGTGTCCATAGACAGGTGAGAATGGAATGCCAGGTCCCGAAGAACATTCAGTGGGTTCCAAAAATACATTCAGCACACTCCTGGGGTCACTCACCCAAACCTCTAAGGCCAACAGGTTGCATTATGGGACAGGACCCCTCCAATGCAGTTACAGACCCCTGGACTGCACCTAGACATTGTCGAAGAGTAAGGAAAAGTAAAGCTTTCTGAGGGTACTGAAGTGGTAACAGGTGGCACTACATTTTATTTAGAATATCATATTTGTAAAGATATTGGCACTTTAAATCATTGCTTGTCTGTTCAACTGTCATTGTAACTGCAAGTACAAGAGTGAAGCTACGCCTTCTTAATGCCATATAATGTTAGAACTCTGTATGAAAGAGTGCTACTGATTTCATAGTAGCCATGATAGCATAACATCTTATCATTGTTGGAGGTAGGAGCATCAGCCATTGTAAAGCCTTCAAACAGTTGTTTACGTTAGCATTTTTTAAACAGCAGGAAATACAAAGAAAATACAAACAAAAATGCTGCACTTGTTTCTGGGATTAAACAAGGGCCATTTGTCTTATGCCACGACAAATGTACAGTCAATGAATGAAGACTTCACCCAACTCAGATCTATTGGAACTGGGTATGAAATAAGTCCTGGTTGGCTTGTTGTGCTTGAAGCTATGTTGTTTTATCATACTGAAAGTGATGTTCCTCTTACTTAATGTTATCACCTTGCCCCTCAGAAGACTGCTGCTGCTCTCTCAGCATTTCAGCATCCGTCACACCTTGTCTTTGCATGCTTCAGCTGTACAGAGCATAGGATGCAAGGATCATGCACTCTATTGGACAGTGAGACCAATCCAGCCAATTGAACTTCACCCTGAGGAAGCCTTGTGTCTGCTCTACAGTGGCCCTGGCAGAAGAATGGGATTTGTTGAATTTATGTCTGTAGAATCTGAGCTATCACTCATATTTCATTGAAGCAATGTGCAAAAGGTTTCTTTTTTTTAAATTTTCCTTCTTAATCCCTGTTGTCAACCAAAGAAACCAGATAAATAATGTCTGAGGCATTGTTTATTTAAGATAGCTCAATTTAGAATTAAAATAATTAATTTTTAGTTAGATTGAGAGAAGAATGGCAATGCTCAACCATCAAAACTTGAGCATTCAGAAAAAAAAAATTGCAAGAAGTGTGTAGTTGGATGAGAATATTATAGAGCGACAAAGAGGAAGTAACCAATAAAGTGCCAATAAATTAGAAAGATTTACTCCACCATCCAATTCATTAAGTGGCTTATATTGTGAGATCATTATTTTTCTCGAAATGCCTTAACGCTAATTCTGAGGAAGATTTCACCTTTGTTTAAAATGACCAAAGCCTTTGTTTATCAGCAAATAAAGAAATAATTTCACCAAAAGAGTCAGCATTATTGCCTGAGGAAAGACAATTTGAAAAAGCCACAAAGAAGAAAGTTGTACCTTCCAGGCTGAAATTATTGACTGATGAAAAAAGCCAGATTCATTGCAATAACGTCATTTCCAGTACAAATCAATAATTGAAATAATCTGTAGTAAAATTACAGAGAAAGAAATTGCAACTGACAGGGCAGAAATTGATTGAATATTTCGCTTGAATAATTAATCCTGACAGATCTCCGTTTTATATAAAGTTTCATGTTTAAAGACCTTTATGAAAAGGCAGGGTGCAGTTTAACGTTTGAAACCACAAATCATTCAACAGCTCAGGAGTGAAAGGCCTTCCCGCTGGTACTGGTAGTGTGTTTGGATTTTCAGAAAGCACTTGATAAGGTGCCACGTAAAAGGTTATTGCATAAGATAGGATCTCACAGTATTTGGTAACATATTGGCATGGTTGAGGATTAGTTAACACACAGAAGACATAGAATCAAGATTAATAGGTCTTTTTTCAGTTTGGAAAGATGTAGAAAAGTGGACAGCCACATTCCTAGGGCCTTAATTATATACTATCTATATTAATGAGATGGAGGAAGGGAAAGAATGTAATGTATTCAAATTTGCTGATGATACAAAAATAGGCGGGAGGGAACGAGAGCATGGTGAATCTGCAAGGGGATATAGGCAGGCTGAGTGAACGGGCAATATATTGACAGATGGAGTTTGATGTGGGAAAGCATGAGGTCATGCACTTTGGTAGGAAGAATCAAAAGGCAGACTATTATTTAAAGGAAATTGTTACAAAGGTGGGATCGACACCCCACTGATGACTAAAACCAAAACACCCAGAGGAGCTCACCTCACCTTGCAATCTGTTAAAGGAAATATGAAAAATGCCATAACCTTCCTCTCAGCCCCTAATCTGTTATGGAGGGGAGGTTAAATGAGATGAATGCTCTAATACTCACTTTCTAAGCAAGAAGTAACAATTTATTTATTTAACTCTAACTCTAACAGTGATCAAGTTATCAGAACTAAGCTAACAAACTGACCAATTCCTTTCTAACTACTAACTATTCACAACTAAAACAAAATTTTCATGGTATGCCATTCCAATAAATACAAATCCCATTTATATAAACCAAGGTAATAAAAAAAACAAAACTTAGACTCTCAAAACTATCCAGTCAGGATGCATCTTCCATAATATTCTGCGCCTTTTCCGCCATTCTTCAGTCAGGAATTCCTTTTTCATCAAATCCTTGTGTCGGGAATATTAGCTAAGTGTGCAGTGATACCTTTTTAGATGGTGCTTAATCAGAGAGTTTAAAGATTTCTGTAAGAGACTGAGTTTTATTCTTCCAATGGCAGTTCACTCTCATCCTGAGTTTCAAAACCCCTCTTCTTATATCCTCTGAATGACATGTCAATTTTCTTATAATAGGATTGGTCATAGGTTGTCAACACCATCAGATTTAAATTTAATTGGTTTTCACTCTCTAAGTGCCTGGTTTAAATTAATTGGCTGATATTCAAGCTGGTTGCCTTAACATTAAAACAAGCCAAGGTTGCCAACCATACAGCCAATTGATACATATGTTTCAACTTCAGAACTATCTATGCATTCACGGTTGCTTGCAGACATTTTTATCTCCAACCTTAGAAAAACACATCACTTCTTAAAGGCACCACACACTCTTACCTCCATCATTTTGACAAACAAATTCTAACATCCTGCCTTCCAATTCACAAGTACTCTACCCAAATTCACAACAAAATGAACACCAAAAAAGTGCAGTGTGGAGAGAGCTCCTATGCATGGAACATAGGGTTACATGCAGGTGCAGAAAGTAATTAAGAAGACAAATAGAATTTTGACCTTTATTGCTAGGTGGTTGGAGATTTTAAAAAAGGGAACAAAAACAGAACTTGTTTGAAAAGCTTGGCAGGTCTGGCAGCATCTGTGAAGAGAAATCAGAGTTAACATTTTGGGTCCGGTGCTCCTTCCCCAGAACTGATAGTAGCTAGGAAAATATTGGTTTTTAAGCAGAAGATAGGATGAAGGAAGGGGATGAGGAGTAAACAATAGATGGGGATAGAGCACAAAGAGAAAGAAGAACAATTGGACAGACAAAGGAATGGATAATGATATCAGAGATAAAAGGTACTGCAGATGCTGGAGAATCTGAGATAACAAGCTGTGGGGCTGGATGAACACAGCAGGCCAAGCAGCATCATAGGAGCAGGAAAGCTTGATGTTTCGGGCCTAGACCCTTCATCAGAAATGGGGGAGGGGAAGAGGGTTCTGAAATAAATAGGGAGAGAGTGGGAGGCAGATAGAGGATGGATAGAGGAGAGGATAGGTGGAGAGGAGGTCGAGCAGTTTCAAGGCTGAAGAGATTATGAGAGAGTTGCAGTGGGAGAGCGGGTAGAAAATAGGTGTTCTGCGAAGCAGTCACCAAGCCTACACTTCGTTTCCCCAATGTAGAGGAGACCACATTGTGAGAGGGAATGCAGTAGACTAGATTGTGGGAAGTGCAGGTAAAGCGCTGCTTTGCCTGGAAGGTATGTTTGGGCCCTTGGATTCTGAGGAGCGGGGAGGTAAATGGGCAAGTGTTACTCCTTCGCCGGTTGCAGGTGAAGCTGCCGTGTGGCTGTGGGAGGGTGCTGGGAATGAAGGAAGATGGACCAGAGTGTCCAGAGGGAACAGTCCCTGCGGAATGTGGACAAGGGCGGGGAAGGGAATATGTGTCAGGTGGTGGCATCTCGCTGGAGGTGGCGGAAATGGCATCTGATGATCTAGATGTGGATGCTGGTGGCATGATACGTAAGGACAAGGGAACTCTAACATTGTTGTGGGAGGAAAGTGTCGGGGTGAGGGCCAAAGTGTGGGAGATGTATTGGACCTTGGTCCTTGGTTGAGGAAGAAGGTGGACATCTCAGAGGCTCCCTTGTCGAAGTTGCCATCATTGGACTATGTGCAACAGAGATAGAGGAACTGGGAGAATGGAATAGAATCTTTACAGGAAACACGGTACAAGGATGTACAATCCAGGTAAGTGTGGGAATCAGTGGATCTATAATGGATATTAGTGGCCAGTCTATCCCCAGAAATAGAAACAGAGATGTTGAAGAAGAGAAGGGTGGAGTCATAGATGGACCAGGTGAAAGTGAGGACAGGGTGGAAATTGGAAGCAAAACTGACAAACCTTTCCAATTCTAGATGAGAAACAGAAGCAGCACCAATGATATCATCAATATACCAGAGAAAGAGCTGTGGGTGGGGCCAGAATAGGACTGGAAGAAAGAATGTTCCACATATCCCATGAAGAGACAGGCATAACTAGGGCCCAGGCGGGTACCCATGGCCACCCTGCTGATCTGAAGAAAATGCTAGGAGTTAAAACAAAAGTTGTTTAGGGTGAGGATGAGCTCAGAGTTGGAGGATGGTGGTGGTGGGTGGGGATGGTTCAGGCCTCTGTTCCAGGAAGAAGCGGAGAGGCCTGAGACCATCTTGATGGGGGATGGACGTATAGAGGGATTGCACATTCATCATAAAGACAAGGCGACTGGAAACCGTGAAGTAGAAATTCTGAAACTAGCGTAAAGCTTCAGATGAATCACAGATGTACGTGGGCAGGGACTGGACAAGGGGAGAAAAGACTGTGTCAAGGTATGAAGAGGGGCAGGAGCAGGCAGCAACAATGGGTCTGCCCGGACAATCCTGTCTGTGGAGTTTTGGAAGGAGGTAGAAGCAAATTGTGCAGGACTGGGGGACTCTCAGCTTGGAGGCAATGGGGGGAGATTACCAGATGAAATTAGGCCAGTGATTGTGGTTGTTACAATAGCCTGATGTTCCATGGTGGGATCATGGTGCGGGGGAAATAGGAGGAGGTATCTGAGAGCTGCAGCTCAGCCTTGCCAATGAAGAGGTCAGTACCACCCTTATCGGCAGGCTTAATAACAAAGTCAGAGTTGGATCTAGCGCATAGAGTGCTGTCAGTTCGGAGACAGGCAAGTTGGAATGGGTGAGGGGAGCAGAGAAATTGAAGCTACCAATGTCACGTCAACAGTTCTCAATGAACAGGTCAAGTGCAGGTCGAAGGCCAGTGGGAGGGGTCCAGGTGGAGGGAGAGTGTTGGTGGTTGTATCTCATGGGCCATGATGCCTGAAAGGAAAAAACAAGTTTCTTATTAGCACAACGAATGAACCAGATGACAAAGTGGAACTGCACAGTAGTTCAGCCCTGAGCCAGTGTGATGTGATGCTTATGGAGACAGCTGTTGGTAACATTTACTCCTTACCCCTTGCCCCCATCCTACCTTCTGCATAAAAACCAACATTTTCCCAGCTGCCATCAATTCTGAGGAACGGTCACCAGACCCGAAATGTTAACTCTGCTTTCTCTTCACAGGTGTTGCCAGACCTGCTGAGCTTTTTGCAACAATTTCTGCTTTTGTTTCTGATTTACAACATCCACAGTTCTTTTGGTTTTTATTTAACAGAAAAGCTTTGTTTTAATTGTACAGGGTGCTGGTGAGACTGGACCCAGAGTACTGTGCACTGTTTTCATTTCTGCATTTAAGAAAGGCTTTAATGGGGTAGGCAGTAGTAGATGAAGGAGTTGACTTGTCAAGAATAACTAAACAGGTTAGGCCTTTATTCCATGAGAGTGTTGACGAATAAAGGGTGATCTTATTGAAGCATGTTTCCATCAGTGGGGGACATCTCAAATTGGGGACATAGTTACAGAATAAGGGGACATTCATTTAAAACCAAGATGCAGAGAAATTTCTTCCTCCAGAGGGTAGCAAATGTCCAGAATTTTCTACCGCAGAGAGTTGTGGAGGCTAGATTACTGAAAATATGTAAAAAGGAGGGAGATTTTTGAAATATTGGAGACTTGACAGCTTTGTGGAGCTGAGACAAAAAGGAGTTGAAGCCTGAGTCAGATCAGCCATGATCTTGTTGAATATTGGGGCAATAAACCCATGAGTAGGTCTTTTTCCATTAGCAGGATGCTGACGTAAAGTGAAAAAGATATTTTTCCTACAACACAGATGGGTAATGCAATATTTGAGTTTCATTGCCAATGTGATTCCAGATCTGTAGGCCATACGTCCCAGTGATTGGTGGAGCATACTAACAACACTCCTGTTGGCAGTGGGCAGAATGCTACTTGTAGTCATCCCAGCCCATGCTTGCAAGCCTCCGAAAACTATGTCCACCTTTAGATGTAATTCTGCCTTTGGAAATCATTTATTAAGTAATCTGTAGTAAGAGGTACCCTGAAAGCAATTTAAAACATGAGTCAGGCTTACGGTGTAATGAATTTGCATGTGCTGGAAGCTACTTATCGAAATACAGGGCCATTTTTTTTGTAGGCAAAAGGGATTTTTACATGTGCACATTGCACCTCTTTTCATAATAAAGCATCATGGAGACAACCAATCGCTGCTATATCCCCATGGCAACACCCTGACCAATCAGAATCTTTCTGCCTGCTCTTAGAGCTAAGATCGACAGTTAACTGTTCTTGCTGCTTCTCCATGCCAATGATGGCCCAACCCATCAACACAAAGTATAAAAGGGTGTTCCTTTCCTCAGATCTGTTTATTGTGTCCTAGTCCTGTTGGATGCAAGAGTAAAAGTTTCAGCATCTTGCCTTTTTTTTAAGCAATGTTTAAAAGATGTTATGATATCTTTGCCCATTTGTTTGGAATAGGGCAATGCATGCTTACATATCATCATGAATGATATCTTGAGCTCATAATCTCCAATCTTGCTGAATTGATACAATTCCCTGATTAAATTGTGTACGTTTCAATGACTGTTTTAGAGGCCATCTATTTTTTCTCTCTCCAGCTGTGGATGTTTGGAATGAGTTGCTTACTGACCAATTCCCCACCACTCCCTACCTGCACTCACCTATCACCATCCCACCTACATTCCCCACCTCCACCCCTCCTCTCTCTCTTTATTTCTGAGCTCCCTTCCCCCTCTCCCATTTCTGAAGAAGGGTCCCGACCCAAAAGTCAACTTTCCTGCTCCTCTGATACTGCTTGGCCTGCTGTGTTCCTCCAGCTCCACTCTGCGTTATCTCTGACTCCAGCATCAGCAGTTCTTACTATCTCACATAGTGGAAGGGTTGGTTATAACTATACAACATAAAGACAAGACAGATAACTACAAAGTATTGATATGCAAAATCACAATGGAGGTAACACTTAAAGGTGAATACAAAATATAAGTGAAAAATGAACAATGTATGAAAATTGAGGTAGTGACCTACCCCTATACATTTAATCAATATATAATTTCAGTGACATAAATTGAGAATTACATTGCTTACAAAATTAATGACGCAAATATTATGACAAAAGCTAACTCTAAATACATTTACCAAAAATGTGACTGTTCTTCCTAAGTAAAATATTACAAATTAAAATCATTGAATACAACTGTTATCTTTCTTTCTCTTGCTGATGCTGAGTTCTTGATAATGACTTAAAAATATGAAAGAACATAGCTTGCCCGTTCAACTTTACCCCAGCAGCCTTGGCTGCATGTATGAGAGGGAAACAGAGTTAACATTTTGAGTCCAATATGACTCTGTTGCATAACTAAACAGAGGTAGAAATATGATGGGTTTTATACTATTGAAAGGGGGTAAGGGGAGGGAGAACTCAAGGTAAGATTTAGGATAGAGTAGAGGGCAGGGAAGATTGAATATAGAAATGTCATGGAACAAAAGACAATGGGATTGGTTGCATTGTAAAGATCAAAAACATTGGTCCAGATTAGGTGTTAATAGCAGAATAATAAAAGGCCTTGTCTGAAAGGAAAACAAGTTACAGGCAACAAAGAAAATAGAAGTCTGAAGTTGTAGAATTCCATTTTGGATCGAGAAGGCTGTAAAATGATGCATCGGCATTTGAAATACTTTCCTCATGCATGTGTTGAGTTTGACTGTAACACCGCAGCAAGCCAGGGAAAGAAATATGAGCACAAAAGCAAAGAGCTGAATTCAAATTGCAAGCAACTAGAAGGTCATTTTGAGAATAGGGATGGCTTTTGTAGTCCCAATTGAGTATTATGGAACTATAGCTTCGATGATGTGAATATCAGATTTCCAATAGTTAACCATGGCACTAAAAATACATGTAATATTTCCAACTCAATGTCCAAGGCTTCAAATTGAGGGAAAGGTATACATTAGAGGAAACAAAGATAAAAGGTACTGCAGATGCTGGAGAATCGGAGATAACAAGCATGGGGCTGGATGAACACAGCAGGTCAAGCAACATCATAGGAGCAGGAAAACTTGACGTTTCGGGCCTAAACCTCTGAAGAAGGGTTTAGGCCCG